>JANFOE010000928.1:50000-650000 GCA_025667525.1 Glebionis coronaria
TTAATGACGTTTTTGATGATATAAAGTAGTGAGGTTAGAACTACTATAGGTTTATAAAGTTTTGTTAGGCTTCGTGAAAATTTGGTTTATTTAAACCACTGTTCGACTCTAGGCTTAATGACGTTTTTGATGATATAAAGTAGTGATTCGATAGGTTTATCATGCTACGGGACAATGTTATAAGTCGACTGAATTGTGTATAAGTTTTTTATAAGAACATGTCTATGAACCTTCATAGAAGATACTTTAACGGTTTTAGTAGGTCTCGTTATAAATTGTGTATAATTTTTGATAATGTCTTATACTTTTTGATAATTTTATGCATTGCGTAGTTTCATTTGTTGTTTATCAAAGTAAACAAACAACAAGATATATAATGTTTCTTCTACAATAAGCTGTAAACCTAGTTTCCCGTAGGAACGTTGTCTTTGAATTCTATTTGGTTTGTAAGATCTCGTTTGATTTAGGTTTGTAAGGTTTCGTTTGATTAAGTAGATACTCAGTGGCACCAATTCCAAGACCGGGTTGATAATTCACTTATCTTACTTAAAGGAGATAGCTTCCAGCGAGCTTGCAGCGGGCTTGCAGCGAGCTGAATATTTGATGACATAAGTCATTGTTCCAAAAATGTTTGCAACAGGCTTAATAGTTGTTGATTATGTGTAGGTTACGTGTAGGCTAAATTATGTTATGTGTAGTAGTTTTATACTGTGATGCACTTAATTTTAGACTTTGATGTAGTAGTCCAAATTGAGAAATAATATATAAAATTTTGTTTAGGACAGTTGCACACTAGCGTGTTTAGGACAGCGCGCTTGCAACGGGATTAATAGTTGATATAAGCCACTGTTCCAAAAAAGTTTATAACGTTTCATTGGATTTTTCTTTTAGTATATAACATAATGATGTGGTTTTTTAAAAAATTTGGATGTAGTAGTTTTATGAGTTTTATTAGTTTAAGCAAGCTTTAGTATCATAATTTTTTTAAAAAATTTGTACTGTATTGATTTGAAATTATTAAACTAATGACGTTTAATGACATTTTTGATGATATAAAGTAGTGAGGTTAGAACTACTATAGGTTTATAAAGTTTTCTTAGGCTTCGTGAAATTTTGGTTGATTTAAACCACTATTCGACTCTAGGCTTAATGACGTTTTTGATGATATAAAGTAGTGATTTGATAGTTACTCACTAACATGCGCATATTCGATTTTTTTTAGCTATTTGATCTCAAAATGGGTAGTTTTTAGCTCAACCATGCGCATATTCATCAATATCAGTATGCTTGAGTTTGCTCTCGATTCGTTGCTAAGATCGAATAAGCTCGATTCATACAGGATCATATCATACAAGCTCATATATAACATAAGTACACCCATTGAGTAATACAAAGCAAGCCCTCCATGGAAAAGGTCTCCCAAGAAACTAATAAGGGCTATAAATTGCATAGGAAAATTTGCATTTCTTGGACTGACCCTGTAATTTGAACACACAAAGAGGCAACTTTGTAACTTTGCAAGAAGTTTTGATCTAAATTTTGAGCTTCTGAGCATATCACTGTAAGCTCATGGCTTTACTAAGCCATAAGCTCAGCCGTATAAGCTAAAAAAATAACCTTATCAGCTTTTCCAAATTTCAACAACCCCTTGCAATCTGATGAACTTATTCCCATGATTATATTATCTTACAAAACAAATTAATTAAACAAACTTATCCGTGAAATAGACATGAATAGTTATCTAATAAGATTCGTGATCGGTCCATGCAAATGCCATACTACAGTACAACATAACAGCTACATACAATTCCGGTCTTAAATATGTAATGGTTCTATGATGATACATGTGCTCATTTAAAAAGAGAAGATGCTATGATGATAAGCAATCCCAAACACCCCTTAAGATTTGCTTATTTTGTTAGTAAAATGCAATAATACTTAGAACTTGCAGCGTGCTTTCAGCTGGCTTGCAGCGAGTTTGCAGCAGGCTTGCAGCGGGCTTGCAGCTAGCTTGTAGTGGGCTTGCAGCGAGCTTGCAGCGAGCTTGCAGCGGGCTTGCAGCGAGCTTGCAATGGGATTGCAGCGAGCTTGCAGCGGGCTTAATAGTTGATGATATAAGCCACTGTTCCAAAAAAGTTTCCAACGGGCTTTATAGTTGTTGATTATGTGTAGGTTACGTTTAGGCTAAATTATGTTATGTGTAGAAGTTTATACTGTGATGCACTTAATTTATATAATTGATGCATTAACTATTCATTTTGTTTTTAAACATACAGATTTTGAGATTGTTCATGTCAAGGATCATGTTGGCTATTATACTTGTGATGATGATGGAGACAAGACGTGGTTTCCAGATAAAGATATTGGCGCTGTACCTTTGGAAGGTGCTAAGTTTGTGTCTATTGATCAAGCTTATGATTTCTATAAAGATTATGGTAAAAGGGCCGGTTTTGATGTTAGAAAGGGTGGGCATTATAAACCTAAAGATGGTGAACCACCAAGCTTGAAGTGGTTTGTATGTTCAAAAGAAGGTATCAATCCTGAACCTAAAGAGGCTGCTAATAAGCCTAAGGAGGTTATATCTGACGTTAGTGACTTTACTACGGATGAGAATGTTGAAGTAAAGCAGACAAGGAATCGAGGCTCTAGTAGATGTGGTTGTTTGGCTAAAATTCGTATTAAGAAGATTCCAGGAGGTCTTTATAGAGTGTACACTTTTATAGAAGGACACAACCATCCTCTGGTAGCCGAAAAGGATATGATATTCATGAAGAGTTCTCGGGAATTGGGATTCACAAAGCAACATTTTCTGTTTCAGGCTTCTAATAATTTTGGTCCTTCTACGGGGTTTAAATTGTTGAAACAGTTGTGTGGTGGTTTCGATCGAATTGGAGCTACAGTGGTTGACTGTAAGAATTTGAAGAAGAAAGTGAACTTGTTTCTTCGTGATCGTGATGCACAGATGGCCGTTGAGATACTTTTGAGCAAAAAGTTGCATTCGCCAGGATTCTATGTTGAATACAAAACAGGTAATGCAGTTCATTTTTGTGTTTTGATGCAGTTCATACAACATTTTATTTTCTATTAGTTTCTTATTAAATTTTTTTTAGGTGTTGACGATAAATTGGTTGGTCTTTTTTGGGTTGATGAGCAAGCAATTAAGGACTATGGTGTTTTCGGTGATATCATCTCATTTGATGCTACTTTTCGTTCTAACAAGTATATTCTATCTTAATTCTCTATCAAAAAATTTAATCGTGTTTTACAGCTTTATTTAGTATTTTAGTTTATTTCTTTGTATATTAAAATGTAGGTACAAGATGGTGTTCGTCCCTTTTACCGACATTAATCATCACAACCGATGTATAACCTTCGCTGCGGGTTTACTATCTGATGAATCAGTTGGTGCTTACCAATGGCTACTTGTACAATTCAAAAAGGCGTTTGGTACAGATCCACAAGTTGTAATTACCGATCAGGACCCGTCTATAAAGATCGTAGTACCAGAATACTTCCCAAATACTATACACCGTTTTTGTATGTGGCATATCATGCAAAAGTGGTTACAAAGGTATGTTCTCACTTGTCTGTTGTAAAACATTACTTTCCTAGTTTACCTTTTTTTGGCTTTGTTTCTCGTGCACGTTTTAAGCGACTAAGTGATCAACATGGAAAATTGTTTTTGTTTCTTAAAGTATCTATTACTGTTTATTTGTTTTTTTCAAATTAATGCACTATCTTTACACTGTGATGTAGTATTTTTTAAAGTCATGTTTTTAGAGCTAGAGTTGTTTGGAAAATTTTCATATTAATGCACTATATTTATACTTTAATGCAGTAGTTTTATAAATTTATGAATTTTCAGGTGGGGACTTCAATCTGCAAAAACACAAATTTCAAACGGCGTATATGTGATACAGTTTGGACCGATCAGATTTTGCCTTTTGAATTTGAAGCAGAGTGGGAACGTATGATTGAGGATTTCCAACTTGGTGATAACAAATGGTTACAAGGTATGTTTGACCTACGGTAAAGATGGATCCCGGCATACTTGCGTGATGTGCTTATGGCAGGCCTCATGAGTACCACCTCTAGGTCCGAAAGCGAGAACCATTTCTTTGGTAAATGGACAAGTAAATATTTGACACTTGTTGAATTTCTTAGTCATTATGAGACGGCTATCGAGTACCAGAGGTATATTGAGCGTAAGAACGATCACGATTCAAGATATAAGAATCCTAAACTCAAAACTGATCTTCAGATTGAAAAAGAAGCAAGTACTCTTTATACTCGAACTATATTCTTGGAAGTTCAAAATGAGATATATGCTTCTTATTCCCATTGCATGTCGATAAATGTTGCCCAAGTTGATAATGGTGAGAGATATTCAATCCGTGATATGCAAGCTGAGAACAAAATCAGGGGTGAAAATAACTTTGTTGTTTATCAGGTATGTGTTCTTATATTGTTTATAACTATAATGCAGTAAGTTTTTAGCACTGATGCAGTGTGTTTTTAAATTTTAGTATTTTTAAAAACTGTTATGCAGGTGTAGTTTTGTAAATCTGAAATGGAAGTTCAATGTAGCTGTAAACACTATGAGTCATATGGTCTTCTTTGTAGGCACATTTTTTACGTGTTGAGAATGAATAATGTGAAAGAGTTTCCTCGGAAATACTTGAAGAAAAGGTGGTCAATGGATGCTAAGCCTTTCAACGCTACAGTTAGGACAGTTGTCAGTGGGTCAGATACGGTTTTGCAAAGTGAGGTTTTTGATTTGTACGAGATTTTTGAATCTACGATTGATCGCTTGGTTCATGACATTGGCATGTTGAAGATTTATAAGGAGCAAATGATGGAGTTGTTGAATAAAGCTAAAATCGATGTTCCAACGGTTCCAAAACTTAACTCGAAAGATATTATTAGTGCAATGCTTGGTGTGAAGGAGCCAACCTCAACTTCAAATGTTATAAACAATTCAGACGTGAGTTCAAATAAAGGATCCGGTGTTCATACGAGGTGGAAGTCAAAAGCTGAGATTGAAAAAGAAGCAGCTAAATCAAGTGACAAGCGGAGGACATGTAGTAAATGCGGGAATAAAGAAGGTCATAATTCCAGAACATGTACAAACGAAAGAATGCAACCATCTGAAAAAATCAAGAAAACATCTCAGGAGGCGTCGGCGACAAGAACTGGTCTCAGATCTAGGCGAAATTGATGATGACAATTTGATGCAGCTACTTTTTACATATTGATGCAGCTACTTTTTACATATTGATGCAGCTATTTTTTACATATTGATGCAGTTGCTTTTACATACTGGTTTACCTACTTTGAATACTTGTGACAGATACTTTTGCATATTGATGCAGTTACTTTCTCATATTGATGCAGTTACTTTTTACATAGAAGTTTAAGTACACCTTTTTTACATAGTGGCATTTTTTACCTAAATCTATTTATATAAAACCTAAAAATAATTTTTGTAAATTTTTAAACCTAATTATTCTATTTTTAAACTATTTTATAAAAAACGGGTATTAAAATAATTATAAAAATAATTGAAAAACGTGAAAAATATAAACTTAGTACCAAAAAGTCCTAAATTACTAGAATAACAAAGGAAAAATGAAAAGCTTGACGTTTGCTTAACAAATAAGCTTGAAATGAGCTTATAAATCTCGAATTGATTATTAATAAGCAGAACAAAACCGCCTTAAATAGAGTTTGAATTGAAAGTATATTAGTAAAAGACCCAAGGGCAGAGCGGTATGTGTGTTGTGTTGTGAGAGGAGTGGCGCAGGTTCGAGTCCTGGCCACGTCTTTTTAGGTGAAACTTTTTTTTTTAATTTTTTTGTAAAAACTGAATACCCAGGCGTAAAACAATCCACAAACACAAATTAAAAATGAAATCAACAAGAATTAAGCTATTTAAGAACAAAAACGTGACCAGATTAAGTAAAATGCTAGAGTGATGAAAATAAGAAAATAATGAGTCGTCCGATATACAATGCAATCGTTCTCTGACAGAACTAGAAAACCAATTGATGAAATGGTGACCTGATTTGGCTTGTTTATTATGATTACTGATGCAAAGGGTAAGGTCTGGGCACCTAATGCTACTCAGTTTAATGAGATTTGAGTCTCAATGACAATTTGATGCAGCTATTTTTCACATATTGATACTGTTACTTTTTGCATAGCAGTTTAAGTACACCTTTTTAACATAGTGGCATTTTGGTGCAGTAAATTTTGCATAACAGATATATTTTGATGCAGTGAAGTATATATATTTTTTAATTTCATATGTTAAAAAAACAATCATTAAATTTCAACAAATAGTAACACACACTAACAAGTAAATAAAATTGTGTAAAAATCTTCATGTTTACAAGTAGTTTGTAAAAAACACAATGAGTACTTCAATTAAAGAGTAACAAAACAAGCTTTTTAGTTAACAGTTGTATTCCTAGGGTAGTATTGAAATTGACGATGACAATTAACGATGACAATTTGATGCAGCTCTTTATTCATCAATTGTCTTGCTTACGGTAGCACTAAATTTCTTCCACAAAGCTTTATCAAATCTAACATCAGCATCCGTTATAAGCTTTGAAATTTTTGGCTTTTTCATGAAGTATGCTTGTGCGTCCTTCAACAACTTTCCTTTTTTGATGTTAAAATCCATTAGAAGGATTTTGGCCATGTACTTTGCACGAAGCATCTTTAGTTGTGTTTTCTGAGGTGGTCCTTCTTTCTTCAATGGTTGTAAGAAGTTTCCTCTTCCAATATATGTTTCCAGATGCCTCATAACAAATACCCCGCAATCGACACCATTGTATTTTGTTTTCCAATTAAAATCAACAATGTTAGGTTCAGAAACCAAAATGGCAATGTGTTTTGGGTGTCTATGTCTCTCCAGGTAATTTGTAAATGAATCAATCTGTGTAAATTTAAATAAACAGTTATGACATTGTAATGCAGTTTTTTTAATACTATGATGCAGTAATATTATCAATATTATTCATATGGTATAGGACTGTAAAAATAGCACCATTAAACATCAAGTATGTTATAAATCCAGTTATAGTCTTATAAAGGGTTTTCCTCTATTTAAAATAAACATATATATCATTTGTAATGCACTATTCATGAGATATAATACTTTGATGCAGTGAAAAATAGCACAATAATGCATTAAGTATGAGACTTACAAGGGCAAATGGGAAAGCACCATATCGTTTTTCTATATCATCAATGTCGTTATCTATGTTGTCTATGATGTCGATCTCAGCAGTCTTCAAATTAAAACAAATGATATAGAAATGGTTTAACGAAGTATCTTTCGTCATCTTTACACAAGGAAAAAATACCTGTATATATTTATTATAATTATTTAAATTTATTATAAACAATCTCACAAATACAATCATTTAATTCTCATAATAAATATACTTACCAAGTCGACGTCAAGAAAATTCTTCCGCTTTGCTTGAGTTAAAACGTTTTGAATATTTTCATCAAAAACTTTCATCCTTTCTTGCACATTCTTCCCCGACTCAACAACATAATTATTCTGTTTTAGTTAACGTCAAATGATTACTAATGATAACAAAATTTATAATTCAAAAATAAATAAGTTATATATTAGAATTACTTACAAGCATCCCCGTATCACAATATACATTTCCATTGCACGAAAGCTTGTCTCGATGTTGTTCCTCATGATTTAATACAAAAGACCATAAGTCTAGTATGAGTGACGCAATTTGTATCTCAGGGTATAGGCTCAAGAAAAAAACGCCTTCTACACCAACTCCTTTTTTGGTCTTGTAAATATACTCCCTGTACATTTTGATATAAACATGGGTTATCTATCTCTGATGCATTAAAGCAAGGAAGTGATGCATTGATAAAAATATGTGATGTAGTGATAAAAATGTTTAATGCATAGAAAATAATTAAAATTCATACAGAGAACATTTATAAATAATGCTATGATAATAATACTTGATGCAGTGACATAAGGAATTGATGCAGTTATATAAATATATGATGCAGTGAACATTTGAAAAGTGATGCAGTGAATAATGAAAAGTGATGTTTTTAATATGATGCAGTAGTTTAGAACTTACGATTCGGGTATCTTATTGCCCCATATGTATTCTGCTAATGTTTTCCCCTCTTCAGTTAGTGGTTGCCCCAATACGATTTTCCGTTGATAAAATGGCGACGTTGAAGCAGGAGGTAGCTTTACTTCACGTTTATCATTTTTAATATCATCCGGTGGAGCAATGTAACTAATGGGTGATGCGTGCATATATATTTCGTTTTCTTCTATCCTTTTTCTTTTTGCATGTAGCGACTTAGCTTTTTCTATCTTATATTTCTTTTCATTCTCTTTTGACAATTGAGTGTCATTTTGCTTTCTACCAAGATTTTTAAGCACTTGTTTTTTAGCCTGTGTCTTTTTAGAGACCTCCTTCCCAACATTTTCATCTTCCACGACTGTTTCTTTAGCTTGTTCTTTGTTAGATCTTCCTCTTTTACCAATCTCTTGTCTGAGACGAATTTCAGCTAACATATCTCCCTTTATGTTTCCTTTAGCACCTAACTTCCCGACATCCTTTTTCATTAATTTCTCCCTTATAGCATCAAATTTTGTAGTCTTTGCTTTGGTTAGAATTTCGACTGATAGCGGAACATCCGTATATTTTTCATGTTGTTCGACAATAGGTTGTGCACTCACTGGTGTATTTCCTTTTAAAGTTCTTGTGTAGTTTTTCGGTAACCTCAACTTCGTACTATGAAAAGGTTTAATAATTTGAAATTTTTGAATTTGGGGAGATTTTGGTGCATCTTCAAATAAGAAACTTTTTGGCATGTTGTCTTCGACTTCAGCTAAGAAAGGTAGTTTCATAACCGAGTATTCCAAAAGCTGTTTGTTTACTTCTTCGATAGAAGGAAAGTCAAAGTTGGTCACTAAACTGTTGATTTCTTCAATTCCAATTGAAGGAAAGTTAGCTTTTTTGAAAATTTTAGAACCTGTAATTAAAACAATCAAAATAAACAATAGTTTTTTTGAAAAAATAGAAAAACTTGTTTGTTACTGCATCATAGTTACATTTAACTGCATCATGTATTTTGGTAACTAGTCATGCATTAATCTTTAATGATAGTTCACACTCCAGTGCATTACTAATTTAAAAACACAATGATGCAGTGAAATTTATAGACAATATAAAAAGAATAAAATTAAACAATTTTTTTTGTTTGGGAAAACAGTATAACTTGTTTTTAATGCATCATAGATACAGTTTTACTGCATCATATTGTTTTGTTAACTAGTCATGCAGTGAATTGTAATGAGAACCCAAACTCCAGTGCATTACTATGATAAAACACTATGATGCAGTGGAATTAATCGACAAGATAAAAAGACAAGATAAAAAGGGTTTTTGTAAATTTACTTTTATCTGCTCCCAGGATTTCCCTTCCACCTTGCATTTCATTGTCTTCAATTCCAACTTCTGTATCCATCTCTGGGTCCATGTCAGCGTGAAACACTTCTTCCTCACTATCAACGAGTAGCGTTTGCGATTGATATTCAAGGAATGAATCATCATAAATGACGATAGCTCCATCTTTATTGTATATTTCATCACATATTTCAGGATTTGCACAATCTGTTAATAAAGAATCAAACTTTTTAAAAATACTTGATTGAAATTTTCTTTATAAACCAGTTTGCATTATGTTCTTTAACTAGTATAGACTATAATGCTAACTGCATTATAGTTTAGTTTATTACTAGTTAAATAAACCTTATGAGGCGGCCGAATTGTAGCATTAAACATAATTACTATTCACATTAAACCCAAAATAGGAGATACGAGTTTTAAGTTTTCTTCTAGTTATATTACAGACATTCAAAAGTTGAATTCAAAATATACGATCCTAGATAATAAATATTATACAAAAGCAAGAGAAGTGTTAGCGTTTATTTACTTTTAGGGGATTTCTTTTTCCCCACTTCCAATTTTTTAGCGGGTGATGATGTTGTTGCTCCTTTTGTTGATGTTGTCGCTTTTGTCGCCTTGTTCCCCACTTCCTTTTTTTAGCAGGTGATGCAGGTGATGCTGCTGCTCCTTTGGTTGATGTTTTCGCTTTTGGCCCCTTGTTCCCCACTTCCTTTTTTTTAGCAGGTGATGCAGGCGATGCTGCTGCTCCTTTAGTGGGCGATGCTGCTGCTCCTTCCGTTGATGTCGTCCAATTTATTATGGAATTTGACCTTGTCATTCTCGTCATTTATGGTGTTGGGTTTGGGGTAGAATTTCCTTCCTCCATTGAACTAAGCGAGATATTATCATTGGTCTTCCCACCATCAATCTGGACATTGGTCATAGCATCGGCATTCTTATTCGCCACATCAAATTTTTGCAAATCAAATGCAGTTGCACCATCATTCTGAGTAGCTTCAGTTGCACCATCATTCTGAGTAGCTTTCACGGCGTCAACACTCTTATCATTCTCGGTACTGTGATTCGCCCCATCAGACACGCCTTCATACAAGTCTTTAAAAAATGATTTACTTTTTTCTTCAAACGTCTTAAATTCTTCATCATGTGGGTATTCTTTGAAAGCAATCTTAAGCTTCTGTTTGTTACTTTCAAACACTTCCTTAATCGTTGACAGTGAGGCATTCAAGCTATCCTTCATTTCCTGCATGATTTTTAAAAAAATACATTATGATGCAGTGAATAATAACTATGATGTAGTTTTTAAAAATTTTAAAAACTGTCAAATTAAGACATAGAGCTTAAAGTGGTATGTTAACTCGCAAGTGGTATGTTAACTCGTAAAATATCAAATGCATCAAAATAAGACATAGAGCTTGAAGTGGTATGTTAACTCGCAAAATATCAAAACTGTTAAATTATTTAAACATATCACCCTATGTTACAGCAGCAAATTGAAACTTAGTTTTTACCTGACTTGTTTTTTATCTAAACTGTATAAGATCCTCGTCTGGTTGACTTGTGTTTCCAATATGTTTCTTTTTCTTTGTCTTGTCAACCTTCTGCTTGGGGGGGAAGAACTCGTAACCTTCCAATATTGGAAATTTCCCGAAACCTTTCATAACATCCATTTCTTCTTTCTCTCGTTTTTTCAACAACTCGGTGTTCCATCCTTTGAAAACAGGTGATGTTCTTTCCACAGTTATAGTTGGTGAGATTGTGGAGCTGCAGTATAGTAGCTACAAAAAAGGAAGTGATGCAGTTAATATAGGAAATGATGCATTTAATATACGGAATAACTGTTATGTTTTATCTTATATATGATGCAGTGAAAAAAGGTATTGATGCTGCGAAAATAAGATAAACATACTAAGAAGTTTAGAAGCATTAAAAAACGTACCGCCAAAAGAAGTTTGGAAGCACCGAAATAACCTCCTGGACTTGTTTTCCATGTCTTAACTTCTGACCGAATGCATTTTAAAGCATATCCACACCAATCATAGTTTTGAAAATCTTCAATATCTCTTAATGTAGGTAAGAACCTTTGATTGATTGTGCCATCCTTATTACCCCCAGCCACAATATTTAAAAACACCACTAAAAATCCAACTTTGAACTCCCAACCCGTTGTTATCAAATTACAAACATGATCAACAACAATAGATATATGAGGCCTTGGCGCTTTATCCTCTCCCCATGGAGTTGTAGCTCTCTAATCCGTTGTTGTTTTGTCTTCTGTCGTTGTAGCTCGAAGAGCAATCACTTCTTTATCTCCCATGGGTATTCCAATCATTTCATGAATTAATTCCTTTGTGACCTTAATCTGTCTTCCATCATCCATGTGTATTGTGTCCGTATCACAATCAAAGTTAAACGCAACCCAGTACGAAAGCTTTGATGGAATGGAAGGGTAATCAAAATTATTATAATATTCTCTCAAACCCATTTCTTTTATAGTCTCAACCTGGGCGTTTGTTAAAGATTCCAATACAAGCTTCAATTGATTAGAAGATATTCTTGAACTAATATTAGGAAAAGTAACCTTTTTTAACCATCAGAATCCATATTTTCAACATCAATCGATAGAGGATCTTGCTCCAATACATCATCATCACTAACCTTCTTTTTTCCTTTAATAGCAACTTTCTTTTTTACAACGACTATTTGACTATCGTGAATACCTTTATTCCCCTTTGCCAGTTTCTTTCTCCCAACCAACTTTTCTACACCCACTTCAGTACCTTTATTTGCCATTTTCCCAACAACATCTACATCGTTTCCAAGACTTAATATTTTACCCTTCAACTTATTCACATCAACAGGTGACGGAGCATCACTCACAGTTTTTGCTGCTGCATCAAAGAATAAAATTAAGTGCATCACACCAGTACATCAAGTACAAAACTAAAACAAACCTACTGTACATAATGCAAAAATTAAATAAATCATACCAAACTAATGAAAACACAAACGTAGATTTAAATTTCAGTTTAAACTAATGCATCACTCACAGTTTTTGCTGCTGCATCAAAGAATAAAATTAAGTGCATCACACCAGTACATCAAGTACAAAACTAAAACAAACCTACTGTACATAATGCAAAAATTAAATACATCATACCAAACTAATGAAACATAAACGTAGATTTAAATTTCAGTTTAAACTAATGCATCACTCACAGTTTTTGCTGCTGCATCAAAGAATAAAATTAAGTGCATCACAGTTTAAATTTCAGTTCATCACACAAATACAAATAACGATATCAAGTACAAAACTAAAAAAACCTATTGTAAAAAAACTACTCTACATAATGCATCACAATGTAGATTTACTGCATCGCTTTTTAAAAATACCACATGCAAAAGTAACTGCATCACACCAATATAAATAGCGACATCAAGTACACAGCTAAAAAAAACCTACTGTAAAAAAAACCTATCATAAATAATGCTAAGAAAGAATTTTGCATTTAGCAAACAACCTAGCATAAGAACACATTTAACCTAGTAGCCTAACTCATACTTACACATGATTGCCACATACTGCATCATAACGTATACTTAAGTGCGTTAAGCAAACAACCTAGCAAACAAACACATATTGCATTATAAACACATTTACACTAAAAAAACAGACCACTACATCACAATTTAAATTAACTTCTATCAAAATGATGTTCCCTGAATAATTCTAAAAAATGTCGTTAGACACCATAACCTACGTTTTCGTATATAACGCAATATACGTTTAACCGTCCTTTAAAACATCTCACCACTACTGCATCAAAACTTATTCAAATGTATTAAAAAAACATTTTCTTTTTTTTGCCAGCTTCAGAGTATTCTTAATATCATCTGATTCTGGTGGATTTTCATCAGGTAAATCATTTCCATCCGAATTTTGGCTCTTTTTCATTTTTGCCCGATGGCTACTTTCTTCGGGTTCGTCTCCCTGGGCATGATTTCGCCTACCGACAAGTTTGGTTGAACAAACTTTTTGCCTTTTTGATAATCTTGTGCTTGATATCTCGTCATTTTGATCCGCTTCATTATCATTACTACCTGTAAGACAATAAATTCACACGGTTAGCTATTATCACATTCAACAAATTAAAATAAATGAGTGATTTATACATAATCAAACTTCTCATCAGTGACTTATACACAATCAAATTTTACTGAATGAGTGACTTATATCTTCAACAATAAACAAGGATAACATAGCTACTCACTAGCTTCGGTAACACATATTTGCTCTCAAAGTTTTCAATTCAACATAAACGACATATTAAGCCCGTTTTCTCTTCAAAGAAGACATCGCCACGATTCCTCTATCTCGTGAATACCATCTTCTTGCCAATAATAGAATCCAATATGCACCTACTTCTTTTTGTTTAGCCTTTTTTTAATGTAAGTATCTCAAAATTTGACATTCGCATTCGGTCTTTGATTGATACAAAAATCATCAATACCATGAAAAAGCGAATATGAATGCCAAATTATGAGGTCCTTTACTAAAAAGAATAAACAAAAAGATGCTAATGTATATTGGATTCAATTATTAGGCAAAAAGCTGGTGTTCACGAGAAAAAGGAATCATGGGAATATCTACTTTGAAGATGATATGGGCTTAAGATGTCGTTTATGTGGAGTAATCTTTGAGAGCAAACATGTGATACCAAAGCTATTTGAGTAACTATGTATCTTTTATCTATGTATCTTTTATCTTTGAGAGCAAAAAATCAGCTACATCAACAAGACACACACGCATAAAAATCTAAGATACTATGTGCACAACCTAACATATACTCATACTACACAAACAATTTCCTACTACGCCACTTCAAAAAATAAACACACAATTTCATTAATTCAATACAACATCTACATTAAGGTTATACAATTGCGCGCACACAAACACACAATTTCATACAACTAAACAAATATGACGTATCTTATTCTCTTCTCAAGCCCGATAGCTCACACAAACTGCATTAGTTCAATACAACATCTACATTAAGGTTACACAATTGCGCGCACACAAACACACAATTTCATACAACTAAACAAATATGACATATCTTATTCTCTTCTGAAGCCCGATAGCTCACACAAACTGCATTAATTCGATACAAACATTGCATTAAAATTTTACAAATGCGCTCATACAAACACACAATTCATACATCTAAACGAATCTGCCGCCTTTTGTATCTTATTCTCAGACCCGTTGGTAATCGTAAACTACATTAATTCAATGCAAACACTACATTAAAGTTATATAATCTGAATGAAGATATACAATTTAAAAAAATCAGAAATGACATAAACCAAACACATTACACATTCAAAAACTAAATATATATATAGTTACTCACTAGCTTTGGTATCCCATGCCTGCTCTTTTAAAGCTCCACATAAATGACATATTAAGACAGTTTGCTCTTCAAGGTAGCTATGGCTAGGATTTCTCTTTCTCGTGAACATCATCTTTTTCCCTAATAATTGAATCCAATATGGACCAAATTCTTTTCGTTTAGCCTTTTTTATGTAAGTAGCTCAAATTTTGACATTCGCATTCGGTCTTTGATTGATACCAATATAATCAGTACCATAAAAAGCGAATATGAATGCCAAATTATGAGGTCCTTTTCTAAAAAGGATAAACTAAAATATGCTAATGCATATTGGATTCAATTATTAGGAAAGAAGATCATGTTCATGAGAAAGAGGAATCATGGTGATAACTACCTTGAAGAGCAAACAGGCTTAAGATGTCGTTTATGTGGAGCTTTAAAGAGCAAATATGTCATACCAAAGCTAGTGAGTAACTATATATATTATCCATTTTTTTAATCACAGTAAAAAACAGGCAACTTTAATCCTATTCACCAAACTCTCAAGCCGAATCATACCTAAACAATAATGTATGTTCGTAAATTAACAAAATTTCATTCACAAAATTCCAATAACGTTACCACAAAGCACATCTTAAAAATGCATCAAAGCACATATAAAAACTGCATCAAATCCCAAAATTTCATACAAAAAATTTCACTTACAAAATTTTTCTAACGTTGCTACAAAACACATATAAAAACTACATCAAAGCACATATAAAAACTGAATCATAGCACAAAATATAATTCACAGAATTTCATTCACAAAATTTCACTAAGTTGCTAGAAAGCACATATATAAAATGCATGAAAGCACAAAATTTCATGCATAAAATTTCATTCTCTTAAAAGTTTGTGTGAACATATTGATGTTTGTTTTTATTTATCTTATATATCATATTGATGCAGCTAATATTAAAATTTCATTCTCTTAAAGGTTTGCAGCGAGCTTGCAGCAGGCTTGTAGCGGGCTTGTAGCAAAACTGCATCAAGCCCGCAGCAATCCTAAATAAGACACAAACACACAAACAACTAAGACACTATGCACATAGCCTAACCTAGACTAATACTAGTATTCCCAATATTAGTTGATGCATCGCTTCATTACGTCAGCTGAATTAATAGCATATAAACCGACACACATATACTTTTCTACAACTGAACACATCTGCCCATATTTTATCATAGTCTCAGGCACGATAGGCAACCCTAAACTACATTAATTCGATACAAACACTACATTAAAGTTCTACAAATGCTCGCACAAAAACACACAACTTCATACAACTAAACTAATCTGTCCGTATCTTTTTATATTCTCAGGCCCGATAGGCAACACTATTCTGCATTAATTAAATACAACAACTGCATTAAGGTTATACAATTACGCACACACAAACACACAATTTCATACAACTAAACAAATCTGACATATCTTATTCTCTTTTCAAGCCCCATAGCTCACACAAACTGCATTAATTCGATACAAACACTGCATTAAAATTTTACAAATGCACTCATACAAACACACAATTTCATACAACTAAACTAATCTGCCGCTGCAAGCACTACATTAAAGTTATACGATCTGAATAAAGTTATACAATCTTAAAAAATCGTAAGCCGCTGCAAGCCCGCAGCAAGCCCACTGGAAGCCCGCAACAAACCCGATGCAAGTCCGCTGCAAGCCCGCTGCAAGCCCGCTGCAAGCATGCAGCAAGCCTGCAGCAAGCCCGCATCAAGCCCGCAGCAAGCCTGCATCAAGACTGCAGCAAGACCATATAAAAACTAATTGCAAAACATTGCAAAACTAGTACACTTAACATAATTTAGCCAACATATATCATACAAATACTTCATAACAGTCTACCATATAAAAACTAATTGCAAAATAAATATAAATCATAGATCAATTTTAACAAAATCACTTACTAGATGATATAGTTATCGAGTTTTCTGGCGACTTTTCTTTATGATTTCTATAAAATACTTATTTTTTTCAACCACAGTCTACCACTTTTCCTTTTTACTAAATCAATTAAATTAAAATTTGTATAAATATTTAATAAACATAAAATAAAAAATAAAAATAATTAAGGTGTTCAATAGTATTTACCTGAGGGAGAAAAATCCTTCAAATTCGTCCTCACCATTTCTAACCACTACCAACCAATTGTCTACTGCATCAATCCATTACATCAACTGCATCAAGGACAAAGACATTTTTAGACAGTTAAAACACTCGTTTAACCTAATCTAATAATAATACCAAAACAAGTGCATACTGCATCAATTAATTACTTTCACTGCATCGAGGACAAATTCATTTTTAGATAACTAATACACTTAACCTAATCTAATTTTTTAGGGTGATGATTTGCATAATCCTTAAAATGATTTGTACACTCAAAAGTATGTTACTTTGACATATATACCCTTATATTATTATTTTTACTCAAAAGTATTTTTTTAGGGTATAAATGTCAAAATATCATAATTTTGAGTGTGCAAATCATTTTTGAGAGTGTGCCAATCACCTCCCAATTTTTTAACACCACAAACAAGTACATATTGCATCAATTCATTACATCAACTGCATCAAGGTCAAAGACATTTTTACACAGCTAAAACACTTCCGAGTGTAACCCAATCTAATATTTTATACACAAACAAGTGCCTACTGCATCAAATTATTACACTAACTGCATCGTGGTGAACCTGGTAAACGAACAAATTTGGAAAATGTAATAGGCAGTTTTGTGGACAAGGCCTAAGTTGAATGTAGATACTATCAAGCATTGAAGCGTATATTTAGTAGAAACAGATAAAAACGAATACGACTAAGCTTACATATAAGGCTAATTATTGTACTGTATGTATAATCTGAATATATAATGCACTTGTTCGCTTACAATGCGTTTAAGTAAAACTCAAACACGAGCTTAAGTTGCTAGATAAAAATATTCTACATTATTTATTCAAAACATGCATTCACAATTGAGCATATTCGTTCTCATCAGATAAAAAAAATATTTAAATGATTTGCTACTCTTTTATTGAAACGCGTAACAAAAAACTATAACTTGTCCTTGCATACAGTAAAATCCCTTATCAAAGTATTATCATCAAACTTTATCATCGATTTTTTTGAATAATACAAATAACGATGTTCACTTGTTCGACGGTCCGAACCCTACTCACAAACATACTAATATTGGTACCGTCCACACTGACAAAGCTTGACCAAGATTTTAGGGGTTAAACTCTAAGAAAATGATTGTACCACTGTTATTTTAGACAAAATACAACATAAAATACATATTATGGTCATTTTTCTGAAGGGGCCATCACCCGCCTCTATTAAGCTTCGTCAATGATCGTCCATTTGGTAATAAGGTTCGGTTATAGTTTTATACCATGTTTATATTACAAAAAGATATATGAACAAACAAGTGCCTACTGCATCAATTAATTACTTTAACTGCGTCGAGGACAAATTCATTTTTAGACAACTAATTAATCAGAGTGTAACCTAATCTAATTTTTATACCACAAACAAGTGCCTACTGCATCAAATTAGTACATCAAATGCATCAAGGACAAAAAACATTTTAGACAGCTAAAACACTCCGAGTGTATCCTAATCTAATATTTTATACCACAAACAATTGTGTCCTTCATCAATCCATTACATCAACTGCATCAAGGACAAAGAATTTTTTAGACAGTTAAAAAAACACCATTAGTTTAACCTAATCTAATAATAATACCAAAGACATTTTTATACAGCTAAAACCCTCGGGGTGTAACCTAATCTAATATTTTTAAACAGCTAAAATACTTGTCCACCAATAGCCGCCACATCACCACCACCATCAGTCGCTTAAAATAAACATTAAATCAATCTATTAAAAGATCAATCTAATAAATCTATTGTAAAATCAAAATTTGAAGAAATCGATCAAAATAGATTGATTATAAATTAACTTACACTGATCGATTTGATGATTCTCGAGGTATGCGTGTTTGATAATATGCTCGATTGAAGAGATTTATTTGATTTAGGGTTTGCTGCGTTTTTTTTGTGTGTGTTTTTTAGAAGCGAAATGAATTAAAGAACGAGGTAACGGCTGGGGGTTTTTACCCTAAAATAAGGAGGAAGTTGTTAGGGGTGGAAATGACCGATTTACCCTCAAACTTTCCAGGAAATTACAGCTATGCCACTCCGCTTTTTTTATGATTAAAATCAAATCCAAGGGCCCATATTCCTTCCTAGACTTTTTATTTTAAGGGCATTTCTATTGTATCCCCACCCTATATATATATATATATATATATATATATATATATATATATATATATATATATATATATATATATATATATATATATATATATATATATATATATATACATATATATACTTGAATTTTCGCGTCTATTTTAATAAGACGTGCCCGTTTGTAATCGTTTTACTTGTTAACGGTTTGTGCCGGTTATTAAAGTTTATTAAACCTTCGAGAATATACGTATCCACACTAGTCTAAGTCTTATGATTTAACTTTCGTATGACGATGATTGTATTAAGTATCGACACGTCTACGATTCATATTCGTTTTAACAAACCCTTGGTGGGCCGAATATTGATAACCTTAATGTACCGAACCTAATGGGCCGGATACAGTACTAACCTAACCCTTGTTTGGCCGGATAGATTGAGAACACACCAAAATATACACAATCTGGACAAAGGAAGTGAAATATTTTAACACTTAACTTGGAATTAAGGATAGTCAACACTAGTCAAACACCTAAACTGGAAACAATATTTTACACCACCCCAGTCCAACACACATGCCGAGTTTGCCATTTAGGGGTGTATCAGAAGCCAATGTTTCTAGTTTTGTGTCTATACCATACCTTAATTACAAGATAAATAAACAAGTTCTCAACACAGTCCCTAAACACAAATATTATTACAACACAACCAAATTTGAGTGAGCAAAGCTACTAAGTTTCCAGACAAGCCTCCATCCTGTCCAAATCACACAAGCCGCAACCCCAAAACTTTCCATTGTGAGTCTTTCTATCTTTTTCTTTTCATCCATGTCCATATCACTAGATGTGCTTGACCAAAGACCTAGGAAAACAAGAATGTAAGTGCTAGAATATATAGCTGAACCCTTATATTAATTCTTTGAATAAAAACTGATGTCAACATAACGGATTAAAAGGGCGAACAACATTAGGAGACCATTTAACCAACCAAACATAAACCATACAATCGGCCGAACCATAAAACCCGAAGAAACCAATAAAGTCATGAAGAGTTATACATTTATATTACAAAAACATATATTAAACCCAAATTAACATTCGGATATAAAAACCCCCAATTTGTTCAAACCCTAATTTTTACCAATTGATTTAAAAATCTAATTAGATATCATATAAACACGTATCAATCAATTAATTAGATTAAAAATGCAATATGAACGAAACCCTAATTTGATTGAAACCCTAGTTTGTTAAATCGGTTCAATTAATAAAATTTAACTTGTTTTTATGAACGAAAACGCTAATTGATCATATATAAACGCAAGATCTATCAAAACCCCCAAATTATATGAAACCTAATTTTGATTTATTCAAATTCGAACCTGAAACATCTAATTAAGATCAATCAAGTGTTTTAACCAAGAGAAAACCTCTTATTTTCGAAAGATTGTCAAGAAAACGCAAGATCTTGTTTTGAGAAAACTAAAATGGAACCAAACTTATCTTTTGGAGAAACCATCTATGAATCATACGAAACCCACATCTAGAATCGAATGAAACATGTATGAAGGTGAAACCCAGGTCATGCGAATCACAATAGAATCAAAACACCTCCACTTGATGTTTATAAATTGGATTTAACTGCATATGGGATTGATTTGATAAAATATTGATGATATATGAGTGACATACGAACAATAATAAACCCAGAGAGAGAGAGATTTGATAGGGGCGGTGAAAGAGGGTTTATGTGTGTGTTTTGTGGCATGTTAACTAAATAGATAGAGAGAGAGATAGATTTTATTAAACGTATCCCCCACCCACATTGTTTGTATCGCCCACTGCTGGGCCGGGTTGGGTAAAGAAATCATGGGTCAATCCCATGAGTTACTTGTGAGATTGGGCTGCCCGATTTTTGGTTGTGTTTACAAAGGCCCAAACGAAATTTGTGTAATACATTGTTAAGCTAAAGCCTGTTAATAACCGTGTAGTATTTTCGTGTCGTCTTAAATAAAATGTGATGTCGAGCACACTTAGGTCATCATGCATTTTATTTATAAACTTCTAGTTTTGTAACACGGTCAATATACTTAACTAGGTCGTGGATAACGTGGTCGTATTCTCGAGCTCCTTTGCATTTTCATCCATTTGCTTGATACAAGAGGTGAGTTTATAGCCCCACTTTTAATTGCTTTTAACTCTTTGAGGTGAGAACATTGCTTGTTTTTACGGATGAACATAAGTACCTTAAAACTCATACGTGCCTACATGATGTCTAAGTAGTGGTACCCCTAGATGCTTTAGCCCACTATCATGAACCGTTAATTACTTTGTGTAATCGCAAATGTTATGGATAGATCTATTGGGATTGGCCTCCCTATCTAATGTTGGTTGTGTGACCAAATTGGATACAAATACATTTGAGGTTGTTACAAATACTTTGGGGTAGTATTTGCTTGGGCTCTCATATTATGTTGTTAGTACGGTTAACGCTTCGGTGTCATGAGCTTAGACGTAGGATATCATGAACGTATGCTATTTGATGATAATCTTGTATTTGTTATAAGATTATTTTCCGGTTGCCTAACTAAAATCTTATGGTTCATCACACTACTTATACATAAACCTATAAACTCACCGACCTTTGTGTTGACGTTTTAGCAATGTTTTTCTCAGGTGTCAAGGCGGAGGAGTGATGTGGTTGTGCTATGGAGTTAATAAAGATTATCATGATTTAACTTTGAGACTTGATTTTGATGTATGACATTTGGAAACTTAATTTATGTTATCATGATGTGTAAAACAATTTTTTTTAGGACCAATTCTATCTTTATGTTTTATGAATAAAAATGAATTTTCATAGTTATTCTTGTATCTATGTCTCTTGGTTGTCATGATAGTCACATCCTCGTGTAATTGTACACGTGGGCCAAATTGAGGGTGTGACAGATTGGTATCAGAGACATGGTTATAGAAAACTAGGTTAATTTTATAAAAATCGTTTATACAAAGGTTTTGGTCAAAAATGAAATTTTAGAAAGAAAGTAACACTAGACTATAACTACCTCTCTATCTCCATAGACCACTTCACTTCACGCATTCGACAAGTAAGTTGTAAGTTAAGATTACGTTATATTACCTCGTTACATCTATTACTACACTATTACATCGTTACAAGTACTAAATAACATAATTTATAACTCTATGCATAATGGTTTGTGCCATGCTATATGAACGCAAAATTGATATTATTTCGACGCTACTTGAAATCCTATGCTTAATAGTTTGTGCCATGCTCTATGAATACAAAATTGAGTTTTATTTCTACACTACTTGAAACTCTATGCTAAGTGGTTTGTGACATGCTATACGAATGCAAAATTGAATTTTATTCTGACACTACCTGAAACTCTATGCTAAGTGGTTTGTGCCATGCTATACGAATGCAAAATTGAATTTTATTTCGACACTACTTGAAACTCTATGCTTAATGGTTTGTGCCATGCTATACAAATGCAAAATTGAAATTTTATTTCGACACTACTTGAAACTTTATGCTTAATGGTTTGTGCCATGCTATATGAATACAAAATTGAATTTTATTCCGACACTACTAGAAACTCTATGCTAAATGGTTTGTGCCATGCTACATGAATGCAAAATTGATACTATTTTGACATTTCTTGAAAATCCTACGTTAAATGGTTTGTGCCATGCTATGCGAATACAATATTGATCTTGTATCAACATGTCTTAAAATTTCCGTGCTAAATGGTGTGTGCCATGAAAAACTAAAGTTACAACATATTGCAAAATTGATTTGTTCTTACACGTGCCTTTCTTGATTTGGCAGTGACGTGTCTATCTCTCCCGAAGATTCGTTGTACTACTTGAGCTCATCTACGGATAGAGCACGACACGAGTCCTCTACTAGTGGTGCCTTGCCTTTATCGTCCACTCGAGGAGAGCCAAGTGCTCGTGCACCTACTCGCTCCTCGCCACCACCACTCATTTTCTACACAAGGCGTGGCAAGACACCCATGATTCCTCCATCCACTTCATCATCTGATGCCCCTAAGGCACCTCGCCAACACCGTACCATGAGGATGTCCGTGAGAGCCTCTATGTTTGGGAAGAGGTTGGCCGCAAGACATGTGAGCTCTACCCGCACTACCCGCAAGTCTTCAAAGTCACCATCCGTGAGAGTGCCTCCTAGGCACAATGCCTCTTTTCGACCCACTATGCCCATGCCACCCCCACCTTGCGGCTTAAATGGAGCCGAATTCTCCGCCGCCGCCGAGGCACGTGGAATGCCCCCTCATCGTTTTACTAGGCTTGCTACCTTACGAGGAAAGGTGACCCATGTGCTTCGCAACATGGGTGGCCTATCTTATGAGTATTTGGTGAGACTCGAGGCTTGCTATGAGGCGGTTATCTCGGACTTAGGTAGGAATGCCCCACCTCCATCCGACCGTTACGCGGGACTTGCTAGGAGAATTAAGGACCAACACTATGAGGTTGGAGCATTGCGTACCCTTTTGCATAGGGATTTAATCGACATGTCCGAGAGGATCGCGGCTCTTGAGCATCGTTTCTACTAGATCTATGTTTAGCTTACTTATGTGCACGTCATTCCAAATTTTCCCTTCATGTGATTGTAATCTTTAAAACTCCGAAGACTATGTGGCGACTTCTTTGTGCTTTTTATTTTTATCATGGAATGAATTATTTTGTGCACTACATAACTTGTTGATTATCACTTCATTGGATGTTATATCGTGTTTTGTGACATATTTTTACTCTCTAGCCATGAACTTGTGGTACTAACCTTACCATGAACTTTGTTACGGTTATAGGACTACGGCACCAAAAACCCGCAAGAATAGAGTCGACCCGACTCCGGCCACACCTATCACCGTCGACCCATTGGTATTGAGTCAAATGATAGCCGATGGACTTGCCGCCGCCCTTGCCGCCAACGAGACTGATCCAAGCACGCAAGAAGAAACGAATCAAGTGCCAACTCTGATACCCCCTACTCGTGCATGCTCGTACAAGGAATTTCGCTCATGCTTCACTAGCACTTTTAATGGCATCGAAGGTGCCGTGGGCCTTGCACGATGGATTGAGAGATTTAAATGTCAATTTAGTGTGAGCAATGTCACCGAAGGTGACAAACTGAAGTTTAGCTCTAGCACCTTGGTTGATGGTGCATTGACTTGGTGGAATATTCATGTGAAAGCCGTAGGTTTGGAAGCGGCCAATGCTACTCCTTGGGCTCATTTCAAGGGAATGCTTCTCAAAAAGTATTACCCTAGGAATGAAATGAAAAGATTGGAAGCCGAGTTGTGGAACCTCCGTGTACATGGAGTTAACTTGATGGCTTACACTTAACGATTCCAAGAGTTGAGATTGATGTGTCTCGAAATGATACCAAATGAGACACGAGTCGTGGAAAGATTCATTGTTGGACTACCACCTTCAATACGGGGAGATGTCATCTCTTCAAAACCCAATGATTTGAACGAAGCCATTGAAATGGCGGATGGTTTGATGGACTCCGTCACCTTGGAAAGTGGTGATAATAAACATAAATGGGAAGGGAACCATGGCCCAAATCATGGTGACCACCCTAACAAACGCCAAGATGTGGTAAAAGTGTTTAATGTGAACGATGGATCCGGTTACCAAGGAAAACTACCTGTGGTAAGTGTGGCAAACACCACAATGGTGCATGTGGAGGCACGTGTCACAATTGTGAGAAACCCGGTCACTTCGCCAAGGATTGTCGTAGTGCACCAAAGCCCACGAACCAACAGACTCCTATCACTCCAAATGCTCAATACGCGGATGTCACTTGCTATGGTTGTGGAGAAAAAGGTCACTTTAAGAATAGGTGTCCTAAAGCTACCACTCAAGGCCGAGGAAACTAAATCCGAGGCAACAACAACAACAACAACAACCAAGCTCGTCGACAACCTCGTCAAAATCATGGAAATCTGAATGGTCGGAACAATGGGAATCAAACGGGAGCACCGGGACGTGTGTACGGTTTATGTGCCGAAGCGGCCATCCAAGACAACAACGTGGTCACCGGTACGTTCCTTATCAATAACATCTATGCTTCCGTATTATTTGATTCCGGTGCCGATAGAAGTTTTACATCCATTGCCTTTAGCGAACTATTAAATGTGAACCCCACTCCGTTAGATGTCGACTATAATGTGGAATTAGCCGATGGTAAATCGATCACTACAAACACCGTACTTAAGGGTTGTACCTTAAGCCTCCAAAATATTCCTTTCATCATCGACCTTTTACCTATCGAACTTGGAAGTTTTGACGTTATCGTGCGTGTGGATTGGCTATCCAAGTACCATGCGGAGATAATTTGCCACGAAAAACAAGTCTGTATTCCCTACGGAATCCGAACCTTAACCGTCCTCGGTGAAAAGAACGGTGCGAAAAGCTGGGCTAGTTTAAATGTCATCTCATGTACTAAAACTCAAAAGTATATCGAAGAAGGTCTTCCTATTTCCTTATTCAAGTTACTAGTAAAAACGAAGCCGGACCGAAGGAGAAGAAAATTGAAGACGTTCCAATTGTTTGCGATTTTCCCGAAGACTTACCCGGATTACCTCTACTTCGCCAAGTAGAATTTCACATCGATCTAACTCCCGGAGCCGCACCCGTTGCAAGAGCACCTTATCGACTAGCGCCCGCCGAAATGAAGGAATTAGCCGATCAACTAAAAGAGCCCCGATTTTATTTGTTAAAAAGAAAGACGGATCGTTCCGCATGTGCATCGATTATCGTGAATTGAACAAGCTCACTATAAAGAATCGTTACCCTTTACCAAGGATCGATGATTTGTTTGATAAACTTCAAGGTTCGAGCATTTATTCAAAGATTGACCTTAGGTCGGGTTATCATCAACTTAGAGTGTAACACCCCCAATTTCGGGTCATAGCAGCGGAAGGGTCATTGGGTGTTACTATCATGGTTCAACCTCAATATCATAGAACACGCCTCGAAATGAGTCGTTTTAACAAAACATACCTCCATTCATTTGTTTAAAGATAAAACAGTTCACACACGGTCCCAAATAGTTTTAAAGTTTACACAACCAAACAAAAGATAAAAGTTTCTTAGAATGGACATAGTTTAGAAAAGCGGGCCAAAATGTTTTAATTAAGCAAGCTACATGAAACCGCCTTCCTTGAGTGCCTTCTTCATGGACCTGAGATAAAACATGCTATAAAGTCAACAAAAATGCTGAGTGAATCTATAGAGTTTAAAATTAAATAAACGAACACAAGTATTCTGAATAAACCTTCCGAGGTTGACAATCATGTGGATCAGACATAATTATCGTTGTTATTTCATAAGTCTCGTGAAATTGAACGTTAACATATATTATTTTAGCCCAACACACCTAGCCAAGTGCGTATATTTCTCTTATACAATTGCATCCGATGTTTCATTACTAGTGCATCACAACACCACGCGATAGCTAGTCGCGAACGGACTGGGTGTCACCCCGATAGATCTATCCATAGTATTAGCGTTCCTTTCGATTAACAATTCATGATTCATGGGTCTTTTCAGGCTAAACAAACTTGTATAACAACTTTCATCTAAGCATACAATCGGGTCCTTTGTGTTCAGTTTTAAAAGAAAGAGGGTTTACCACAACTTCTCGTTGTCCCCTTCATTTATTAATAAATGTTTTTCCAATAATAAGGGTTTCCACAACTTCTCGTTATACCCCTTTTATTTTAATAAAACAAGCATGTTATCCCCCTCGCGGGTTTTATAAAACAAGTAAACATGTTAAAGCGAGGCTATAGACTCACCTTGGTACGATAGTAGTAATGTGACGATCGCCGACGATTTGTGATGCCCGTTAAACACGAAGACCGCAACCTACCAAAAAAGGCGCGTTCGTTAATAAACGACTCAAATAAAAATAATACTTAAATAATACGAAAGTCAATTTCATAAAACCATGAAAATACCGAAAAATTAAAAATATAAGTGTACTTCTATACCCTTTTATTCAACACTATTCTTTTAAGCACTTGCACTCTCGACATTGACCCGTCATAAGACGCCAAGTCAACGCAAGTCAAACCATCATTTTACTTCCCTCGGACCAGTAACTAAGTCATTTATATAATGACTTAACACTTGAGTAAGTCACCATGTCCAATAGTGATCACTCAACTCACGCCATACAAGTATTGAACTACGTGTCCAAAATACCAATTAGCATGTACACTCCAAATGTACACACCAATCTAACCTATCTAGACTTGTCCGATTTCGACGAAACTTGGTGAGAAACTCACACATAATATGAATAAGACTCAGTTTAAATTTCATTAAAAAATATTACTTCTAAGACCTTCTGCCCGACACACCTTCGTGTTACAAAAACCGGACAGTTTTACGCCTTTGACTTGTAAAACCATTTTGACTTATCTAAACAATTCCGTTTGCAAAACCGACACTCGGGTTTGAAAACAGACTCATGACCTGAGTTTTATCATCTTACAACAGTTCTTGAACATTTTTAAAACTCATTCTATAGTCCCCGAGATTCGATCCAAATATCGACAACAATTTTCGGATTGTGCCGATACCCGTCTCCCGGTACACGAATACTAAAAGTAGCATAACTTTTCGCTCGTAATGAGTTAGAAGCTCTACTTTAGCTCAAATCGAAGCTAACGAAATTCTCTACAACCCTATCTTATTAGTTTACCAATTTTATTACAGTAAGTATTTCAAAAATAGCCTTAAAGTTACTGCCTAAAATTGACCATGTAAAAATCATACCAAAACAAATTTTCAACCCATTCCAACAATTCCTATGGTCCTAATATCATCTTAATATCACACTAACACATCTAACTAACTCATATCACCCTCATATTTAATCTCACAAAAATTAAATAATTAAAAACCTTACATGCAACAACAACCCACTACTTAATAAAATAATATTAACACATCCATCACCATAAAAATGGATCAAACATGATGTTCATCATCAAAAATTGAAAATAAAAATTAAGTGAATGCATGTTGGAAAAATTTAAACTAAATTGAAGCTTGTTGAATTTCCAAGATGGGTCTTGTCTTAGATTCTTTTGATTCAAAGTTAAAAATCAAAAATCAAATGGTTTAGGGGTGTTGGGGTGGACGGTTTAAACAAGGAAGAAAGGAGAGAGATGAGTTTTGATAAAAATGAATTTTTAATTTAAAAATGTGTAGTGGAAAAATCTTATATAGTGGGATGAGGGTAGTTTTTGTCAAAAATGCATTCTTTTGGGTCTAAAATAAAACTGAATAGTTTACAAGGTAGAAAATGTAAATTGTAAATTTTAAAAATATTTACGGGGCTCGGGTTTCGTAAAAATACTTTTCGAAAGTTACAACGCTTCAAACTATAATAACAAAGCTTCGACACGACTTAAAACGCAATTAAATCGAAAACGTCGAAAATATACAATATCGAGACAATCAATAATAAAACGTAAATTTTTGGGCATCCGTCGGTATCGCGATCACTAATAGTTATCGTCATTCGTTAAAACATAAAATACGAGAAACAAGATTAATTATAATAAAAATCATTTTTATGATTATTTGAGAATATAATATCGATACTTAACATATTCCTTGTCGGTTTTCATCTAATCGTCATTCTTACGCTAGTTTTAAGTCATAACCTTCTCGGTTAGTCGATAAATTTTAAATTCTCATTAAAGCAAACACGTAATACGTAATAGTCGAGATTAAAATAACGACCTGAAATTGACGGATTGTCACATCATCCCCACCAAATTAGGATCTTCGCCCTCGAAGATCAACTTGCGTTCTTGCCCGATCGCTTGTTGAAATCAAAGAGATGAGGGTAATTCTTCCACATTTGGTATTCTCGTTCCCAAGTAAACTCCGGTCCTCTTCGAGAGTTCCATCGAACTTTGACAATAGGTATTCGGCTTTGCTTCAGTTGCTTGACCTCACGATCCATGATCTCGACTGGTTCCTCAATAAAGTGCAACTTTTTATCAACCTTAACCTCGTCTAACGGTATAATGAGTTCTTCATCGGATAAACACTTCTTTAGATTCGACACATGAAAAGTGTTATGAATCCCATACAGTTCTTGTGGTAGTTCAAGTTGGTATGCCACGGGTCCTACTCTAGATGTAACCTTGAATGGTCCGATATAACGAGGACTCAACTTCCCACGTTTTCCAAATCGTAAAACACCTTTCCATGGTGATACCTTTAGCATAACCTTATCTCCCACGTTAAACTCCAATGGTTTTCTTCTCACATCCGCATAACTCTTCTGTCGGCTTGGAGCAGACAACAACCTATTCTTGATTTGCACAATCATATCCGTCGTCTCTCTAATCAAATCTGGTCCAGTGAGTTGGGCATCTCCAACCTCACTCCAACTAACGGGTGATCTACATCTTCTCCCATAAAGTGCTTCGAAAGGTGCAGCTTTAATACTTGCGTGATAACTGTTATTGTACGAGAATTCGGCCAAATGAAAGTGCTTATCCCAGCTACTTCCAAAGTCTATCACACAAGCACGTAGCATATCCTCCAAAGTTTGGATTGTTCTTTCGCTTTGCCCATCAGTTTGTGGATGATAGGCTGTGCTCATATCCAAATTGGTTCCTAATGACTTTTGAAGTGATCTCCAAAATCCAGAAGCAAAACGACTATCTCTATCGGAAATGATTGAAATAGGAACACCATGCTTGCACACGATCTCCTTCAGATAAATATCGACGAGTTTCTCCAAACCGAACCTCTCGTTGATTGGAATAAAATGAGCGGATTTAGTTAAACGATCGACAATAACCCAAATTGCATCGAACCCAGACGGTGTCCTTGGGAGTTTTGTGATGAAGTCCATCGTAATTCGCTCCCATTTCCAGATTGGAATTTTAGGTTGGACAAGTAATCCTGACGGATTCTGATATTCAGCTTTCACTTTTGCACATGTTAAGCATTTCGCGACGTATGTTGCAATATCAGCTTTCATATTCGGCCACCAGTATAACTTTTTCAAGTCTTGGTACATTTTGTCCGATCCAGGATGAATAGAATACTTGGACTTATGCGATTCTAACATAATCAAGTCTCTCAGTCCACCATATAATGGTAACCAGATTCGACCTCTCAAACATTTGATACCATCGGATCGCGTCTCGAATGTTTCACCGTCTCCTCTAAATCTTTCGGCCGTAATATTTTCCTTCTTGCACGCTTCAATTTGTGCGTTTCGAATCTGCTCAGGTAAGTCATTATGAACTGTCACTACCAAAGCACGCACTCGAATCGGTTTCTCCCTTTCCTTTCGACTTAACGCGTCAGCTACCACGTTCGCCTTTCCTAGATGATAACGAATTTCGTAGTCGTAATCACTTAAGAGTTCAACCCATCGACGTTGCCTCATATTCAGCTCCTTTTGATCCAATATGTATTGTAGGCTTTTATGATCAGTGAATACTGTACACTTCGTACCATACAGATAATGTCTCCAAAGTCGCAGAGCAAAAACCACAGCGCCCAATTCCAAGTCATGGGTAGTGTAGTTCTCCTCATTCTTCCTTAATTGTCTAGAGGCATATGCGATCACCTTTTCACGTTGCATAAGAACATCACCGTATCCTCGAAGAGATGCATCGCAATAAACAACAAAATCTTCACTTCCTTCAGGTAACGATAAAATCGACGTACTACAGAGTTTCATCTTCAGGGTTTGGAAAGCTTCTTCTTCATCATCGCCCCACACATACGGTTTATTCTTCTGAGTCAGCTTAGTTAATGGTTTCGATATCAAAGAGAATCCTTCAATAAACCTTCGGTAATAACCAGCCAAAACTAGAAATTGTCGTACTTCAGTTGGAGTAGTCGGAGCACTCCAATTCTTGATGGCTTCGATCTTTGTAGGATCAACATGTACTCCACTTTTATCAATCACATGTCCGAGAAATTGTACAGAATTAAGCCAAAAATCACACTTTGAGAACTTAGCGTACAACTTTTCGTTCTTTAACAAGTTCAAGATAATCCTTAAGTGTTCGGCATGCTCTTCATTGCTCTTGGAGTAGATTAGGATATCATCTATGAAAACGATCACGAATTTATCAAGATACGGCTTACAAATGCGATTCATTAAATCCATGAATACAGTAGGTGCATTAGTCAAACCAAAAGGCATAACCAGAAACTCGTAATGACCATAACGAGTTCTAAACGCCGTAATAGGAATATCTTCCTCACGTATGCGAAGTTGATGGTAACCAGAACGAAGATCAATCTTGGAGAAAACACGAGAACCTTGAAGTTGATCGAATAAATCATCAATTCTTGGAAGCGGATAACGATTCTTGATCGTTAGCTTATTCAGCTCTCGGTAATCAATGCACATTCGAAACGAACCATCTTTCTTCTTAACGAATAAGACAGGAGCTCCCCAAGGTGACGAACTCGGTCGTATAAAACTCTTATCAGATAGCTCTTGCAATTGCACAGATAACTCCTTCAGCTCGGATGGTGCTAAACGATATGGCGCACGAGCCACGGGTGCATCACCAGGAACTAGGTCAATTTGGAATTCTACTTGCCTTGGAGGCGGAAGTCTAGGCAAATCTTCCGGAAACACTTCAGGAAAGTCAGGGATGACAGGTACATCTTCGGCACGTTTCTCCTTCGATTCTTTCTCCACTACTTTAGCTAGGAATAACTCACAACCTCTTTCGATATACTTACGAGCCTTAATGCACGAAACGATTTTCAGTCGTGAATTACGTTGATCACCTTCGATAACCATGGTCTTGTCATCCAAGGGAATCCTAACTTTCTTTTCTCCACACAAGATAGACGCGTTATACTTGGATAGCCAATCAATTCCGATAATAACATCAAAACTTCCCAATCCGACAATCATCAAGTCTATCTTAAAAATACGGTTCAAGAGATTAAGAGAAAATCCTAGGAGCGCACGATTGGTACTCACTAATTTACCATCAGCTAGTTCTACCTCATAACTCGCGTCTAATTCGACCGGTTTGATATCAATTAAGGTACTAAAACTTGTAGACACAAAGCTTTTGTCCGCACCAGAATCAAATAAAGCTGTAGCATAACGGTTGTTCAGTAAAAACGTACCAGTGACAACTTTCGGGTTTTGCTTCGCTTCGGCTTCACCCAACTGATAAGCTTTTCCCTGGTTATCTCCACCACGTGCATTCTTCGGAGGTTGAGGGCATTGGTTCCTCATGTGACCTTTACCTTGGCAGTTAAAACACGTCACTCCCTTCTTTCCTGGTCCCCAACAGTCTTCAGTCTTGTGACCTAACTTGTTACACTTCCCACACTTAGCACACTCACCAGTATGAGACTTCTTGCAGCGTTGACATCTGGTTCCTTTATCAGCAGATGCAGTTTTAGTCATCGCATTAGCATTACCTCTCCTTCGGTTTTGATTTCTGCTGTAAGATTGACGGTTATCACCACGATCATCACTATCATTTTCAGCTCTTCTTTTGTTACCTTCAGAAACACCATCCGCCTTGTCTTGGATGATTTGACCCATTAGTTGGTAGGCCATACGAACAGCTTCATCAATATTGGCAGGTTTAGATGAGGTCACATCACCACGGATGTTGGTCGGTAAACCTCGAATATACTGCTCCACCTTCAAGTACTCTGGGTTAACTTTGTTTGGACAAAGTAGAGCAAGTTCATGGAATCTGTTTGTGTATCCATCGATGTCAGTACCCTTCAGTCTCAGCTGATATAGTTCCTGTTCTAACCTCTGAATAACGCTTCTTGGAAAGAATTCCTCAGTCATCCACCTTCTTACTTTAACCCAAGGTGTAGCATAAGCAGCATCCATACCCATTGATGCCATTCTTCCATTCCACCAAGTTAATGCTCGCCCTTGAAGAGTAGCAGAGGCAAACATCACCTTATCTCCTTCCTCACTTCCACTAAATCGAAACACGGATTCCAATTTCTCAAACCATTGCATTAACCCAACAGCACCTTCAGTACCCTTAAAAGTTGGAGGTTTGCATTTCATGAACGAGGTATAATTACACTTCTTGTTTTCAGGAATCACTGGTCTATCAGCATCACCAGTTCCAGCACCAGCATTGCCAGCTCCAGTAGCGCCAGCTCCAGTATTACCAGCTCCAGTAGCACCAGCTCCAGTATTACCAGCTCCAGTATTTCCAGCTCTAGTATCGCCAGATCCACCAGCTCCACCGGATCCACCAGTTCCACCAGATCCACCAGCTCCACCAGATCCACCGGCTCCATTATTCAAATTTGCCATAAATGCATTCATAGATACCTGAAATTGATCAGCTACTATAGCACGTAACTGAGTCTCAGTCAACTGTTTTGGCGGCATAATCCTGTTACACAATTCACATCAAAATGAGTATTCATTCAACGCTTGTGATAACAAAACATGAATAACCCAAAATAAGAATAGATAGATGAAAAGAAACAAGAATGGATGATAGAATAAAGAATAGAATTTAGACAAGGAATGAAGATTCACGAGGAATGAGTCAAAAGACAGGGATTTCTATTGTGACAATCAGCGTCGTTTGTAAATCACGTATTAGTATTATAATAATCAAATAATTAACATTTATAAGTAAATGTAATTTCATTATGCTTTAAGCATAAATAATAATTAAATATATATAACATATATATACTTTTCTTATTCTCGTCCATTGGCAACTCGGAGGTTTCGCTTGTAGATGTTATAGTCAAAAGATTTCAAAATTTTATTTTTGGAAAATCTTTTCGTTCTCTATAACTTGAGCTCTGATGCCAATCTGTAACACCCCCAATTTCGGGTCATAGCAGCGGAAGGGTCATTGGGTGTTACTATCATGGTTCAACCTCAATATCATAGAACACGCCTCGAAATGAGTCGTTTTAACAAAACATACATCCATTCATTTGTTTAAAGATAAAACAGTTCACACACGGTCCCAAATAGTTTTAAAGTTTACACAACCAACCAAAAGATAAAAGTTTCTTAGAATGGACATAGTTTAGAAAAGCGGGCCAAAACATTTTAATTAAGCAAGCTACATGAAACCGCCTTCCTTGAGTGCCTTCTTCATGGACCTGAGATAAAACATGCTATAAAGTCAACAAAAATGCTGAGTGAATCTATAGAGTTTAAAATTAAATAAACGAACACAAGTATTCTGAATAAACCTTCCGTGGTTGACAATCATGTGGATCAGACATAATTATCGTTGTTATTTCATAAGTCTCGTGAAATTGAACGTTAACATATATTATTTCAGCCTAACACACCTAGCCAAGTGCGTATATTTCTCTTATACAATTGCATCCGATGTTTCATTACTGGTGCATCACAACACCACGCGATAGCTAGTCGCGACCGGACTGGGTGTCACCCCGATAGATCTATCCATAGTATTAGCGTTCCTTTCGATTAACAATTCACGATTCATGGGTCTTTTCAGGCTAAACAAACTTGTATAACAACTTTCGTCTAAGCATACAATCGGGTCCTTTGTGTTCAGTTTTAAAAGAAAGAGGGTTTACCACAACTTCTCGTTGTCCCCTTCATTTATTAATAAATGTTTTTCCAATAATAAGGGTTTCCACAACTTCTCGTTATACCCCTTTTATTTTAATAAAACAAGCATGTTATCCCCCTCGCGAGTTTTATAAAACAAGTAAACATGTTAAAGCGAGGCTATAGACTCACCTTGGTACGATAGTAGTAATGTGACGATCGCCGACGATTTGTGATGCCCGTTAAACACGAAGACCGCAACCTACCAAATAAGGCGCGTTCGTTAATAAACGACTCAAGTATAAATAATACTTAAATAATACGAAAGTCAATTTCATAAAACCATGAAAATACCGAAAAATTAAAAATTTAAGTGTACTTCTATGCCCTTTTATTCAACACTATTCTTTTAAGCACTTGCACTCTCGACATTGACCCGTCATAAGACGCCAAGTCAACGCAAGTCAAACCATCATTTTACTTCCCTCGGACCAGTAACTAAGTCATTTATATAATGACTTAACACTTGAGTAAGTCACCATGTCCAATAGTGAATACTCAACTCACGCCATACAAGTATTGAACTACGTGTCCAAAATACCAATTAGCATGTACACTCCAAATGTACACACCAATCTAACCTATCTAGACTTGTCCGATTTCGACGAAACTTGGTGACAAACTCACACATAATATGAATAAGACTCAGTTTAAATTTCATTCAAAAATATTACTTCTAAGACCTTCTGCCCGACACACCTTCGTGTTACAAAAACCGGACAGTTTTACGCCTTTGACTTGTAAAACCATTTTGACTTATCTAAACAATTCCGTTTGCAAAACCAACACTCGGGTTTGAAAATAGACTCATGACCTGAGGTTTATCATCTTACAACAGTTCTTGAAAATTTTTAAAACTCATTCTATAGTCCCCGAGATTCGATCCAAATATCGACAACAATTTTCGGATTGTGCCGATACCCATCTCCCGGTACACGAATACTAAAAGTAGCATAACTTTTCGCTCGTAATGAGCTAGAAGCTCTACTTTAGCTCAAATCGAAGCTAACGAAATTATCTACAACCCTATCTTATTAGTTTACCAAGTTTATTACAGTAAGTATTTCAAAATGGCCTTAAAGTTACTGCCTAAAATTGACCATGTAAAAATCATACCAAAACAAATTTTCAACCCATTCCAACAATTCCTATGGTCCTAATATCATCCTAATATCACACTAACACATCTAACTAACTCATATCCCCTTCAAATTTAATCTCACAAAAATTAAATAATTAAAAACCTTACATGCAACAACAACCCACTACTTAATAAAATAATATTAACACATCCATCACCATAAAAATGGATCAAACATGATGTTCATCATCAAAAATTGAAAATAAAAATTAAGTGAATGCATGTTGGAAAAATTTATACCAAATTGAAGGTTGTTGAATTTCCAAGATGGGTCTTGTCTTAGATTCTTTTGATTCAAAGTTAAAAATCAAAAATCAAATGGTTTAGGGGTGTTGGGGTGGACGGTTTAAACAAGGAAGAAAGGAGAGAGATGAGTTTTGATAAAAATGAATTTTTAATTTAAAAATGTGTAGTGGAAAAATCTTATATAGTGGGGTGAGGGTAGTTTTTGTCAAAAATGCATTCTTTTGGGTCTAAAATGAAATTGAATAGTTTACAAGGTAGAAAATGTAAATTGTAAATTTTAAAAATATTTACGGGGCTCGGGTTTCGTAAAAATACTTTTCGAAAGTTAAAACGCTTCAAACTATAATAACAAAGCTTCGACACGACTTAAAACGCAATTAAATCGAAAACGTCGAAAATATACAATATCGAGACAATCGATAATAAAACGTAAATTTTTTGGCATCCGTCGGTATCGCGATCACTAATAGTTATCGTCATTCGTTAAAACATAAAATACGAGAAACAAAGATTAAATATAATAAAAACCATTTTTATGATTATTTGAGAATATAATATCGATACTTAACATATTCCTTGTCGGTTTTCATCTAATCGACATTCTTACGCTAGTTTCAAGTCATAACCTTCTGGGTTAGTCGATAAATTTTAAATTCTCATTAAAGCAAACACGTAATACGTAATAGTCTAGATTAAAATAACGACCTGAAATTGACGATTGTCACATAGAGTTCTAGAAGAAGACATTTCCAAGACGGTGTTTCGAACCCGATACGATTATTTTGAATTTCAAGTCATGCCATTTGGGTTAACCAATGCACCCGCAGTATTCATAGACCTTATGAACCGCGTGTAAAAACCTTATTTGGACAAGTTCGTGATCGTGTTTATTGATGATATCCTTATCTACTCTCGTAGTAAGGAAGAACACGAGGAACATCTAAAGAAAATTTTGGAATTGTTGAAACAAGAACAATTATACGCCAAATTTTCAAAGTGTGAATTTTGGATTCACACGGTACAATTCCTTGGACACGTGATCGATAGTAGTGGTATCCATGTGGATCCCGCTAAGATCGAAGCGATAAAGGATTGGGCGACTCCTACGACTCCTACAGAGATTCGCCAATTCCATGGACTTGCCGGTTATTATAGACGATTTATCGAAGGATTTTCGAAATCGCTAAGTCTATGACGGAATTGACTAAAAAGAACAAGAAGTTTATTTGGGGAGACGACCGAGAAACTTCTTTCCAAACTCTCAAACAAAAACTTTGTGACGCGTCCATTCTCGCACTACCCGAGGGTGGTGAAGACTTTGAAGTATATTGTGATGATTCGATTAAAGGTCTAGGCGCGGTTCTCATGCAAAGGAAAAAGCTCATTGCTTACGCATCTCGACAATTAAAACCGAACGAAGAAAAGTACACTACTCATGATTTGGAGCTAGGCGCGGTTGTCTTTGCTCTCAAAATTTGGAGACACTACCTCTACGGTACTAAGTGTGTAGTTTACGCCGATCACAAAAGCCTTCAACATATCTTGGACCAAAAAGAACTTAACATGAGACAACGACGTTGGTTGGAACTACTTGGAGACTACGATTGTGACATTCGTTATACCCCGAGAAAAGCTAACCTTGTAGCCGATGCTTTGAGAAGAAAACCTCGTGAGCGACCTCTAAGAGTTCGAGCCTTAGTGATGACTATTGGCTTAAACATACCCGCAAAAATCCTAGAAGCCCAACGAGAAGCTATTAAGATAGAAAACATCGATAAAGAAGAAGCCAGCGGAATGATCACCAAGAACCTCGTTGCACGTGCCGATGGAACATTGTGTCTTGACAATAGAGGTTGGTTACCTCGTTACGGTAATGTTCGAGCTCTAATCATGCATGAATCGCACAAATCCAAATATTCAATCCACCCCGGATCAGACATAATGTATCATGACATGAAAATGTTCTATTGGTGGCCAAACATGAAAGCCGACATCGCGACTTATGTTGGTAAATGCCTAACTTGCGCCAAAGTTATGGTTAAACACCAAAAGTCTTCCGGATTACTATTCCAACCTAGGATCCTGAAATGGAAATGGGAGAGAATTACTATGGACTTTATTACCAAACTTCCTAAAACGTCCGCGGGTTACGACACCATTTGGGTCATCGTTGATCGTTTAACGAAGTCCGCACACTTTTTCCCTATGAAGGAAAACGACAAAATGGATCAATTGACACGATTATACTTGAAGGAAATCGTTGCTAAGCACGGCGTACCAATATCGATCATATCGGACCGAGACGATCGATATTGCTCAAGATTTTGGCAATCTCTCCAAGAAGCGTTAGGAACACAATTGAACATGAGTACTGCTTATCATCCTCAAACGGATGGCCAAAGCAAAAGAACCATCCAAACGTTAGAAGATATGCTTCGCGCATGTGTAATCGACTTTGGAAACGGATGGGATCGACACTTACCGTTAGTAGAATTTTCGTACAACAATAGCTACCACACTAGCATTAAAGCGGCACCGTTTGAAGCGCTTTACGGTTGAAAGTGTCGTTCACCCGTTTGTTGGGCGGAAGTTGGTGATGCACAACTTACCGGTCCGGAAATTATTCACGAAACAACGGAGAAAATCATACAAATCAAGAGTCGTATGCGAGCGGCTCGTGATCGACAAAAGTGTTATGCCGACAAAAGACGAAAGCCTTTGGAATTTAAAGTTGGAGATCGAGTAATGTTGAAAGTTGTACCGTGGAAAGGCGTAATCTGTTTTAGAAAACGAGGAAAGTTAAACCCTCGATATATTGGACCTTCCGAAATTATTCAAAGCGTTGGTGACGTTGCCTATCGTTTGGAGTTACCTCAAGAACTTAGTCGCGTGCATAATGTGTTTCACATTTGCAACTTGAAGATATGTCTATCCGATGAAACACTCGTTATACCGATGGACGAAATCCAACTCAACGACAAACTCGTGTTCGTCGAAGAACCCGTCGAAATTATGGAACGAGAAGTTAAACGACTCAAACAAAGTCGTATACCTATTGTTAAAGTGCGTTGAAACGCACGACGAGGACCCGAATTTACTTGGGAACGCGAGGACCAATTCAAAGCGAAATACCCTCACTTGTTTACTAATGCGGTGTCGACTTAAAATGTATTGTTTGTTTTGCTTTGCGGACAAAGCCCTCTTTAGGGAGAGCGAATGTAACAACTTGAATTTTCGCGTCTGTTTTAATAAGACGTTCCCGTTTGTAATCGTTTTACTTATTAACGGTTTGTGTCGGTTATTAAAGTTTATTAAACCTTCAAGAATACACGTATCCACACTAGTCTAAGTCTTATTATTTAACTTTCGTATGACGATGATTGTATTAAGTATCGACGCGTCTACGATTCATATTCGTTTTAACAAACCCTTGGTGGGCCGAACATTGATAACCTTAATGTACCGAACCTTAGTAATCTAATGGGCCGGATACAGTACTAACCTAACCCTTGTTGGGCCGAATAGATTGAGAACACACCAAAATAAACACAATATAGACAAAGGAAGTGAAACATTTTAACACTTAACTTGTTATGAAAAACCTGGAATCAAGGAGAGTCAACACTAGTCAAACACCCAAACTGGAAACAGTATTTTACACCACCCCAGTCCAACACACATGCCGAGTTTGCCATTTAGGGGTGTATCACAAGCCAATGTTTCCAGTTTTGTGTCTATGCCATACCTTAATTACAAGATAAATAAATAAGTTCTCAACACAGTCCCTAAACACAAATATTATTACAACACAACCAAATTTGAGTGAGCAAAGCTACGGAGTTTCCAGCCAAGCCTCCATCCTGTCCGAATCACACAAGCCGCAACCCCAAAACTTTCTATTGTGAGTCTTTCTATCTTTTCCTTTTCATCCATGTCTATATCACTAGACGTGCTTGACCAAAGACCTAGGAAAACAAGAATGTAAGTGCTAGAATATACAGCCAAACCCTTATATTAATTCTTTGAATAAAAACTGATGTCAACATAACGGACTAAAAGGGCGAACAACATTAGGAGACCAATTAACCAACCAAACACAAACCATACAATCGGCCGAACCATAAAACCCCAAGAAACCAATAAAGTCATGAAGAGTTATACATTTACATTACAAAAACATATATTAAACCCAAATTAACATTCGGATATAAAAACCCCCAATTTGTTCAAACCCTAATTTTTACAAATTGATTTAAAACTCTAATTAGATATCATATAAACACGAATCAATCAATTAATTAGATTAAAAATGCAGTATGAACGAAACCCTAATTTGACTGAAACCCTAGTTTGTTAAATCGGTTCAATTAATAAAAATTAACTTGTTTTTATGAACGAAAATGCTAATTAATCATATATAAACGCAAGATCTATCAAAACCCCCAAATTATATGAAACCCTAATTTTGATTTATTAAAATTCGAACCTGAAACATCTAATTAAGATCAAATCAAGTGTTTTAACCAGGAGAAAACCTCTTATTTTCTAAAGATTGTCAAGAAAACGTAAGATCTTGTTTTGAGAAAACTAAAATGGAACCAAACTTATCTATTAGAGAAACCATCTATGAATCATACGAAACCCACATCTAGAACGAATCAAACATGTATGGAGGTGAAACCCAGGTCATACGAATCACAATAGAATCAAAAACACCTCCACTTGATGTTTATAAATCAGATTTAACTGCATATGAGATTGATTTGATAAAATATTGATGATATATGAGTGAGATACGAGCAATAATAAACCCAGAGAGAGAGATTTGATAGGGGCGGTGAAAGAGAGTTTATGTGTGTGTTTTGTGGTGTGTTAACTAAACAGACAGAGAGAGATAGAGTTTATTAAACGTTTCCCCCACCCACATTGTTTGTATCACCTACTACTGGGCCGGGTTGGATAAAGAAATCATGGGTCAAGCCCAAGAGTTACTTGTGAGATTGGGCTGCCCGATTTTGGGCTGTGTTTACAAAGGCCCAAAAAAATTTGTGTTATACATTGTTAAGCTAAAGCCCGTTAATAACTAATACATCGTTTTTACCCAGTATGAAAATTAAGTTCGTTGAAGTGGTTTAATCGAATTGATTATTGGTAAACGTGCGACTCAGTTGTTCTTGGTGGGAAACAAAGATTTTGGTCGTTGTAGTAAAAGGAAAGTGCAACAACTTTAAAGTAAATGGCGGTAATTTAAATCTAAACCTAATTGAAAATAAATGACGGGAAATAAAAATGTGACGAGAAATTAAATAACGCGAACTTAAAACTATCCTAAAGGCAAGCTTAAACTTAAACTAAGGCAAGCTTAAAATAAATCTAAGGCAAGTAAATTTAAAGTGCGACTAAGTAAAAAGGCGGGAAAAATAAAGCTTAAAACTTAAAAACATAAACTTAAAATAAACTAAAAATACTCATTCGGAATAAACCTTCGTTCGGAATAACTACTCGTTCGGAATGTCACCTTCACCCGGAATAATTCTTCTTTACTTGGAATAATTACCTCATGCGGAATAAAACACTCATCCGGAATAACAAAGCTTCGTTCGGAATAATCAAATCAAATCACTCATTCGAAATAAATACTCATCCGGAATAATTGCTTATTCGGAATGTTTACTCCATCCGGATTAACTCTTCATCCGGAATACATGTGCTCATCCGGAATAATTGATTCGGAATGATGTCTTCGTTCGGAATATCTGTTGATCGGAATATCTGTTGATCCGGAATATCAGCTTGGTTCGGAATATGGGGTCATTCGGAATATGTGGTTCATCCGGAATATTACTCTCATTCGGAAAAACAAGTTTATCCGGAATAATCAAAAGAAACAACCTTCGTTCGGAATGTACACTTATTCGGAATAATCACACAAATCCTTCATGCGGAATAAACGGCTCACCCGGAATAATGATTCATCCGGAATAATAAGCTGATCCGGAATAACTTGCCTTGATTCAGAAAAACCTGGGAAAACAAATTCGCGAAGAACACGGGACTAGAAAGGACGAATTTTAATCAAGAACTACCAAATTAAACCCAAATATTAAACCAAAATAACCACAAATGATCAACAAATGATAATCTATCAATCCAAATCAATAAAACTAAGAATCATAACCACAATAATCAAAACCCACTTGATTAAATCAATAAAAACTTCAAGAACATAAACATAAACATTAAAATGAAGATTAATATCAAAACAAGAAAGGTAGATGAGAGATTAACAAGAAAAGTAAAGATTCAATAAACTTACAAAGTAAACTTACTTGATAATTAAAGTGCAAGACAAGGTAATTAAATGGCAATGAAATAAATGTGCAAGTAATTAAAAATGGAGAGACTAATTTTGTCAAAATTAGCTAACAAAATGAAAATAAAACTAATGAGGTCTATTTATAGGAGAGGAGATGATTAGTGGAAGCTTCCTCTTTCTTTCTTCTTTCTTTCTTTCTTGGTCCTTAGTCTTTAGTCTTTTACTTCGACTTTTTTTAGACTTTGTCTTGGGATTACTTTGAACTCGTCTTATAATTTCTTCATAAATTAGACTTGAGTTCTTCGGCTTTATTAAACTTCCGTCTTTAGACTTTTTCTTCGATAAATTTTCAGAGTAGGTCTTGGACTTCCGTTCTTTTTGCACTCTTGATTTCTTGATTTCGTCTTTTGTCTTTTTCTTCGATAAAAGCCCGTGAAAGCCCGTGTTTTCTCCCCTTTTCACATTTTCGTCCTAAATCACAACAAAAACACAAACCACGCATAATTCCGATATTTACGACATAAAATACACGTTATGGTCTTGTTTTCATTATAATTAAGTGGTAAAAGGATGGGTGTTTTCACACCTATCAAATCCCCTACACTTGACCATTGCAATGTCCTCATGCAATGCATCAATTACAAAGCAAGATTACACTTTTCATCACAATCAATCCACATTGGCCTTTATTAAAGAGATAGAAAATAACAAAACAAGTAAAGAAATCAAAGACTTACCTTAGGGTTTTGGAATGTCATGAATGATTATCATCCTCAAGTTTCACGTTCCCCATACCAAGCTTAAAAACGAGATCATTGTTATTATAAGTTAGCAAACTAACATGAACTCATGTGGGCCAATTATTTACTTAGACTCCCTTATTCCTAGATGTATCTCTTATATTTAATTATTCTTGAATGATCACGAGGATGCATTGTTGACTTATTTCGATAGTTATTAAGGCCAAAAATAAAGTGGGACGATTTAATCAATAGTTAGCTAAAGGACAAAATCTTTTAAAACTGCTTCTCGGGACCTCATAAAGTTCATATCTTGGCATAACTCGCTTCACGATTTGAGACCTTTCTCGGACCGAAATTTGGCAGTGAATTCATACTTCAAATCTTGAGAGACGTTCATGAAATAATGGTCTTCTCTTCATAATAGGAATTTCTTCACTTGAAGTTTTTAGAGATTCTTCATACTTGGACCATGACTTCTTCATTTTTCTCCAATCTTTATTTTGGACTTTGATATACAACGATCCGCCTCCTTTTAGGACTTAGATCTATTTATCCTCATACCTTGTTAGGGCTTTTTTGGATAGACTTCTCCATGATCTTTACGGGAGTATTTGCTTTTCGTCGTGTGTCTCGATCCTTCATATTGATTTTTGATAAATGATTCTTCACATCACTTGGGATCTTTAGCAACAAAATGTAGCCCTCATGCCTTGTTAGGGCCTTTTCGGACTCGCCAATCTTCGCATCCCGCTTCAATAAGTTATGCCTTGGCTATGAACTCTAATCATTAACGAGCAACTTTTAAACGATCTTGGGCTAGAAACTAAGTAACTTTTCAAATCGTACAACCTTATTTATTGTAGATAAATTTATTAACAAGCGATGGGAGAATAGGCTTATAATCAACTCACATAAATTCATGAAAGAATACCAAACTTATAAATGACTCTATCATCTCTCGTTCTCCACAATTTAAAATCTCAAGGAATGAGACTCGTGGATGCTTAGCCAATTAAATCAAAGTTTTGGGTTTTCGAGTCATCTATAGGATCTTGCAAACTCTTAGACTTTTTCAAGTTTAGAATTCGCATTTTAGAGTTCCCTTGATAAACGACTCTCTAGGATCAATTATAGGACTTGCGAAAAGTTCTTGTTCTTAACCCGTGAGAGTTAAGACTTTCGCGTTTTAAAGCTCCCTATATAAAAGCCTAGCAAAACTTGACTTAAACACGTTAAGGATACTAGCTAGAGTAAACTCAGATAAGTAAACTCAGGTTGATTTAAAAGATTCACAGCGTTGAAAATTAAAACCACTTTATTAAACTTTATTTTAGCAAGGAAAGAAAATAACCATAACAAAGGAAAATACAACTATACAACTAGGCCAAAATAGATTAAGAATTTTGAAAAATGTCGAAAAATCGAATTTTCCGGTTAAAATGAGGACAAATACAAGGAAAAGGCCACTTAACTTCGATAGAAGTCCCCCCTACACTTGATATAAACATTATCCTCAATGTTTAAGCATGTGGGAGTAAACTCCCCTACACTTAGGACATTGTGCGCGTTATTTAAATCTTGCTAAGAAAGAGACAACTAAAGAGATTCCTATTTTAATATTGAGAAAATATAAAATAGTGAATCGAAAAGAGTTTAGGATAGAACCGGGAAGACGAAAACACGGAATCACGAGTCGTCAAAAATCATCAAGAGTGGATCATTGAACGCTCAAATCCCTGGATATGAGAAGAGAGGAAATAGCAAACACCAACGGGTCTCCCCTACACTTAGGATAGAAATAGATAAAAGATAGATACATGGGTTTCCTCCCAAGAAGCGCTTGATTTTTGTTCACCGAGTCGTGAGCCTGACTCGACCTTCATTAGCATGGAAAGAAACTTGAAACACATCCACCGGGATCAAATACATGGTTTTCATCCATCAAATAACACAAGCTTAAAGCGAACAAGGCAAGCCAAAGAAGAATAGGCAAGGTTCTCTTAAGCAAAGATGGAGCACGGTGGTAGTAAGGGTGAAGAGGTGCAAGCATATCTCCATGGTTTCCAAAAATCTTTCCTTTTATTTCATCAGATGGATACTGAGATGGCTGAAGAATTTCGATACCGGGGTCGAACACCTTTTCCTTTAGGGGAAAATAACACTCAGGCTCAGCAGATCTTGAAGAAGATCCGATCATAAATCTCGCAATCTCATCCTCAGAAGGTGGATATAGAGGAGTTAAGACATAAGTGCTGCGGAGATGGGTGTCGGCCGACTTCTTCTCCTTTGAAGCAGATTTCTTCATATCCGTAGAAGGATAAAGACCATAATCATCAAAGTCTAAAGGAGGAGCATCACTCTCATTAGGGAAGTATGTATTGAGAAAAGTAGAAAAGTCTTCTTCAAATGAGTAGTCATCCAAAGTAGGATTAAGTATGGTTGGCGGAGGATCTTCATTATGTGAAGAATCACTCGAGAGAGTATTAGCCTCATCAAAATCATCATAAGTGGGCATATCTAGATACTCAGAAGTAAAATCATCATAATCATCCCCATCGGAGCTAGAATCATCATCATAAGCATCATAGATCGGTGGAGAATCATATGTGGGTGGAGGTTCCAAATTGGAGAGAGAATCATCCACATCATCTTGAAACAATAGATTATCATTGCAAGAATCGAATAGAGGATTGTTGTAGACGACAAAATCATCAAGCACGTTAATCATATTCGCCACTTCTCTTCCATTATATTTGCTTGTAAGCTTCCTCATTTCAAAAACTTGTGCATCATCCCCGACTCTTAAGATGAGTTCACCTTTATTCACATCTACTAAAGCTTTACCAGTTCTCAAAAATGGGCGTCCAAGTATTAACGGAATACGAGGGTCCATTTCATAATCAACAACGACGAAGTCAACCGGAAAAGTGAATGTGACAACTTTAATGAACACATCTTCGGCAATACCAAGAGGGTAAGCGAGAGTGCGGTTTGCAAGCTCAAGAATCATCTTCGTTGGTGTAAGGTCGGGCAATGATAACTTTTTCCAAACACTGAAAGGCATCAAATTTATACTTGCCCCGAGATCGGCTAAGGCAGTAAATTCGTCGGTTTGGTTAAAAGTACAAGGTAGCACAAAATGACCGGGATCTACAAGTTTTTCCGGAAGTTCTTTAAGAAGGACGGCAGAACTATTTTCATTCAATCGAGTATTAACAAACTCGGCCATCTTCTCCTTCTTATTAAGCAATTCCTTAAACATCTTGACAAATTGTGGCATTTGGGAAAGAGCTTCAACAAGGGTAAAGGTGATGGTCATGCCGGCAATCTTGTCCAAAAATTTAGAGACTTGAACGTCATTCTTAGTCAAAATTCTAGCCTTGTTGAGTCGAGAAGGGTAAGGAATGCTTGGGTTGGGTAGTGGAGGTGTATAAGGTGAAGGTTGAGATGTTGAAGGGTTAAGGGTGGAAGGTGGGGTTGGTGAAGGGTTCTTCTTGGGTACTTCTTCATGACGAGGCGGAGACGGTAATGGTGAACTAATACTAGGTGTGGGAGTAGTAGGGATAAATAGTGGTGGAGGAGGTGTAGATGGTGTAACTGGGGGTGGGATAAATGGTCCTACTAAAGTTGCTCCACTACGCGTAGTAATAGCGCTCACATTCGCTCTCGGGTTGGTGACGATGTTTGAAGTTAGAGAGCCCGAAGTAGAGGGTTGAGTGGTGGGTAAGAAACTAGCCAACATATTCTTCAAATCATTCGTTTGATTGCTGAAGGAGGATTGTATATCATTTCGAAGCTCGGATCTAATGTCATTCCCTTGATTAGTGATATCCCCTTTCAAATTGATAATTTGGCTTTGTAGATTCTTGATTTGCTCTCCTTGGGTTCTCATTAAAGCTTCAACATCTTGATTAATGGGTGGGGCTTGTTTAGCGGGTGAGTGATAAGGATTAGAAGCTCGAGGTGGGATTTGGTTGCTTCTATTGTAATTGTTGTTGGGGTTGTGGTTTTGAGGAGAAAAACCGGGTGAAAGATTGTTGTTCGACCGGTAACTTAGCAAATTTCGATCCCCTTGAGGTCGGGCTTGGTAATTTTCCGGTGCATAGTTACCATAAGCCGCATACACGTTTTCCGGATTGCCTTGAGTAGAAGGACAATCAGTGTATGAGTGTGGACTGCCGCATGTCTCACAAGAAATTGCTAAAGCTTTAACTTGTTGTTGTTGGTTTGTAGCGATGAGCAAGATATTTTTGTTCATTTCGGCCATCATGCGGGTGAATTCGGTCATATCGGGGTTTGCTGAAGTAGAAGAAACATTGACTCTCGGGTTTTCCTTGAAGAAGCGGAGGAATCCCAATTTTTGTGATGAGTAGTCATGTTCTCAATAAGCTCTCTACACTCCTCGGGTCTTCTTTTCATAAATGTGCCACCGGTGGCTGCATTAATCGTATCACGATCACAAAAAGTCAAACCATTGTAGAAAGTATCAATCAACGTAACGGGGAGCATGTTGTGGTTTGGACATCGATCGATCAAAACATTATATCTTTCCCAAGCATCAAAGAGAGATTCATCGGGTTCTTGCATGAAACCGCTGATTTGATTTCGAAGGCTCGTGACCATGGATGGTGGAAAGTAGTGCGACAAAAATCATTGAGTCATGTCGTCCCAAGTATGAATGGAATTCTTCGGGAGACGATCAAACCATTTTTCGGCGTGGTGGGATAAAGTATGTGGAAAGAGCTGTAGGCGAAGGACATCCATAGTAACACCGGGCAACTTCATGCTTTGAGTAATAGTAATGAATTTGTCGAGGTGCTTGTTGGCATCATCATCAGGCAATCCGCGGAATGGATTAGTTTGCACTTGTTGAATCATGTGACGCTTCGACGAAAACTCCGGAGCCGTGATTTGCATCGGCGCAATCGGTCCTCCTCGTCCAAACATTGTTGGTTGACAAAGCTCCTCCATTGTTCGAAGATCGGGCTGTGGAAGAACATTGTTGTTGTTATTGTTGAGGTGCGGTGGGTTATTGTTGTTGTTCACACCTGCCATAGCTAAATCTTCACGAGTCTCGGGCTCTGGATAAATTGAAGATCTAGTACGCATACACCTGCGAAAGCAAAAGTAAAAGATACAAAGCAATAGACAATATAAAAATAAAATCTTTTTGGATTTTTGAAATTTTTTAATTTTTATGGATTTTTAACAATTTTTAATTTTTATGGATTTTTGAAAAACTTTTTGAGCAAGAAAAATAACGCTCACGAATGAACGGATCCCAAAAAGCAACGCGTCTCTCACAGAAAACCGTTAATCTTAACAAAAAGAGCCGGCAGCGGCGCCATTTAATACATCGTTTTTACCCAGTATGAAAATTAAGTTCGTTGAAGTGGTCTAATCGAATTGATTATTGGTAAAGGTGCGACTCAGTTGTTCTTGGTGGGAAACAAAGATTTTGGTCGTTGTAGTAAAAGGAAAGTGCAACAACTTTAAAGTAAATGGCGGTAATGTAAATCGAAACCTAATTGAAAATAAATGACGGGAAATAAAAATGTTAAATGACGGGAAATAAAAATGTGACGAGAAATTAAATAACGCGAACTTAAAACTATCCTAAAGGCAAACTTAAACTTAAACTAAGGCAAGCTTAAAACAAATCTAAGGCAAGTAAACTTAAAGTGCGACTAAGTAAAAAGGCGGGAAAATAAAGCTTAAAACTTAAAAACATAAACTTAAAATAAACTAAAAATACTCATTCGGAATAAACCTTCGTTCGGAATAACTACTCGTTCGGAATATCACCTTCACCCGGAATAATTCTTCTTTACTCGGAATAATTAACTCATGCGGAATAAAACACTCATCCGGAATAACAAAGCTTCGTTCGGAATAATCAAATCAAATCACTCATTCGGAATAAATACTCATCCGGAATAATTGCTTATTCGGAATGTTTACTCCATCCGGAATAACTCTTCATCCGGAATACATGTGCTCATCCGGAATAATTGATTCGGAATGATGTCTTCGTTCGGAATATCTGTTGATCGGAATATCTGTTGATCCGGAATATCAGCTTGGTTCGGAATATGAGGTCATTCGGAATATGTGGTTCATCCGGAATATTACTCTCATTCGGAAAAACAAGTTTATCCGGAATAATAAAAAGAAACAACCTTCGTTCGGAATGCACACTTATTCGGAATAATCACACAAATCCTTTATCCGGAATAAACGGCTCACCCGGAATAACGATTCATCCGGAATAATAAGCTGATCCGGAATAACTTGCCTTGATTCGGAAAAACCTGGGAAACAAATTCGCGAAGAACACGGGACTAGAAAGGACGAATTTTAATCAAGAACTACCAAATTAAACCCAAAGATTAAACCAAAATAACCACAAATGATCAACTAATGATAATCTATCAATCCAAATCAATAAAACTAACAATCATAACCACAATAATCAAAACCCACTTGATTAAATCAATAAAAACTTCAAGAACATAAACATAAACATAAAAATGAAGATTAATATCAAAACAAGAAAGGTAGATGAGAGATTAACAAGAAAAGTAAAGATTCAATAAACTTAAAAAGTAAACTTACTTTATAATTAAAGTGCAAGATAATGTAATTAAATGGCAATGAAATAAATGTGCAAGTAATTAAAAATGGAGAGACTAATTTTGTCAAAATTAGCTAACAAAATTAAAATGAAACTAATGAGGTCTATTTATAGGAGAGGAGATGATTAGTGGAAGCTTCCTCTTTCTTTCTTCTTTCTTTCTTTCTTGGTCCTTAGTCTTTAGTCTTTTACTTCGACTTTTTTTAGACTTTGTCTTGGGATTACTTTGAACTCGTCTTGTAATTTTTTCATAAATTAGACTTGAGTTCTTAGGCTTTATTAAACTTCCGTCTTTAGACTTTTTCTTCGATAAATCTTTAGAGTAGGTCTTGGACTTCCGTTCTTTTTGCACTCTTGATTTCTTGACTTTGTCTTTTGTCTTTTTCTTCGATAAAAACCCGTGAAAGCCCGTGTTTTCTCCCCTTTTCACATTTTCGTCCTAAATCACAACAAAAACACAAACCACGCATAATTCCGACATTTACGACATATAATACACGTTATGGTCTTGTTTTCATTATAATAAAGTGGTAAAAGGATGGGTGTTTTCACACCTATCAATAACCGTGTAGTATTTTCCTGTCGTCTTAAATAAAATGTGATGTCGAGCACACTTAGGTCATCATGCATTTTATTTATAAACTTCTATTTTTCTAACACGGTCAATATACTTAACTAGGTCGTGGATAACGTGGTCGTATTCTCGAGCTCCTTTGCATTTCATCCATTTTCTTGATACACGAGGTGAGTTTATAGCCCCACTTTTAATTGCTTTTAACTCTTTGGGGTTAGAACATTGCTTGTTTCTACGGATGAACATAAGTACCTTAAAACTCATACGTGCCTACATGATGTCTAAGTAGCGATACCCTTAGATGCTTTAGCCCACTATCATGAACCGTTAATTACTTTGTGTAAGCGCAAATGTTATGGATAGATCTATTAGGATTGGCCTCCCTATCTAATGTTGGTTGTGTGACCAAATTGGATACAAATACATTTGAGGTTGTTACGAATACTTTGGGGTAGTATTTGCTTGGGCTCTCATATTATGTTGCTAGTACAGTTAACGCTTCAGTGTCATGAGCTTAGACGTAGGATATCATGAACGTATGCTATTTGATGATAATCTTGTATTTGTTATAAGATTATTTGTCGGTTGCCTAACTAAAATATTATGGTTCATCACACTACTTATACATAAACCTATAAACTCACCGACCTTTGTATTGACGTTTTAGCAATGTTTTTCTCAGGTGTTAAGGCGGAGGAGTGATGTGGTTGTGCTATGGAGTTAATAAAAATTATCATGATATAAGTTTGAGACTTGATTTTGATGTATGACATTAGGAAACTTAATTTATGTTATCATGATGTGTAAAACAATTTTCTTTGGGACCAATTATATCTTTATGTTTTATGAATGAAAAATGACTTTTCTTAGTTATTCTTGTATCTATGTCTCTTGGTTGTCATGATAGTCACATCCTCGTGTAATTGTACACGTGGGCCAAATTGAGGGGTGTGATATATATATATATATATATATATATATATATATATATATATATATATATATATATATATATATATATATATATATATATATATATATATATATATATATATATATATATATATATATATATATATATATATATATATATATATATATATATATATATATATATATATATATATATATATATATATATATATATATATATATATATATATATATATATATATATATATATATATATATATATATATATATATATATATATATATATATATATATATATATATATATATATATATATATATATATATATATATATATATATATATATATATATATATATATATATATATATATATGTATGTATATATATATATATATGTATATATATATATATATGTATATATATATACATATGTATATATATATATATGTATATATATATATATAATATATATATATATATATATATATACTATATATATATTATATATATATATATATATATATATATATATATATATATATATACATATACATATATATATATATATATATATATATATATACATATACATATATATATATATATATATATATATATATTATATATATATATATATATATATACATATATATATATATATATATATATATATATATATATATATATATATATATATATATATATATATATATATATATATATATATATATATATATATATATATATATATATATATATATATATATATATATATCTATATTATATATAAGTATAATTATGACTTGAAACCACAGTTTTAATCCCAGTCATATCCCAGTCACATCTTTTAGCCAATAGTATTTTAGAATTTCCTAAAAAATCTCAAAACTTGCCTAATTTTCGTCACTTTTATTTGGATACCGGTTTTTTGAAATGCAATTTTAAAACAAATCGCGTTTTTATACCGCAGCTATATATACTAACAAAAACTTTATTCTTTTTCATTATTCTACCACATACGTCTGGTCAAAAACACACACAAACATCGGAAGACCTCCATATCTCTCTAAACGACGGCGGGTAAACCCTAATCCAAAAAACATACGAAATCAATCGATCTTTAATATTTAATCTTTAATCTTTGATCTTTGATCTTTGATCTTTCATCTTTCATCTTTCATCTTTCATCTTTCATCTTTCATCTTTGATCTTTGATTCACAATCAATCATAAGACCTTTTTTTAATAAACCTGATCTCGTATTAGTGGGAGATGATTTGAAGGTAACTATCTGTAGGATGAAGAATGATACTCATGATGATTCGAGCTCTGATAATGAGAAAGCAAGACAATTCTATCAAAAGATGTCGGTGTCTGGGTTCGAGCTCCGATCATGTGATGGGTTTATGTGTAGAAAATCAATAGTTAAGCATTAGAGATGATCGTAAAAGTAAGTAATCACATTTATTGAATTTAATTGGCAATTTATGAATTAGGGTTTATGTACCCAAATCGAGGGTTTTGGGTAAAAGATGTTTTAAAGTAAATTTACATGGTTATAGTAATTGGGGAAAAAGTACCACTGATTAAAGAATCAAAAGATAGGGCTAAATACAAAAGATATGATTGAAGTGTACTGATATTAAAGTACCACTGATTTTAATATCACCGGGTTATATTGTATTGATAGTATATAAAACATCTTTGTTTACAGTATTGTTATACTGTACTGCTTCAATGCTATATAATATAGCACTGATTTAAAATATAGGATTCAATCTTCTGAAGAAGCTGTTATTTGGATTACTTTAGCACCACTGATTTGGTACGTGATACGGGTGTCTGAATAGAATCTATCTATTGCGCCGTCTCGGTTACCAGTACAAGCTTGGTGATATATGTATGACAACAAATACTTGATTATGATGTCCGCTTGCTTCAATTTTTTGTCATTTGGAAGTAGCATTGCATCAGGCTCCTGTTGTTCTGTATAACAACACAAATTCTGATCCGAAGACACTTAATCTGTAATCATAAAACTTATTGAAGTGAACAATTAATTGCATATTTTGGTATAAAAAATAATAAAATTATTCAAAATTCTTTAAAAAAAAGTGTTTATTAGCTTTATATTGTCGTAAAAGTTTACTTTGGTAGCCATACTGATATATATGTTGTAGACAAAGTGACAGACAGATACAGGTCCTTTAATAGTTGGGGAAAATGAGTAGCATAGCTTATGTCCCAAACTCTTTCCCATTAATTGTTTTTGCTTTACCAAGAATTTGGAAGTTTCCTGAACCCACCAAGAAGGTGGAATACATGTTTCTTATACTAAATTTGTATTGATTTTCATGTATAAATGTATTTTATTGACAGTGTTATGTGAATTGTTAATTTCGCAGACTTCTGTTAACAATGTGAATGCTCAGGTGCAATATGGTAATGGGTTCGTATGGAAGCGGTGTGGTGAGTAGTTATCAGGGTTATCAGAGATGTGAAACCAACCGTGTTGGCAGTTCCTCATCTAAAATCCAGTCGTGCTCGGGATGCAGGTGAGCACAAGTTGTTGACTAATATTTTTTTCCTCCTGACTTCTTAGCAAATAACTAGATAAGTGAATTGCATTGTTATTAGAAAAATAGTCTAATCGTTTATTAAGAAGTTTTAGAGTGTCATGTCAATATGTCATTATGAAATAAACTTTGAATGATTTTCAATCCGTTGAACAAACACTGACCCTTTTCTTCTTTCTGACCCCCTTGAGATGAAGAAAAACCTAAATTGACTCGCCCACATGTAAATGGGCTAAAATGTCCCCATTATAATATATTAATCGACAAGCCAACAGTCATTTGCATCAGCTCTTTTCTTGATAGTCAACCGTGAAAATATAGGATCTAATGGAATCATCTTACTGAATTATGTTCAGGTTCAGGGACCTCTCCTGATTGTACAAGTCCTATCGTCATAACTTTAACCCATGTGAGTTTCTTCACACATTTTCCATGTGAAAAAACTTATTCAACATACATGACATTTGCAGATTTTGGAGTTCAAACCTTAGTCAGCGGTATTCATTCAATTAGAGGTGCGTAGCAAGGTAAACTAATTGTGGATTAACACTTATGTGTAACATTATTACTGAAATACTCCTATATATGATTAGAAAATGCAATTTGGCTGGTCTGTATTTTTTTAAAATCAGTGATTCTGCCCAAGTGTTGCAAGGTACTCACATGTTGTTTATGTACCATCTTTAATTAATGCCTTTTAAGTTTAGTTTGTTTTTTCGAATTGGCAGGTTGAGAACCAGTCACAAAAACATACTCAGTACAAATAAGCAAACCCCAAACACCCCCTAAATTGGCCTTGGTTAAATTTTCTTTTTCTTTTACACTCTGATGTAACTGAAACGACATATGTTATTTTTTATAGGGCTAGAGAGATTACCTTTCAAGAGTGAAGGATGTAAATTTTGGACATCTATATTTGTGAAGAGAAAAAGAAACGATTGCATCAGAATATGCATTAGATATTAGACAAATGATAGCGTCTATAAAGACACCACACAGTGTAAGTTCACTTTGTTTTTAATTAGTTATGTTTCAGCTTTCACGCATTTAAACTTTAATTCTTTCCCAATCCGAGTACTCCCTTCATATGCCAATAACTCGCTACAAGGTATTCGAGCTCTCGAGTAACACCTAGCGAGTTTTACAACATTGGCAAGAATTATCAATAGATAAAGCTAATGACCATAAACTATTGGGAGACATATTAGTCACACTTTTTTACTGCAAGGTTGACTGGCATGGTTTGGCCAGTTAATCAAACAAAGCCTGTAAAAACAAAGACTGTTAGTGAGGTTCAGGTGAAAACATACAGCAGAGTCTTTTGATAAAAACACAAAAATCACAGGTCACACCAACTCTATGGTCTACATTTCTTGTGTGAATGTACGATTGAACTTCTGGCCACTGAGTAGAAATTTTAACTGGCTTTTTAGTCTCTTCCAATAATCACAGGGCCAAAACTGTTTTTAACATTTTACCTTTATACTATTATCAGTTGGTTTGCATTAGTTTAGATAAGAAACAAAGAATGGCTATTTTGTTGAAATGTCGTCGTTTCCCCTGAGCATGTAAAAATGATTGGCAGATCATAATCATTTTTACACATTCGCTTATAGCCAAAACGTGATTATATCCAACTTATGGTCACTGATCCTAGATTACCAAGAGTTTCATAAGAAAATACAAGTCTATGCTTTAGCAGCGATGGAAGGTATTAAGAATTTCCCCTTTTTTGTAATTAAGGCATCAAAAATTCGGCTTCAAAGAGACCGACCTCCGATCCCAACAACCTAACACCGTTCATAGACTTTAGTCTCGGTCTACTGCTTATACAGTTATATCCCATTCTCACATTTAAAATCGATACTATGTTTTCTTATTTTACAAAGTGAAGCTACTGAGTTACATCCGTAACTTGATACCATTAAATGTACTTGGATGTGGCCTCTTTTTTCTAGGATTGGGAAACATGGAGAGCTACTGAGTTACAGCTGAGTTCATAGCCTTTAATTGTAAGACCTAATCTCCATTGATTTCCTTCCTTTAGAGTATTATTTTTTTATCAGTAATATTTTGTATGAATTTGTTTTTGTCAGATTACTAAATGGTTCTAAAGAAACGCGCGCCAAAAGTGGTGGATGAAACATTAACAGTAGGTGATCTTGAGATCGACGTTACTGAATCTTAACCAGAACCTAAATCAGAACAATCTGAGTTGGAATCAAAAGGAGACGAATATGTGAAATTAGCTGAAACTTCAAAGAGGGAGATATAGAGCACATATGCAAAGAGAATTAGCAGACACACAAAAGGAAGAAAAGAAAAAGATGAGAGAAAAAGCCAAAGCAGCTGCTGCATTCCTACAGCTCAACTCAATAGTAGGGCTGTAGACGTAGTTGAGACTGAGTTCGTAAAAATGTATTCAAATTGACAGTGAGGTACTAATCATATATTTATTGATTTAGTTTTAAAGTAGCATTGGAATAAATTTAATTGTGTATGTTCCCATTATACTACGTTTATTTATTTAGTTTAGACACCAGTGGATAGCTTAATGCGTTATATGTGCATTGGCCCAGTGGCTGGCTTCGATAGCTGCAATATATGATAAATCATTTTAAACAAAACCAAATTTTTTTTTTCTGAAGGATAGGGGATGGCTTGACTTAAGCAATGTGTATTTAATTTTTTTTACCTTATATATTTATTTATTTAGTTTTAAACACTGATATGGTTATTGAATCAAGCAGAAGAATTCTAAGAAACAAAAGTAAGTCCTTTTTAAGGATCCTGGATCCGTTGATCCCCGTCATTCTAATTGTCATTAATAAAAGGATAGTGATATATAGTTCAGATGCCTGTAAAGAATTGAATAAGAATGCTGAAAGCAATGCTCAAGTATGTTACTAGAACATACTTGCAAATGCATCCATTCGTGTGTAAATACTTATGTGGCAAGTATTATAGGTTGGGACCACGTTGAATATGTTTGAAGTTATTTTCCCCTGATGGCCGTAGACACTTCAATTTATATATGTGATCTATCGAGTGCTTATATATCTTATGCATTCTTAAACAAATAATTGTCAGGTTCCACTATAGAGAGGTTAGGCAGAAAGTGAATTTTATTACTGATTTTACTTTTTTCTTTTAACTTTTTATTTGCAGATGACGAAAGATTGGTTTAAATCCAAAGGTTTGGATAGCTTTCACAAAGTTCTCGAGTCATCGGACGTGTAGCATTAACCCGGACGCATGGAAAAAGCATATTACAGAACACGGTTTAGCAAATAAAATTGGAGGTATTGATGTTATTCATTTCTAAGTATCAATAGCCAGAAAGTAATTAGGGAATATAGTGTCTAAAGCATATACTTGGCAGTAACTGATATGTTGTGTTTATTACTTTTTATGTGTAGGTTGAGAAGTTACATTGTCTATAAGTTTTTTTGCTGATATATACTTTTGTACTGCAGTCCAACAGAAAACAACAAGCTATAGACATCGAGTCAACAAAGAAGAAGGTCACAAGGACCGAATAGATAATCATCTAAAAGATAACGTAAAAGGTAATTATATATTACAGCGTTCGTTTATATCACATGTCTAGAGGAATGCATGTAATCATTGTGTATCTGTTTCTTATATCCAGCAAGGTTTAAAGGGGCAGAAATAAGCTATATCTTTGATGAGACAAATGGCCTGTTGGCCTCTTACCAGTAAAGGAAAGTTATCGATTCATTCACCGGGGTCCTATGATAAGAGGCCACCTGGTATGCTTTATCAGTTACAGTTGCACCATTGTATCTTTTCCTCGGCGTCCAAGTACTTTTAGAGAAACGTTATTACAGAACTCTGAGTGTTTCTTCCATTCCTTAGTTTTTTGTAAATATGTTCTTTCTTATGTCACTTTTCATAAAAACTCCGAAACAACTTTTATAAAAAATAGATTTTAGATTCTTATTGTTGACGACTAGATTGAGTAAGAGGTTAACAAGTGTGTGCTTTCTTATATCACTATTCTAAACCTGATAAGTCCATAAGAATAGTTTTAATTTTGTTTCTGTAGGTGTGGGTGTTGATCAAGGTTCTATGATAATTGAGAGTGAGATTGATGATGAGAATTGTGCTAGGCCGGATGCATTCAGATTTGATTGAGGGTATTGCTAGCTTAACTCTATATCATGGAAACTTGATGTTTATTATATTGTTATGAATGTATTACTCTCAACTCTCAATGTACAAATTGTCATTGTCATCTCTATATCTATTGGCCCTTTTCATATTCAGGTTTTCTCCAACGATGTCCTAGATGATGTTATGTATTCAACATAAACAGGAAGGTAGGCGTTTCTTTCTCTCTTTCCGTGTTTGGTCTAAAACTCTATTGTCCCATAGTAGGAGCTTTGGCTTGAAAATCAGTCCCTTTTTACGACTTGGCAGCTTTAGTTTAAGGGTCAAAATATTCTGTTTTGTTTTATTTAATCCTTCATATTTGCAGCCTTTGAACTCTTTCACATCATTATATACACTTGCAAGCATAAACTTTTCCTAATTACCTCATAGATATCTTGGCAGTAAGTGTTTCGGTTAGACCTAACCTGGGTTGTTTTGATCGACCAAATTTTGGCTTGGGAGCTACAATATTCTTTTTATGCATATCTCATGTTCGCCTTAACATATCCTACAAGGACTATCATCTCCTACACAGCTTTTCGGCTGACCATGGTTCATGTCAAGGCTGGGATGGAAGTTCTCAAAGGAGGGCCTTTATATGTCTACAGGTTTCCGAAAAAAAAGGCTAAATATTAAATTTTCGCTTTTAAAATAATTCTCTTATTAACTACACATAGAGTACTTATTGTCTTTCCTGATTTTGAGATTATTGCAAGCATTCCATCAGTACCCTTATTACATATGGTCCTTTTTTCATTTTTTCTAGATTGCTAACCATCATATATCATCTCATACTATTAAAATATTAATCCATCTTTTTTGAGATCGTTAACTTAATATTACTTTAGATCTCTCTTATGTTTTTCCCAAGCAATCATTTAAGGAATTTCCAATACAAGAAAAAACCTTGAACTTCAAGTAAGATGCCTATATTGTCCCAAAGTTTTGGGTGTATGTTCTCTCTATGTTTTACATTTATTCTGATTAGGGGTGTTTTATTTGTCCTATCGATGTGCCTGCATATCTAGGGAGTTAGGGAGCATATCTTACTGATTTTGACGAATAAAGGTAAATAGCATATTTATGTAAACCAATTTGGATTTATTTTGTTGTTTGTATTGCATATTAGTGTTATGTGAAACACTTTTTAAGTTACAACCTGAAAAGCTTTTAAGTGCTAAATATCCTGCATTTGGTAGGATTATCAAGGGTAAATTGACTGCTTTTGAAGATCAATAGGATGTATTTACTGTGTGTTTAGGATTGCGTTTGCAACCAGATTATCTTCTTATTTCATTTTGAAAATGGAGATAAGCTAAAATAAGTGTTTGGATAATAATTAGATATAAGTGATTATTTGTGTTTTGAAGCTTCCAAAATGGAGGTTTGAAAAATTTAGTGGGGAGCTACTTATTTCATTTTCAAAATGGAGTTTTGGAAAAGTAAGCTTTCAAAATGGAGTTTTTTTATCAAATAATCAAATTTGTCAAACACTCAAAAACTGATTATCTGATTATTGTGATTTCAAACTGTATAATCAAATCCAAACACTATTTTTCAAAATGGAGTTTTCAAAATGTTGATTATCCATAATCTGTTTTAAATAAGCAATCTCAAACACCCCTTAGAAAAATAACACTAGAAATATAAGATTAGTTTATTCTATCAATTCCTTTTCAAGATTCACTATATAATCATATACAAGGTGTTTAGATAAATTTATAGTGTCCTTGAAACACAAAGTCGTAAATATGGCATGCAAAAGAGGATGTTCGTCAACAAATTCACTTGGTAGCGTCTTTAGTGTTTGTCGTCTTTTTGATGTTATAAGTTTGCTAGCACAATATTGTACGTATTTATGAATTTACCCTTAATCACTCTTTATACTCTCAGTTCACGTTATGAATTTACAGGGTGATCGGTTCGGTTTTAACCGGATCGGTTCGATTGGTCGGTTTGGTTTTAACCAAATTTTCTCTGGTTTTTAATTCGATACCGATCGTTTTTTTAAACCGGTTAAAGAAATAGTGGAAGACTTTTTTTTAAGAAGTTCGGATGTTTTTTTAGATTATATTATTCACACATTTATAAATTTCAGTTTTTTTAAAAAATTCAGGTTGAATTTAAGTTTTAAAATGATATTATAATAACATATCGGGTTACGGTTTGATCACCGGGTCAACCTGGTCAAGTCACCGGGTTAGGGGTTCATCTTTAACGATTCGTTCAGCTAATAAAAAACGACAAACACCCATGTTGACCACAAATAAACGTTGCTTAAGCAAAAACAATAACTAAAATAAACTAAAGGTTAAATTAAAAATGCAATTAACTAAAAACCCACAAATAAAAAAACCTTCGGAACAACAAAACAACGACCCGTTCAAATCAAGGAAAAAAGACAATCCCGCCCGTTGATCACAAATAAACGTTACTCAAGCGTAAACTATAACAAAAATATATAAAGGTTAAATTAGAAATTCAAGAAACTAAAAATGCACAAACCAATAACGCTCCAGAACAATAAAAAAGCGACCCCGCCCGTTGGGCGGGTTACGACGCTAGTATATATATATATATATATATATATATATATATATATATATATATATATATATATATATATATATATATATATATATATATATATATATATATATATATATATATATATATATATATATAGTGAGGTTATTCTACAAGAAATCTTATAATACAATAAATAAGGTGAATTGTGGAGGTGACATATGTCATCTTTTCAAATCATTATTCCACATCATATTGCCATATCATGTCATTTACTTCAAAATTTTGAAAATAAATTTCGAAAAAAAAAAATTCGTTAAATTTTTTTTCAAAATTTAGAAAAAAAATTTCGAAAAAAAAGATTTTCGAAAATTTTTTTCCGAATTTTTTTTTCAAAATTTTTTTTTCAGATATATTTTTTCGGATATTTTTTTCAAATGTTTTTACTGAATCACAGTTACATGTTTTACTGGATCAAAGTTAAATTTCGAAAAAAAAATTTCGTAATTTTTTTTTCAAAATACTTTTTTGAATAATTTTTTTGGAAAAACAAAAATTTCGGAAATGTTTTTTTCATAACTTTTTTACTGCATTACAGTTACATGTTTAGTGCATCATGATTATAAATTAATGCATTACAATTTTAATTACTACATTATAGTGCACTCACCAATGTTTTATCTATGATGCACAAATATTATAACTACAATACGGTAAACTATTACATTAATGCACTAATAATACAAGTGATGACTAGTGATAGAATTTTTATTCTCCAACGGAAAAATATAATGCAGTTAATTATAATGTATCAATGTCATAATTATGATGCATTAAAGTTATAAATTACTACATCACTCGTGATGCACAAAACTTATAATTACAATGCGATACACAATTATTATATTGCACCAAAAATAAAAGTGATACTAATGATATATTTGTATTCTCTAACGGATAACTATAATGCATTTACTTATAATGTATAATTGTTAAAATTATGATGCATTAATGTTATAAATTACTCCATCATTCGTGATGCACAAAACTTAAAAATATAATGATTTTTACTTACTGCATCATAGTTATGCATATAAAAAATCAATGTTATATTATTAGTAATCACGTGTATTTTTTGTGCATGATAGTTATAATTTGACACATCGTAGTTTTAAATGTGTTGCATCATATATATGAGAATTACACCATAGTTATAAGTTTTCTGAAGGAATTATGATGCAATAACTTAAAACCGTGATGCATTAACTTATAAACATGATGCTCTAAAACATATAACTGTGATATGCTGAATTTTTATTGAAATGTTGTAGCGCATCACACTCCAAATTTCAGTGCATCAAAAGTATAAATATGGTGCATAAAGGTAATAAATTAGTGTCTTATTCGTGATGCACTAAATTATGTAACCGTGATGCTCTATATTTTTTTCCATAATAGTTTAAAAAAAAAATTTGAAAAAAAAAAATTCGAAATTTTTTTTTTAATTTCGAAAAAAGTTTCAAAAAAAAAAAATATTTCGAAAAAAAAATTTTGGTAAAAAAAATTTCGATAAAAAAATTATGAAAAAATATTTTTTTTATAAATTTCGAAAAAAAAAAATTTGAAAAAACATATTTTCGAAAAAAAATATTTTTTGAAAATAAATATTTTCGAAAAAATAAATATTTTTTGAAAAAAAATATTTTCGAAAAAAAAAATATTTTTGAAAATTTTTTATTAAGGAGATGATATGGAAAAGTGATATGTGATAATGTTGTGACACATGTCACTTTCACATCCATCCCTTCTATTTTATTTATTCTATTATAAGAATTGTTTTATTTTACCCCAACTCTCTCTCTCTCTCTCTCTCTCTCTCTATATATATATATATATATATATATATATATATATATATATATATATATATATATATATATATATATATATATATATATATATATATATATATATATATATATATATATATATATATATATATATATATATATATATATATATATATATATATATATATATATATATATATATATATATATATATATATATATATATATATATATATATATATATATATATATATATATATATATATATATATATATATATATATATATATATATAAATATATATATCAGATATATAAATTCAAACATGACTTGATTCAATGCTTGATTGTGATCTTGGACAAGTATTTATGAGGCAACAAAAGCCAGACCTCACGGACCCCTCGCCAAAGGGGCGGACCCCTGAGTGCAAGGGTCTGACGGGTTCCGTGAGTGCCTGATGTCTTGCCTATAAATACCATTCTAAACCCAAGCTTCACATTCACCCCTCTTCTAATCTATCTTTCTAATTTTCTGAATATACTTAACATTCTAACCTCCATCCTTCTCTTACTTCTTCTCTTGTGATTTAGATCTTTGTGAACTTGAAGATCGATTACGAGAATTCTATCTCTAAGCTTTGATCCTTCAAAGTTTTGATTGTGTGAATGTGTTAAGTGTAACCAAACCACCAACATTGTTGTACCCATTCTTCTACCTACTTGTGAAATATTGTGGTTGGTGTTGTAGACCACAAAAGTATACAGTGTAAAGGGAGTTTTTGTACCCGCGTAAAGAACACGACATCCTAGCTTGGTTGTCGGTAAAGATTTTAAGTTAAAGGGTAAAGATTTCTCCACCGGTGTAAAGAAAATTCTTAACTAGTGAAGTAGAACTCTCGAGTGGATACTCGAGGAATGAAAGTAGGGGTAAGATAAGTGAGATCTTGCTAGGCTGAACCACTATAAATCATTGTGCATTGTGGTTTGTGTTATTCTTTCTCTACTTCTATTACTTTGTCAATCACACTCGATCTATATCCATAATAATCACGGAAAAGTTTCAAAGTAATTAAAACTAATCGGTAAAAAAACTATTCAACCCCCTTCTAGTTTTCTACAGTCTACATAAACTTAAATCAACATGATATCATGGTTCTGTCTTTTTATAAACACTCTTTATAAACATGGGTTTTATCAATTTTACCCTTTTGAAAACCATTGTCCATCAAATACTTTGCAAGAGTTCCATACCATGCTCTTGGTGCCTGATGAACACTATAAGAGATTTTTTGACTTTGTAGACCTTATCTGGATGCTTCAGATCTTAAAAGCTAGGAGGTTGACACACATACACTCTTCATCTATGGTGCCATAAAAAAACACTCTTTACATCCATCTGGTAGACCATGAATCCTACATATAAATCATAAGTAAAAACAACCTTATAGCCTCAGTCCCTACTCCATGGGCAAAAACTTCATCATAATTCAAACATTATTTTTGTGTGAACCCCTATTCAACTAGTCTAACATTGTTTCTGATCACAAACCCTCTTTCATCAGATTTATAATGGATGTCATACTTGTAGGTAAATCACAAAGCTCCCAAACATCTTGTAACTAAAACTGTAAAAGCTCCTCTTGCATAGCCTCGATCCAAGATGCATCTTCAAAATCCTTTCTAATACTCTTGGGATTTTCCTGTGATAAGAAACATACAAGTATTCACATCATTGTCCTCCTTTTCTGCATATATAGCACTGATGAATCCTTACTGGTTGGTGGTCTTGGTTCTTGTCATTCTTTTAGTTTGCACAGGTGTTTGAACATCTCCAATAATATTCTCTAGTAAGTAACCTTTATTAATTCATGTGCCTAAAGTTTTTGGCACTGTGTAAGAGTTAGTAATGTTGCTCACATCTACTTATGCATCATCCTACTCTCCTGAAGTATTTTCAAAAGGATCACTACCACTCTCGACACTAGAGATAATATTATGAAGTTGTGGATTTTCAGTATTATGGAGATTTATACAAGTATTAAGAATTACACTAGCAACATTAATCTTTGGTCCACCAGCATTAGGTCCATTAATGTTATTTTCATTCCATTAAGTGTCTTCAACACTTACATTCTTCCTAACAGTGTTGTCATTCATCCCGTTAGCATCAATAGAGTTGCTATCTTGTTCAGGCCTCCCTTGTTCATCAGAACCATCATTAGCACATGGTTATGCATCATCTTTCTTTTCTGAAACAACACTTTGATATTTAGGAAGCACAAAATGAACTTTCATACGTGGAAACATGATGACATTCTCCTATAAACCTACAAAATTATTAGATTTTGTACATTCAACAACTGGTACATAATTCATAGTATTTGTCAAAGAATCAATATCAAACATCCACTCTGGTCCATAACCTGTATATATGGGCTTATCCTTCAAGAATATAATGTGAAATATCTCTTCTACATGTTTGGTTCTAAGGTTTTATACTATGTATGCTTTACAATTAAGTGAATATCCAACCAAAAACGCTTCATCTGACTTCCCATCAAATTTTTTCAAGTGGTCCAAAGTATTAAGAGTAGTAATATGACAACCAAAAAACCAAGATGGGCGACATAAGCATGAAACACACACTAAACCCTAAAAATGGCCGCCCCTTTTTTTGAATCTGATTCTTTTCTCTTGCTTGCTTTCCTCATCTTCTGGTGTGTATATTGGATTCAAGTTTTTCATCTTTATTCTTTCTAGTCACGATCTATTACGCCTGTGGTTTTTTAGGGTTTCTTTTTATTTTGGTCTATTCCTAAACGAGATAAACCTTATTCACTCCAAAGGTGTGATTGGTTCGTCTATAGACTTGATCAAGGTTGAGGATTCTACTTTCTGTATATGTACGTTGGTGAAGGATCTAGTAGGGTTTCGAATTAGGGTCTCATTAGGGCAGCGGTGGTTTTTATTCTGTCATTGTTTATTTGGTGGTGTGTTTTTTTCGTGTATGTAAGGGTGATGGAAAACGCCTGTGGGGAAATTGATGTGGGAGCGTTTATGGCGCGTATGCAAATATTGAAAGAAACCAATGTGGCTGATTTATCACAACATGTTTTGAATGAATCTAGGGTTTCACAAAAACTGCCATCTAATATTGATGCTGCTAGGGTTCTTGAGGAATCAAATGGTGTTCCAAGTGGTCCCACGGATGATGAACAACATGGTCAGAATGGAGATATGGCATCGATTCAGAGTGTTGCTGTTGAGGTCAATCAAGAAACCGGTTCATATATGTTTAGGTTGGACGAAGGGATAGCAGCCACACTTAATGAAGATGCGTATAACAATGCACATTTGGTAGAATCTCAAGGCATCTCTAAGGCTGCTGAGATACATCCAAGTGATGCTGGTTCGAAGGGTTTAGGCCCGAATACAGATTTAGGTATGGCGAGTGTGAAAAAAGTCAATTTTCGGTTTGTGGAAGTGGTGAAACCAAAGGCGGGTGAGGAAGTTGCTTTTAACATGCCAACAAAGGTAGTAACTGAGGTGGGTACACGGTTTGATAATACACTTTATGGGTACTTCCTTGGTAAACGTCTTGCTTTCCCGGTTGTAGAGTATTTTTTTCGGCAGAATTGGGGCAAATATGGGATTACCCGGATTATGTTGAATGCAAAGGGATTTTTCTTCTTCAAGTTTCGTACCAAGAAGGGAATGGAAGATGTGCTTGAGAATGGGCCATGGATGATTCGTAAGGTGCCTATTGTTCTTAAGAAATGACATCTTGATACGAGACCACAAAAGGAAGAGCTTACACGAATTGCAGTGTGGGTTAAGATACATGATGTTCCAATTCAGGTTTTCTCGGAGGATGGTTTGAGTATTATTGCATCTCAAATTGGTAAGCCACTTATGTTAGATTCATACACGAGTTCTATGTGTATTGAATCATGGGGTCGAAGTAGTTTTGCTCGATGTTTGATTGAGATTAAGGCAGAGGAGGCTCTAAAGGAGAAATTAACATTTGGTGTTCCTCTTTCTAATGGATCTGGGTACACAAGGTAGGCGATTTCTACTGAGTATGAGTGGACACCACCCCGCTGTGACCAGTGTAAAAATTTTGACCATGATATTGTGAGTTACCCCAAGTTGGTAAAGGTTAGTTCCTCGGTTGTTAACATTGATGGTGAGCATAATATTGGTGAACGAGCCAATGATAGTTTTACAACTGTGTCCCGTAAGAAGAATCGAGGTAAGAAGAAGAATGGAGGTTTTCATGTGGGAACGAACACTCTGTATGTTCCTAAGGTGAATATGCCTCCTAATGTGGTTCCTAAAAGCCTTCTAAGGCTGTTGACATCCCTTCGTCATCTACTACTATGCCAAAACATATGAATGATCCTTGGAATATTAGAGGTGTCGCTACTTCTAATGCTTATGATGTTTCGGATGAATCAGACGAGGAAGAAGTTGAGAATATCTATGATGAAACTGCTAACAGATTCTATGAAAATAGAGATAAGGCAAAAGTTAAATCATAAAATTAAGGTGTATTCTATTTTTCTAGTTGTGTAAGTGCGTATGGCATGTCATATGCACTAGATTAGGTGGTTATCAAGATGTTTGTGCTTGAGGTAAATGTGGTATTTCTGCCACATTCCATATGTACTTCAATGTTTTTTGGCGTAATATATTTTTTACCGGGGTTGTTTCCCTTTTATCCAAAAAAATAATATGACAACCCAAAGGTCTCAAGTAGCCTAGTATAAGTGCTCTACCCTTAAAGAGATCATAAGGTGTCTTATTGTGTGGATCTAATTTACATCTATATTAACAATTACAAGACCTATAATTAAATCATAATCAAACATCAAAAAAAATTTGTTTTTGCATCTTTTTTAGTCCTTTTTTATGTATTTACATATCATATGATTTGGCTCGTGATGCCAGTGTTGGAATTAACAACTTATTGTATCAAGTATACATGCATCAAGAGTAAAACGCAGTGGAACAAGTAGATCACATATGCACGTAAAGTAACTAACATAACGATTAGAATAGCATACTTTTTCTTGAAAAAATGGTGAAAAGAACTATAAATCACCAACCTAGAAAACCCCTCTTATCAGCCAAACCGACTCACCAATAAAACATAAGAGATCAAAATACATATTCCCTAAGATAGTTGTTGATACCAAATTTGGATGGACCGAGCTTGACCCGAATTAGGCTTAATTTGGGGTCTTGTGGATTCCGGCTCTTGCACCAAGTGAAATTGTTTTGAGGACCATGCGCACTGAACCGACACCGTTAGGCTTACCGTGGGTTTGTGACCCACGTTAGACTCCGACGTGAGAGAAAGTAATCGGTTTGAGTATGTAGTGTTTAGGGTATTGTGTGTATCGTCCCTTTGTGGAACCTATAGGGTTCCTTTTATACCCGAGAGAGTCCTGGTTGGGCTCTCCTACTCTTGCGGCCAAAGGAAGAGATAATGACCTAGAATAGTTTGATCCTTATCGCATAACCAAGGCAAGTTTATATCTCTTCCCTTTTGGCGAATATATCTATATGATAGATTATACTTTTGTCTGATCTTGTCTTACTGTGACAAGGACCTGGTTAAGTAATCAGCCGTATGTGCGACAACGGCTTACCGGGCCTCCTGGGCTGCGTGCGCGCATCGCACAAGTCACTCAATCCATTCTTGATGGATGAGGGTACTACCCGTGAGTCAACTATCCAGCCCGACTAGGGACTATACGTCATCATGTCCCCCCAGTCTAGTTGTCGCAGGTTCCAACCGCGGCTACTAGACTATAAACTATTAAGGCCCTTTTGCAAACATCTTCACAAAAAAGAATACCACGCACAACCCACATGAAATGAGTTTGAATAAGTACCCACGTCAAACTCCACTTACACAACCCTTCATCGAGAACTGGGAAAGTCACTAACCACGTCAGAAGGGCCAACTGGCGAACACCGTAGGATGAACGAAGCATTTTAGATACGTGCCGCAAGATCCCATGCGTCTATAGTGTATATAAATGCACTCTGACAGACATTGAACCTTCTTCTTTGCCAATCCAAAAACCCTCCCACCATTGTTGAAAATAGCAGGAAACAATACTTTTGATCAAAAACAATACCAACTCCATCCCTGTCTTCAAAATGCACGCATTGTTTGTTTCGAACTGATGGTAAGGAATGTTGTGGTGATGTACCTTGATATATGTGTCTTTTTCTGCGGCCTTGAGATTATCCCCCACAAAGTCACATCGGCGCGTGGTCTAGTCTGCAGTGTTTTCCCCCTTTTGGGAATTTGCTTTGTGGGGGAGCACGGTAATTTTTTGTAGCTAGGAACTGGTATGATCTCTTCTGATGGACCTATGTGGGAGTCCCCTTCGAAACCATTGTCTTCTGCATCTCCCAGGTTCGTTTCTTCTGGCGAAGACTCTATGGTACATGGCACACTTTGGATGGGAGTAGCATTTGTTGCGGTTATCCTCTCGACGTTCCCACCAGGTGTTGGGGAAGGAAACTCCAGGGCCACGGTGCGTTGACCAACACGCCATCCATTAGATTGCTCAATGCTATGAAAGGTCGAGCGCGCATAGTCACGGCGCACGGATTCTCGCGCTTCACGAGTTGCGTATAAGTTAGTTCTGCAAAAGTATGAGGAATATGTGAGTATATGCGCATAAGTTATTTGAATTTTTGGTTTCTGGGAATACAAGGTTCTTACCATGGTCAAATTCGTCGAAGTATTGGGGAAGGTGGTTTGCAGGAAGGGTCAGTGTATGGCTCAGTCCTAGGGCGTATAGTAGAGCCTCTGGGTATTCCTACATTGGTATCCGATCGGTGTTAATTATCTGTGCGTCTCCTTCGCTGTACGAGCCAGCAATAGGCCGGTCATCTTTCATCATTGCCTCGAGGGTGATGAAATCATAATGGAACAGATATACAACCTTATCTACCCAGAAGAATTTGTCGTTCCACTTCTTCAGAGAATCTATCTTTACCGAGTAACATTGTAATTGACCAGGGCGTTTTGCAAAAGATATCCACTCGTTTATCCACGAGGGTCGGTAGAAGGCACGGAACAGGTTTATTATTGGGTCAACGTTCTTAAGTAAGCAGTTTATTTCAAAATTTGAGATTTTGGCGGCACCTATACAATGCAGCTGTGAAAGGTGTATGCTGTAGTAGCTTAGTATATCCATCAGGAAACGGAGGGGTAAGCGATTGTTGGAAAACTCGATGAACCAGGTGTATACACCAATTTTTCCTTCAGGGAAACATCCAATATGTGCTTGTGGATCTGGCACAGTGGGACGGAAATCTGAAGATATATGGTACTTAGTGGTAAAACTGGAGAGTTCTTGTTCTAATATACGGGACGTCACATCAAACAGCTGTGCTACCATTTTTTATAACACTCGTAGGATGTCAAATTTGCAGCTCCCATGTTGCAACGACCAAAGCTGGTGTCAGCACCTCAAAGTCTACCAAATTCTTTCCGCCCTGGAAGTGCACCCGCTCATACGCACTGGATAGCGCAGCTGCATGTGAGGATTTCCTCCAACATTTAACTCCCCATGGTCGCGCCCAACTTTTTCACGAAATGCCCGACAAAATGCTAATGAAAGAGTTGGATGCTGCTGCCTCACAGGAAATAACACTAGTCTCCTATTTGAAAAAGAAGGTATCACATATGTCTGAGCGTCTGGCACAAGCAAATTAAAAGGTCAACCAAGCAACAGAACAAAAAGACTGCGAACTCACAATTTCCAAGTGCGAGCTTGCACGTTTGCGCGCTATGTCCAGCATAAATGCAGGATCCATCCAATATTTAGAGGACGAAAAGGCATCATTATCTGAAATTATAGATCGCGAGCGCTGCTTGCGCGTGAAGCAAGAGGATGAAAACCGCTGGGCTATGTCCAAGATAGAAGAAGGTATGAGTGCCCTCACTTCGAATTGTAACAATTTTGTTGCCAATTGTCACAAAGATATGGCTAAGAAATCCGAGATTCTGAAGTATATGAGCACCGACTTTGATGAACAACTCTATCCGCACCTCACACCGTGCGCGTGGAGAATCACTGGTTAATAAAGCATGGTATGCCATTAGCTGCGAAAGGTTCCATGGAGTTGCCCAACCTCAATAAAGCGATCAAGGACATCTTCGATGCCGCGCGGCTACTAGGACAAAGCCTCGCCATGGAGCGCGCTTTTAAGGAGAATTTACTAACCGTACCCCTGGAGGGTTGTGAAATTTATTCCATGTACGCATAAGAGATCTTTGACGATGCATTCCATAGACTAGAAGACCTCCCACTACCCATCATAGACCGCATTGAGAAAGATCAAGATTTTCCCATAAGTGTGATCATGGCCGGCCTTACCTTAGCAAGCCATTGCGCAGAAAAAACGGAAGAAGGTCCCCACGCCATGGCCAAACCAGATATTTCTCAACTACAAGTCCCTGTCTATATCACTAGTGCACCAATAATGATTTCGTTGGAAAACAAGTTGAAACAGCACGTGAGACGTGTTGCGAAGAAGAACCGGACTTCAACTAAAGGTGTCGTTATTGGTCTAGGTTTAGCACACCCTAGTCGATCCGATGGTGTACCAGTTAGCCTTCCTTCCATCGATGCATATCACACACACGTGCTGCAGTGCATGAAGGAGGCATGGGTACATCACCACGCGTCATTGAACCCAGCACACCGCAGGTTGAAGAGATCGATGTCGCCGAGCGACCTGTTATAGAAGGCGCCTTTCCTTACTATACACCTTGTACTAACTACGCATATTAACTTTTAATTAAGGAATTTGTATAATATTTATAACAACCCGTATGTTTGCCAGCACGTAGCGTCTTGCGCTACGCTCACGTTCATTATTATATATGTGTGTCAAGGTTTATGCATTCACGCCTGAGATTGTGAGACAGAACACCTGTTTATGAGTACACTCATTGGAGTGTGACTCCGAACTTATGGGTGAGCCGAAAGTTCATTACGTGTGGCCCTGCCACTACTACCATAAGCAATGTCATAGATAATGACATGTTTGTTAGGCGTGCACACTTTGTCTTGTGCATATCCGTCATAAAGTATGTAGACTGCTACACTTACCACAAGGTCTTGTGGGAAGCTGCCTAACAAAGGATACCTGATCCGGCGCCGCTGGGGGTGCATCCCTCTTAGGCGACAAGTTTAATTGGTAGGGTAAACTTATTCCTCTTATTTAGCCTGGAAACGTTTGATTGTACATATACACCGGAAGGCCAAATTTATATATTTCAAAAAAGAAACAATACTCTTGTGCATAAAAGATAAAAAAAGATAAAAATCATTTGGGCTACGTAACTAGCTAGGAACCGCAACGTTTTATTCATACTTTTTGCAAATGTTGAAACATTTAATAAACATAAACCCTAAAAAACGATAAAAAATAAAAAAATACATGGATCCTTATTGGGGCTATCAGTAGCCAAGAGAATGGTCCATGCTAACTATAAGATATCTCTGGGAGAATATCGTCCAAAATTCTGGCTGCCTCTTAAGTTACTTCTCGACGGGCTGGATACCGACTTCGCATAGCTACGCGCGCTAATCCCAGTCCGTGAAACTCCTTTGTTTTCCTCACCGCTCCGTTGCGTGGTTCGCGCCGCTGGTAGTATGCCCGTACGATCCCGCTGCCGCATAGTGCGAGCAGTTATCCTGGCTGCGGGGGCGACTGCTCCTCTGCGTTGTTGCGGGTGGTTACCTTTGGATGGGAGTAGTGTTGTTGCCCGCCGCGCCACATTCCCTGTTGATGTTGCTAGGGATCCAATGGTACACCCTAGTTTTGAGAGTATTCCTGTGACAACCGTGGTTTTGGGTTTGTCACTTGGTCTTACTTTTAGGTTATTTTATGTGTGCTTACTTGAATTGTGTGTTTACGTGTTTATTTTGTGTGAACGAGGTTGGTGTGGTTATCGTTTATGAGTATAGGGTACTCATAAGTAAATCGAGGAACGGTTATTTCATGTTCATGAGCTCACAAGTGGTGACTATGAAATGAAAATGGTTATATTGTGGTGTTTACGTATACGTATAAGTATAAGTATTATAGTAATAGTATTTTTATAGGATTTACGGTTTAGCATTTAGAGGTCTCGGGTGAGGTAATTATCCATATGAATATTTTTCGGGATGGTTTTAAGTCATTTAGGACTTAGTTATAAAGTTTATTTCAAAATTTGAGATTTTTTATAAAAGTGTATATTTTACGTCTTTTACGGTAAAACGCGTAAATTTGACTAGTTTTATGGTTTTGAGGTTTTGGGAGTTTTAGGAGCTGAAATAAATTAAGGTAAATTAAGGTAATATTAATAAGATATTAATTAACAATAAAAAGAAAAAAAACAAAAAAAAAAACAAAATAAGGGGGTGTAGGGTCGGTTTTGGCCGCCTAAAGAAAGAAAAAGGAAAAAAAGAGAAAAAGGAAACATTGTATTGGGCTAGGATTAGTATGGTAATTATATAAAGACTTTTATTAACTAAAAACACATCATAATCCTCTGGAGATCAAGCTTGGGTCGAATTTCATGGAGAAAATTAGGGTTCTTCATAAAATTTTGGAGTTTTCATAAATCAAAGGTAAATCTTCAAATCCCTTTTCAATTAAATTGTTTTTATGTTTTCTTTAATCATCTTATGATGGATTTAGGTTAGGGTTTAATTTAAAAATAGTAAATTAATGTTATAATAATGATGTTATAATGATTACATAAATTAGGGTTTGTAATTAGTGGGATTAGTGTTAATTAATTAGGTTAATTTGATTAAACCCGTTTTTAAAAACTGGGCAGATTTTTGAGTCAATTGTTTTGATCATATTGTGAGTTCTACAAACTCTTATCTTACGATCCACATACCCATGAAAAGGTATTTGAAGTGGCTTTCCAATGCAAGAAACTAGAACTAAATTGGAGGTCGGGAAGTGGGACAAAAATAGGTTACAACAGTCGGAGTTCAAAACAGTTTTGAATTCAGCCTGTTTTCTTTTTAAGTTTTGGGTTGTTTGGGGTACTTAGGATTGCATTGGGATCTTCTCACGAACGTGAGAGATGGTTTATATATTTTAATAAGTATTTGAACTTGGTCTAAGGTTGTGGTTTAGGGTAAGACCCCTTAATGGTAACAAACTTTTAGTACGTTTAAAATCAGGAAATCTAGAATGACAAAAGTAGATATATGTATATCGGGGCCTTAACAGTAGCTTTAAGGTTAGGGCAAGTGGGAGGTGTTAGCCAACATATATAAGGGTATGAATATTCCTTTTACAGAAACCATGGATATGTTTAAGTGGACGTTTGACTTAAAGTTTTGAGACCTAAAAACTGGGACTGTTTTGGGTAAAATATGAACAGGATAGTTGTTAAACTTAACCAAGTTAAGGACTTGTTAAGGAAGGATAATGGGGTGATTAGAGCTTAACAATGAGGTAATTATACGGGTATAGGCTAGATGTCCATCATAGGTTGATGAGCCATCTTAGTGATTGGTTTGTGTATTGATTTCGTGTTTTTGGTTTGTTAGCTTGTTGCTAGTGCGAGGACTTGTGAAGAAGCTATCAGGTGAGTTTCATAGTCCCATGTTTAATATTGATTTTGACTTCCAGATGGGATGGAAGAGACACTGTGTTGAGTTATTTTCTAAATTGATGCTGTGAATGTTTAAGGTTTGAGATGGACTTGTGTGTACATTTATGCGATTAACTGCTATGTGATTCTTGTTTGTGTGTGATCTGGATTAGAAAGGTACATAGGTGTATGGGCGCCTATGGGACCTATGGTTAATGATAAGGCGTTATGCCTTGGAAATTGTGATTGTTGGTAAGGCGTGATGCCTTGGAAATTGTGATTGTTGGTAAGGCGTGATGCCTTGGAAATTGTGATTGTTGGTAAGGCGTGATGCCTTGGAAATTATGATTGTTGGTAAGGCGTGATGCCTTGGAAATTGTGATTGTTGGTAAGGCGTGATGCCTTGGAATTGTAATGATTGATTTAACTTGAATGCTAGTTGTTAGTACATGATTGTAGCGCATTGTCCATATGTTTATTGGTTTATGGTATTCACAGCTTATGACTTGTCTTGTGTTGGAGTCTAAACCTATGACTCTCACCAACTTTATGTTGACGTGTTTTAGTGTCTCTTTCAGGTGATACTATTGTTAAGCATGAGAACATAAGTGGCTAGGATTGGAGAAGTTTAGGAATGCATATAGAAGGAGAATCCCCGTTTCCTTCTTAGTTTTTATTTGTTCTTTTAATAAGTGACACTGTGGCACACATATATTTGTTTGGTTATGTTATTTGTTTGTCTTGGGTAAGCGGTAGGACTGTTACCTACTTACCTAGACTCCTGAGTCTGATGAGATATTGTCATGACTTTGTGTCTCCATTTTATGACATTTCTTATTTCATATAGTTATCTCTATAGACACGCCATGTTGTGATGATATCCATACGCCGCGCCCCATATTCCGCCATGGTGGGGTGTGACAGAATGGTATCAGAGACAATGGTTATAGAGAATTAGGTTGCCTAGTCGTGTAGCCTAGTCTATAGCTTAAGGGTCCCTGCATATAGGCGTCATAGGAGTATGTGTGCATTTTATAGTAGTTGATGTGTTTGAATATTATTTTCGCAGTATTTGTTAGGTTATGAACTACTATGGTTCATACTTAACTACATGTTATTTTCTTTACGAGTTTTGATTAGTGCGGGTGGAACCATGGTCGTATACGCTAGTCATTGTTGGATTTCGCTTAATTATGTTTTCTTGTTCTTTATACATTTTGAATTTTGTCTACGCTGGTTCAGCTGGACTACGAGTTTATGTGTTTCGTGCATTGGCTATGTTATTTTAATACATGGGGTTTTGGATCTTATCTTGTGTGGTTATGTGCTTGTGAGTTGTTGGATTATGTGTTATGTGTAGTATTAATTTCTTATAAGTGTCATCATAGGAGGGAGTACATTGGTGAAAGGGAACATGTATAATTATGGAGGCCTACATAATTATATATGTGCCACAACACCACTGGACTTTCAAGTATGATTACATGAAAGAGAGTTAATACATGCTTGTATAGTATATGTTGGATGGATTTGAGTGTATGTACGCTTATGCCTATGTATGTAAAATTATTTTCTACTTACCGGTTGTATTCTTGGGATGGTTGCTAGCTCGTTTCTCTTTGAGAGGTTCAACTTCTGTAGTAGCGCATTTCTCGGGTCCTCATTTCACGTGTTTGTTGGTACGGTTCTTTTGGCGTGAAGGATTTTGAGATGGTGGAGATTTCTTTTTGGGGTAACGATGTCTTTTGTTTCGAGTTATACATGGTAAAAAAAAATAGAACTTGCAAATTGAAAAAAAATGTTGTTGGTAGTCGATGAAATAAGGAAGTATCGGGATCATGTTTCAAATAAGGTGGAATATAAATTCTTTAACATATAAGCATGACTCGGTTATTTTAAAATATTTTAGTTTTGATCACCTAAAGTTATTGTTCTTAAGTTAAAAATTTTGTTCTTATTTAGTGAAATATGTTAAAATCATGTAATTAATAGAGTTTTAATTTTCTGGAATTAAAATAAATTAGGTTCTAGTTTTGGTAATTAATGGGGGGTTTTAAAGTTTAAAAATCGTTTTTTTGGTATAAATCGGAGTAGGCAGAAACTGTCGCTAAACTGTCAAAATATGTCGCTAACTGTCAGAAACTATCGCTAATGCCTAGGTAGATTTTGAGAAAAATCGTTTTGGTCATAACTTATTCGTTTTTAAAGGTTTTTGGGTGATTCAAAAGCCTAAAATTATGTACTCGGAACATACTTTTCAAATATTCAGAAAGTTTCGTGATTGGAAGTCAGTAGCTTGGTCGAATTAATTGTACAAGTGTTGAGTTCAAGGTTAATTTTCGGACAACATGGTTTAAACTCGTGTTTTGGGTATTTTGTGGTAATGAACACTTGGAAGGTTAACATAGAGATGAGTTGGAAAGGAATTTGAGAGTTATTTAGACCTTATTATACGTGGTTATATTTTGATGAGTTTTGATTTATGGTATTCATGAGTAAGACTGAAATCGGGGTGACAGTTTTAAACCCGTTGAGTTATGTGACGGCTCCTAACTTGGTTTTAAGATAGTTCTTGTTTGATGAGTTGCGAGATTTAGTTAGGTTGGTTACATAACTTTATGGTTTTGATAAGTTTCCTCGCGGACGGCTAAGGCTCATGTGTTGTTGGTTGATATTATTTTCGTGTAAACTGAGTTCACGTTTGAACGTGAAGGTTTTATCAGGGATATGCATCCTCGTTTGTTTGCTGAGAATAATTTTGAGTTTGGGAGTGAATCTCGGAACGAGATTTCTATTAGGAGGGAGTGATGTGACAACCGTGGTTTTGGGTTTGTCACTTGGTCTTACTTTTAGGTTATTTTATGTGTGCTTACTTGAATTGTGTGTTTACGTGTTTATTTTGTGTGAACGAGGTTGGTGTGGTTATCGTTTATGAGTATAGGGTACTCATAAGTAAATCAAGGAACAGTTATTTCATGTTCATGAGCTCACAAGTGGTGACTATGAAATGAAAATGGTTATATTGTGGTGTTTACGTATACGTATAAGTATTATAGTAATAGTATTTTTGTAGGATTTATGGTTTAGCATTTAGAGGTCTCGGGTGAGGTAATTATCCATATGAATATTTTTCGGGATGGTTTTAAGTCATTTAGGACTTAGTTATAAAGTTTATTTCAAAATTTTAGATTTTTTATAAAAGTGTATAATTTACGTCTTTTACGGCAAAACGCGAAAATTTGACTAGTTTTATGGTTTTGAGGTTTTGGGAGTTTTAGGAGCTGAAATAAATTAAGGTAAATTAAGGTAATATTAATAAGATATTAATTAACAATAAAAAGAAAAAAAACAAAAAAAACAAAATAAGGGGGTGTAGGGTCGGTTTTGGCCGCCTAAAGAAAGAAAAAGGAAAAAAAGAGAAAAAGGAAACATTGTATTGGGCTAGGATTAGTATGGTAATTATATAAAGACTTTTATTAACTAAAAACACATCATAATCCTCTGGAGATCAAGCTTGGGTCGAATTTAATGGAGAAAATTAGGGTTCTTAATAAAATTTTGGGGTTTTCATAAATCAAAGGTAAATCTTCAAATCCCTTTTCAATTAAATTGTTTTTATGTTTTCTTTAATCATCTTATGATGGATTTAGGTTAGGGTTTAATTTAAAAACAGTAAATTAATGTTATAATAATGATGTTATAATGATTACATAAATTAGGGTTTGTAATTAGTGGGATTAGGGTTAATTAATTGGGTTAATTTGATTAAACCCGTTTTTAAAAACTGGACAGATTTTTGAGTCAATTGTTTTGATCATATTGGGAGTTCTACAAACTCTTATCTTACGTTCCACATACCCCTGAAAAGGTATTTGAAGTGGCTTTCCAATTCAAGAAACTAGAACTAAATTGGAGGTTGGGAAGTGGGTCAAAAATAGGTTACCACAGTCGGAGGTCAAAATAGTTTTGAATTCAGTCTGTTTTCTTTTTAAGTTTTGGGTTGTTTGGGGTACTTAGGGTTGCATTGGGATCTTCTCACGAACGTGAGAGATGGTTTATATATTTTAATAAGTATCTGCACTTGGGCTAAGGTTGTGGTTTAGGGTAAGACCCCTTAATGGTAACAAACTTTTAGTACGTTTAAAATCAGGAAATCTGGAATGACAAAAGTAGATATATGTATATCGGGGCCTTAACAGTAGCTTTAAGGTTAGGGCAAGTGGGAGGTGTTAGCCAACATATGTAAGGGTATGAATCTTCCTTTTACAGAAACCATGGGTATGTTTAAGTGGACGTTTGACTTAAAGTTTTGAGACCTAAAAACTGGGACTGTTTTGGGTAAAATATGAACGGGAAAGTTATTAAACTTAACCAAGTTAAGGACTTGTTAAGGAAGGGTAATGGGGTATTTAGAGCTTAACAATGAGGTAATTATACGGGAATAGGCTAGATGTCCATCATAGGTTGATGAGCCATCTTAGTGATTGGTTTGTGTATTGATTTCGTGTTTTTGGTTTGTTAGCTTGTTGCTAGTGCGAGGACTTGTGAAGAAGCTATCAGGTGAGTTTCATAGTCCCATGTTTAATATTGATTTTGACTTCCAGATGGGATGGAAGAGACACTGTGTTGAGTTATTTTCTAAATTGATGCTGTGAATGTTTAAGGTTTGAGATGGACTTGTGTGTACATTTATGTGATTAACTTCTATGTGATTCTTGTTTGTGTGTGATCTGGATTGAAAAGGTACATAGGTGTATGGGCGCCTATGGGACCTATGGTTAATGATAAGGCGTGATGCCTTGGAAATTGTGATTGTTGGTAAGGCGTGATGCCTTGGAAATTGTGATTGTTGGTAAGGCGTGATGCCTTGGAAATTGTGATTGTTGGTAAGGCGTGATGCCTTGGAAATTATGATTGTTGGTAAGGCGTGATGCCTTGGAAATTGTGATTGTTGGTAAGGCGTGATGCCTTGGAATTGTAATGATTGATTTAACTTGAATGCTAGTTGTTAGTACATGATTGTAGCGCATTGTCCATATGTTTATTGGTTTATGGTATTCACAGCTTATGACTTGTCTTGTGTTGGAGTCTAAACCTATGACTCTCACCAACTTTATGTTGACGTGTTTTAGTGTCTCTTTCAGGTGATACTATGGTTAAGCATGAGAACATAAGTGGCTAGGATTGGAGAAGTTTAGGAATGCATATAGAAGGAGAATCCCCGTTTCCTTCTTAGTTTTTATTTGTTCTTTTAATAAGTGATACTGTGGCACACATATATTTATTTGGTTATGTTATTTGTTTGTCTTGGGTAAGCGGTAGGACTGTTACCTACTTACCTAGACTCCTGAGTCTGATGAGATATTGTCATGACTTTGTGTCTCCATTTTATGACATTTCTTATTTCATATAGTTATCTCTATAGACACGCCATGTTGTGATGATATCCATATGTCGCGCCCCATATTCCGCCATGATGGGGTGTGACAATTCCTCCTCCCTCTGCGCCCTTGGTTGAGGGTGGACCAGTAACCATGTTGGAATTTATCCTACGTTTTGAGTCCGCCTGGAATTTCTGACAACGCACCACTCTTTTATGAGCATCCTTGTGCATAAATGGCCAAAATTACCCTGAGCGAGTAATTTCCTCAACCACAGCTATCGGGCCACGAGGACACACTCTTCTGTGTGCGACTTCTACCACTGCCCGCGCTTGATCTAGTGCTAGGCATTGTAACATCCGCCCGTTGCCTGATTGTTTGTACAATGTTCCTTTGACAACTCTAAAGTAGCTCTCACCTATATTTGCCTAGCTTTCCTTCTGCTGTTTGGCAACTTGTTATGCGACAAAAACTTTCTAATAGGTGTCATCCATGTTGGTGACTCCGTATGCTTACATTTTTTTGCAAGATAAAATCGACTAGAACGTGACTAGGAGGTTTATCCATGTCCACAATTGAAAGTTGGTCCATGTCAACCGATATTTTGCCCTTCTTTCCTGAAACCTTGCGTATAACAAATTCTGTGAACTGTGCTGTCATGTCACGTATATTTTCCGTGTACTGGATTAGCACCTGCCCTCATGGCTCGCATGACCCCGCAACCCTACTTGTTACCAAAGGGTTGTATGCGTAGGCCACTAGGCTCTTCATGCCCATTCTAAGCGCCAATCTTAGACCTGCTATGAGGGCTTCAAAATCTGCTTCCATGCTAGTTGTAGGGAAGTCAAACAACAATGCATATGTGATTTTTATGTCACCCTGATTCGTGAGGATGAACCCTACATCCGGTCCTCTGTTACCTGATAAACTTGTCAAGAAGAGGACCTACGGGAGCTCTGACAGCGAGCCCTCGCGTACGAATGTGCTCTTTGCCTGGGACTCTTCCGAGATACGCCTCCTTCTTTTCATCTGTGAGTTGGGCTCCATATCGTGTTGACACCTGTCTATGTGCTTCCTTTTGACGATGGGGCTAGACGTGTTGTTTACCCCTTCGAGTGTGTCTATGTTACGGATGGTGACTACTCCATCTTGCACTGGAAATTTGAACATACCATGTACTGTGGAAGGTACTGCACGCAACATTTTTAGTGCCGGCTGTCCAATTATCCCGTTGTACGATGACTGAGACCGCACAACCATGAAGTCCATCCACTCCGTCGTCGAGTGTTCTGCGTTTCTGATGGTCACCTGTGTGAAAAGTGTCCCAGTGGCCGAGTTTTATCACCGTTAAACCCCGTGAGGATCTGTGCTCTTTCTTCCAGCCCCTTCCTAATTTCCCATGGTAGCCTTGCGAAACAATGCTCGTTCAATATGTTCGTTGCTGACCCTCCGTCGACGCACATGCCTTCTATAGCGTGGTCCTCGAGGGCTATGTCAATGGTCAGCGACCCGACTCTATAGTCTATATCTGAAAGAATAGGGAATGTTATTTCTTTATCGCGCGAAAATTCTGCGACCACCCTTCTTTGCATGAAAGATTTTTCCCTTTCTACCATGTATATGGTTATGGGTTTATCCTTCTGTTTCTTCACTTCACCCTTCTTCGTATCCGTGCTCTTTCTCCAGTCTCTTATCAGGTGGTTTAGCTTTCCTGCTTTCACCAGGCTCTCAATGTGCCTTTTTAACTGAATGCACTCATCAGTAGCATGTCCTTTTATCATCATGGTATTCGCAATGTTTTGTGTTATCCCTTTTATCTGTTGGTCCCATCATTGGGCTAGGCTTTGGAAAGCTTGCCCCTTCTGATAGGAATATCTCCCTAGAGGTTTTTTGCAGCGGGGTGAACTTGTTGTTTTTTGTTGTTGTTGCGCCCCTGCTTTTCTGTTCCTTGGAAGTCAAACGTGCGACTGATGTTCTGCCCATATGATTGTTTCTTGGGACCGGTCTTGGTATTTGTAGCCTGATGTCATTCTGCCTGCTGTCCGCTGATGTGGTTTCTCCTTGGATAAATGCTCGGACCTTTTTCATTACCCCGTCAAAATGTTGTCGGTGTTCTGTCGTTTAATTTTTTTTATTAGGTCCGGGGTTGGTTGATGAGACTGCTTTTATACATAGTTTCATCGTCCAAAACGGGCTTTAAATGCATTAAATATCATCAAAAATGCCAAATATATGCTTGTCTTTGTTACTTGTGTATTTTAGGTACGGATATTGAGAAAATGACAAAAGATCACTAATATTTGGTTTTTTGCCAAGTATAAAAATTTGTTCGTCTTGATTCAATTCGAATTGAGCTCCGGTTAAAAGTGTGACCCAATTGTTCTTGGTTAAGAAAAAGGAAAGTTTGGTTATCTATTCTACTAAAAAGGTGAATGTGCAAAATAATAACAATAAGCTAAAAACGATTAACTAATAAAAACAAAACAATATAAATAATACAACGTGAAATTAAAACGAAACAATTAATAAAAATAAATCTAAAAGAAGAAATTAACTATCGACTCGAAAATAAAGTTTACTAAATGAAAAAGGAGAGAATAAAACTAAAATGGTACTATAAAGCTAAACGAGGCAAAATCTAAAGCGGGTACTAAATAAAAGATAAAACTTGAACTTTACGAAAAAATATTAATTTTAAAAATAGACGAAAAAATCAACTAAAAATACGTAACTTTCGAAAATAAAATCGGAACAACTTTCAGATAAAACTAAACAATTACGGAACAATACTAATAAATAAATAAGCTAGCAGCAGCTGGAAGCTAGCAAGCACACTCCTCAAATTGGCGCCAAAAGCACACAAGCACGCAGCACAATTATCTTCGCAATATGTACCGTTCATTTCGGAAGTTTCTATTTTTTTGGAAAAAAGAATTGTTGCTACAGTGCATTTCAGAAAGATAGTATATTTCGGAAGTTTGGGTTTTTTTTCAGAAAAATCGTTTTTTCGGAATAATAGCTACAGGACTTTTCAGAAAAAGGGCTATTTCGCAAAAACAAAGTTTCAGAACTTTTAACTTTTTCGGAATAATTGTTTTTTTCATAAAAATCTTCGGAAAAATACTTTTTCGAAAAATCTTCGGAATAATACTTAATTCAGAGAAATGACAATTTCAGAAAAGTGACAAATTTAGAGAAAAGGAAATTCAGAGAAATGACATATTTCGGAATAATTAACCCTAATCCGAAAACATGAAAATTAAAGATACAGTAATCTAAAAATCAGAAAATAAGCCACGAATAAGCTAAAATCAAATAAGCAATTAACCAAAACTTAATCTAAAACAATTTTAAGAAAAACAAATTCAACCACAAATCAAAAACTTGAAAAATACTAATAAATCTAAAAATTAAAAATCAACTTTTTATAAAATAAACTAATAAGCACTTATCTAAAAACTTAACCAATTTGATGTTTAGAAAAAGCTAATAAGCCAAAATTTAAAAACTTTTAAAAACACTAAATAATAAAAATATTTAAAAACAACTTTTTATAAAAATTAACTAATAAGCACTTAATTAAAAATAAGAAAATTAACACAATAAGCACCAAAACACTATAAGCTATAAAAATCAAACACATAAAAACCAATAAACACAATCAATCAAAAGCATCAATAAATCAATAAACATTAAGATTAAGCAACTACAAGATCATCTAAATCAACACAAGATTAATAATAAAGAAAGGAAGAATGAGAATGATTAATTAAAAAGCTTGATTAAGATAAAGATTAAGATTCAAAATACAAGATTAATGAAAAAGTTTGAAAACATTAAGAAAAGCTAGAGAGAGAAAATATTAAGCTACTCCTAATCCTAAACTAATCTACTCCTAAATGACTAACTACCTCCTAATGACACATTAGGAGGGTATTTATAGGAGGAGTAAATTGTTGGTGCTTTCTTCCTTCTTTCTTCTTGTCTCGACTCAATTTAAATTCTTTGTCTTTCTCGACGTCGTCTCGGATTTGTAAATATAATTTGAACTCGTCTTATAATTTTCTTCTTTAATTAGACTTGGTTCTTCGACTTCATTAAACTTCCGTCTTTAGACTTTTTCTTCGATAATCTTCAGAATAGGCCTTGGATTTCCGTTCTTTTTGCACTCTTGATCTTTTGACTTCGTCTTTTCTCGTGTTCTTCGATAAAAGCCCGTGAAAGCCCGTGTTTTATTCCTTTTTCATCTTTTGGTCCTAAAACACAATAAAAACACAAACCACGCATAATTCTGACATTTACGACATAAAATACACGTTTTGGCTTGGTTATTATTATAATTAAGTGGTAAAAGGATGGGTGTTTTCACACCTATCAAATCCCCTATACTTGACCATTGCAATTCCCTCATGCAATGAATTAATTTCAAAGCACAGATTACATTTCTCATCATAATTAACCCACCTTGGCCTTTATTAAACATAATTTAAAGGAAGAAAAACAAATAAAGAGATTAAAGACTTATATTGGGGTTTTGGCCGTCATGAATGTTTATCATCCTCAAGTTTCACATTCCCCATACCAAGCTTATAAACGAGATCATTGTTATTATAAGTTAGCAAACTAACACAAACTCATGTGTGCCAATTATTCACTTAGACTCCCTTATTCCTAGGTGTATCTCTTATATTTTATTATTGTCTTGAATGATCACGAGGATGCATTGTTGACTTATTTCGATAGTTTATTTAGGCTGAAAATAAAGTGGGACGATTTAATCAATAGTTAGCTAAAGGACAAAATATTTTAAAACTGCTTCTCGTGACCTTTTAAAGTTCATATCTTGGCATAACTCGCTTCACGATTTGAGACCTTTTTCGGACCGATATTTGGCAGCGACTTCATACTTCAAATCTTGAGAGACGTTCTTGAATTATGGTCTTCTCTTCATAATAGGAATTTCTTCACTTGAAGTTTTGAGAGATTCTTCATATTTGGACCACGACTTCTTCATTTTTCTTCACTCTTTATTATGGACTTTGATATACAACGATCCGCCTCCTTTCAGGACTTGGATATAATTATCCTCATACCTTGTTAGGGCCTTTTTGGATAGATTTCTCCATGATCTTTAGGGGAGTATTTGCTTTTCGTCGTGTGTCTCGATCCTTCATATTGATTTTTGATAAATGATTCTTCACATCACTTGGGATCTTTAGCAACAAAATGTAGCCCTCATGCCTTGTTAGGGCCTTTTCAAACTCGCCAATCTTCGCATCACGCTTCAATAAGTTATGCCTTGGCTATGAACTCTAATTAATACCGAGCAACTTTTAAACGATCTTGTGCTAGAAGCTAAGTAACTTTTCAAATCGTACAACCTTACTTATTGCAATTAAATTTATTAACAAGCGATGGGAGAAAAAGCTTATAATCAACTCACATAAATTCATGAAAGAATACCAAACTTATAATTGACTCTATCATCTCTCGTTCTCCACAATTTAAAATCTCAAGGAATGAGACTCGTGGATGCTTAGCCTATTAAATCAAAGTTTTGGGTTTTCAAGTCATCTATAGGATCTTTCAAAATCTTAGACTTTTTCAAGTTTAGAATTCGCATTTTAAAGTTCCCTTGATAAACGACTTTCTAGGATCAATTATAGGAACTTGCGAAAAGTTCTAGTTATTAACCCGTAAGAGTTAAGACTTTCGCGTTTTAAAGTTCCCTATATAAAAGCCTAGCAAAATTTGACTTAAACACGTTAAGGATACTAAACTCGGGTTGAGTGAAAAGATTCACAACGTTTAAAAATTAAAACCACTTTATTAATAATTTATTCTAGCAACGAAATAAAATAACAATAACAAAGGAAAATACAACTATACTATTAGGCCAAAATAGATCAAAAATTTTGAAAAATGTCAAAAAATCAATTTTCCGGTTAAAATGAGGACAAATACAAGGAAAATCCCACTTAACTTAGATAGAAGTCCCCCCTACACTTAATATAAACATTGTCCTCAATGTTTAAGCATGGGGGAGTCAACTCCCCTACACTTAGGACATTGTGCACGTTGTTTAAATCTTGCTAAGGAAGAGACAACTAAATTGAATCCTATTTTAATATTGGAAAATATAAAATAGAGAATCAAAAGAGTTTAGGATAAAACCGGGAAGACGGGTACACGGGATCACGGTTCGTCAAAAGTCATCAAGAATGTATCTTTGAAAGCTCAAATCCCTGCACATGATAAGAAAGAAAACAACAAACACATACTAGGGTCTCCCCCTACACTTATTAGAAAAACAGAATAAAAGGATAGATAATCGGGTTGCCTCCTGAGAAGCGCTTGTTTTTATTAACCGAGTCACGAGCCTGACTCGTCCCCAAATTAAATGGTCCATGGGGAAGCCTCGAATGAAATACCAGGATCAAAGACCTTGTCCTCGTTCCCGGAGGAAAATACAACAGGGGAGGTTGGAGGATAAGTCTTAAAAGGTAGAAAAGTCCTCTCAACATACGAGAAGTATGTGAGATCATGATCCACGGGAGGTGGGGTGGGTAAAGTAAGCAAATTGTCATCCCCCAAAGATAATTGATGCTCAGACAGCGACAAAGCCGTAAGGTTATCAATCATATAATAATCAATGTTACCTTACGGGTCAAAGCACTCATCCTCCGTAATGGTGTCTAAAGGAGTTGATGAAAGGTGCTCGGGAGGGGGACTTGGACAATACCTTCCTGCAGCAAATTATCAAAAATAATATCCCCCTCCATGTCATCATCATCAATACCCGGAGGTATTGAGTGAATGTCGATTTCTTCCAGCAATGGGTCATTATACTCAATGGGTGTAATAGACTGAGGTAAAGATTCTTTAATAGGAGGAGAATTCAACGCTTCAATTTTAGCAATCAGAAGATGAACTTTCAGTAATTTTTCGCGAAGAATAACGTCTTCCACCTCATCTACAAGACCAAGTTCAGGGGTGAACTTCTCATAAGTCGGAGAGAATAAATCAACATTGCCTTCATCGCCCGGAGGAGAAGGAGAAATTTCAAAATTGAAATTCTCATAGCATGGAGAAAAATCATCATCATTAAGAGCGACCTCTTCCGTAAGCTCCTCAAAATTCGATGCATCACAAACCTCATCAAAGAATTTATCAAGACCAAAATCACTAATCTCACTCAATGTATCACAATCCTTAGGCGCATTAGGGATATCAAGAGTAGGAGTAGTAATCTTAGAAGATGGGTTGAGATTGTAGATATCATCCTTGTCATCATCATCATAATAGACTGGACCATTCCAGTTAGGAGTGATATAGTCCACTAACTCCTCCTTGATAACCTCCACATCTTTAAGAAGCTCATGAAGCAATTTCTGTTAATCATCTCCCTGAGTATGTTCAATTAAACCCATTCTATCCCACGCTGTAAGTAAACATTTTGGTGTAGAAAAGAAGGGAAAACGACCAAATTGGCTCAAAAAGGTGTAGGTGGATTTCAAGATTTGGTCACCATCAAGCAAAGGTTGCCTTTCCTGATACAAGTCAGCTCGGAGTTCAGCTAAACTTTCTTGAACGTCATTCAAAGTAGTGAGTTGTTGGTCAAGACTAATTCCCTAAGAGGATTGATGATTGAGGGTGTGATGTGGGGGCTCAAAGTTATACAAACCGGAATCATAGCACGGAATTGGCTCAAAGATATTCATTGGTTGACAAGAAGAAGCATCGTGAGGGCCCCCACAATAATTGCAACACGGGTATTGAGAAAAACCCGGTGCATTTTGAGGATAATGATTGTCATATACGGGAGAGGGTGAGAAAGTATTGTAAGAGGAGAAGTACGAATTTGTTGAATTGCAAAATGGACAAAATCCAAATTGTGTATTGTCGATATCAGAACCGCACCGCTCACAAGTACACCAATGACATGTTTGATAACCATGCCATGGACTCCCACACCGTACGCAAGACGAATCCGTGAAGAATTAACAATAAGAGGGGAAGAGAAAAGAATTAAACACAATAGAGGATAAAGAAGAATATTTTTGGTTGCAAAACTTAGAAAAGAAATGCATTTTATGGTTTTTTAAATGTTTTTGGATTTTTGAAAAAAAATTTTGGCAAGAAAAATAACGTTCAAAGGTGAACGGATCCCAAAATCCAATGCGTCTCTCACAAAAAATCGTTAATCTTCACGAAAAGAGCCGGCAGCGGCGCCATTTAATATTTGGTTTTTGCCAAGTATAAAAATTTGTTCGTCTCGATTCAATTCGAATTGATCTCCGGTTAAAAGTGTGACTCAATTGTTCTTGGTTAAGAAAAAGGAAAGTTTGGTTATCTATTCTACTAAAAAGGTAAATGCGCAAAATAATAACAATAAGCTAAAAGCGATTAACTAATAAAAACAAAACTATATAAATAATACAACGTGAAATTAAAACGAAACAATTAATAAAAATAAATCTAAAAGAAGAAATTAACTATCGACTCGAAAATAAAATTTACTAAATGAAAAAGGAGAGAATAAAACTAAAATGGTACTATAAAGCTAAACGAAGCAAAACCTAAAGCGAGTACCAAATAAAAGATAAAATTGAACTTTACGAAAAAATATTAATTTTAAAAATAGATGAAAAAAATCAACTAAAAATACGTAACTTTCAAAAATAAAATCGGAACAACTTTCAGATAAAACTAAACAATTACGGAACAATACTAATAAATAAATAAGCTAGCAGACATCTAGCTGGAAGCTAGCAAACACACTCCTCAAATTGGCGCCAAAAGCTCTAAGCACACAAGCAGGTAGCACAATTATCTTCGCAATATGCACAGTTCATTTCGGAAGTTTCTATTTTTTCGGAAAAAAAATTGTTGCTATAGTGCATTTCAGAAAAATAGTATATTTCGGAAGTTTGGGTTTTTCTTTTCAGAAAAATCGTTTCTTCGGAATAATAGCTACAGGACTTTTCAGAAAAATGGCTATTTCGCAAAAACAAAGTTTCAGAACTTTTAACTTTTTCGGAATAATTGTTTTTTTCATAAAAATCTTCGGAAAAATACTTTTTCGGAAAAATCTTCGGAATAATACTTAATTCAGAGAAATGAGAATTTCAGAAGTGACAAATTCAGAGAAAAGGAAATTAAGAGAAATGACATATTTCGGAATAATTAACCCTAATCCGAAAACATGAAAAATAAAGATACAGTAATTTAAAAATCAGAAAATAAGCCACGAATAAGCTAAAATCAAATAAGCAATTAACCAAAACTTAATCTAAAACAATTTTAAGAAAAACTAATTCAACCACAAATCAAAAACTTGAAAAATACTAATAAATCTAAAAATTAAAAATCAACTTTTTATAAAATAAACTAATAAGCACTTATCTAAAAACTTAACCAAATTGATTTTTAGAAAAAGCTAATAAGCCAAAATTTAAAAACTTTTAAAAACACTAAATAATAAAAATATTTAAAAACAACTTTTTATAAAAAAATAACTAATAAGCACTTAATTAAAAATAAGAAAATTAACACAATAAGCACTAAAACACTATAAGCTATAAAAATCAAACACATAAAAACCAATAAGCACAATCAATCAAAAGCATCAATAAATCAATAAACATCAAGATTAAGCAACTACAAGATCATCTAAATCAACACAAGATTAATAATAAAGAAAGGAAGAATGAGAATGATTAATTAAAAAGCTTGATTAAGATAAAGATTAAGATTCAAAATACAAGATTAATGAAAAAGCTTGAAAACATTAAGAAAAGCTAGAGAGAGAAAATATTAAGCTACTCCTAATCCTAAACTAATCTACTCCTAAATGACTAACTACCTCCTAATGACACATTAGGAGGGTATTTATATGAGGAGTAAATTGTTGGTGCTTTCTTCCTTCTTTCTTCTTGTCTCGACTCGATTTAAATTCTTTGTCTTTCTCGACGTCGTCTCGGGATTTGTCGATATAATTTGAACTCGTCTTATAATTTTCTTATTTAATTAGACTTGGTTCTTCGACTTCATTAAACTTCCGTCTATAGACTTTTTCTTCGATAAATCTTCAGAATAGGCCTTGGACTTCTGTTCTTTTTGCACTCTTGATCTTTTGACTTCGTCTTTTCTCGTTTTCTTCGATAAAAGCCCGTGAAAGCCCGTGTTTTCTTCCTTTTTCATCTTTTGGTCCTAAAACACAATAAAAACACAAACCACGCATAATTCTGACATTACGACATAAAATACACGTTTTGGCTTGGTTATTATTATAATTAAGTGGTAAAAGGATGGGTGTTTTCACACCTATCAATCACAAGAAACATGCAAAAACGAACACGGGAAACGATGCCGCACAATAAACCAAGCCCTAATGAAGATTTTCCAAGAAAAACCCTTGAAGATTTGAATATTATGCAAGAAGGGTCCTCCAATACTGAAGAATTTACACTTTAAACCCTTGTACATTCATAATTACAAGTTTGGTCCTTAAAGTTTGTCAAATTTATAAAAAGGGCCCTCCACTTTGAAGATTGGCAAAAATGGTCCCTCAACAATCATGACTTGTCAATATTAGTCCTCCAAAAAGTCAATCATATAAGTCAAGACCATTATCTATGAAGAAAATGCCAAAACAACCCTTCAAGAATCAACAAATGGCAAGAAATACCCCTAAAAATACTTTGGAAAAGTATTTGGGGCAAAAGTGTGAAAAATGAAACTTCACTAACAAAGGAATCCGGTTTTTGCTTAATTAAACTTCAAATGACAAAAGAAGGAAAAAGGAGGGGTTAATTATGACAGACAAGCAAAGAAACATAGACCAACCACACCTTGACACCCGTCCCACTCACACCCTCCACCAATCACAGCTCCCCATTCCTCCACCTCATCTCCCACTCACACCAGGCATAACTAACTTAATTTATTAAGTTAATTAAGGCGCTAAACACTTTTTAAAACCCAAAAACAGATCAAAACTTGCACTGTTTATCGTATGAACACAATTGGGTTTTCTTAAACTACTTGAGATTAAACCACCAAATTATCCAGAAATATGATTAAGGTCATCTTAATCACATCCCAACTTCAAAAACCCTTGCCACATCATCACCTTGGTCACATGATAAACCCTCCCTACACGGTTTGGGAGAAAAAGCCAAAAAAACCTGCCACATCCAACGTCCAAGATTGAAGCTTGAAACTTAAGCTTATTTTGAGCCCTTGATGCAATTCCTACACACTTTACAGCTTCACAAACAGCCAAAGAGTTCACATGATCAAGCATAAAGCCAAAATTCTCAAGGGCAAAATGGGACTTCTATCGCTTTAGGGTTTATGTTTTTTATTTTCTTAGTTAAGCATTGTAGCCTATAAAAGGCATAGGGCCTCATACATTAAGCCCTGCTCATTAAGTTGACTTTTAAACAAGTGCTTATCTGCTTATTCTGGCTTATTGCTTGTGCTTATTTGAAAACTTTTTGATTATTTAGCTTAATTAAGTCATTTAAAAGCTTTTGAAAGTTGAATCAGCACTTGAGGTGGTCTAGAACTCAAAAACGACTATTTTGTCGTTTTGTGAAGAGAGTCTTGGCTTATTTCAGGCTTATTTCTTGTGATTTTTCTAATTTTCTTTTTACAGATCTCTTAAGTAACTCAAAAGAAGCTTGTGTGTCAAATTTGAGCTTATGGCATCAGCTTATAGCTTAATGGGCCAAAAAAGCCCATTAAGAATAAGCTGCTTTGAAATAAGCTAGCTTAAACACATTTTTAGCTTTTGGTCCTTCAGAGTTTTGTTCTTAAAATCAAATTCTAAGTCAGATAGGAGATTTTGGGCTTATTTGGACAACGTTTTTCTTATTGGGCCATAAAAAGCCAATTAAGGGGTCTGTTTGGACTTTTAGCCCATTTCAAGGCCCAATAGGGGTATTTTGTAATTTCAACTTCATTTCTGTATTATTTAGGTTAAAATAAGGAGGTTTGCAACTTTTTAGAATTTTTTATAAATTTTGGATTTTTATTAATATTTCATTGTTAAAAATTAAAATTTAGATTTTTCAAGTTCTTTTCATTTTTTTTAGTTCAAATACATTAAGTTAGGAATTTTACAATTTTTAGAATATTTTTATTGTCATTAGATTAACTTTTAGAATTATTTTAAGTTTTAATAGTTTTTAATTGTTTTTAAATAGTTTTTATTAATTTTAAAATTTTCAAAAATAGTTATAAATTTAGTTAAGTCATTTTAGAGGTTTACAAGTGAAAAAATATCATTTTGGGCTTTTTGATAATTAAATTGATTTTTTGGGCTTTAATTAGCATTAAAAATTATTATTTAATTAAATAAAAGGTTTGAGTGATTTTTGATTTTTTGTAAACTTTAATTATATTTTTTAGGATTTATTGCAATTTTCTATGAATTTTTAGGGTAAATTTTTAATTTTGTCACTTTTTACGGTTTTACGTGCACGACTATTCGTCTTAGTTTAATTCATAATCGTAACCGTCATTCTCTTCTAATCTCTTTTCTTCTTTTCATTTCTCATCAATATAATCACAAACCATTAATCATCTCTCTACACAACACACTTGCCTCATTGAGAACGATCCCTACTTTTGGGTCATTAAGTTGTGGTTTTCCTAAACTACTTGTGTACTTACCCTAATTACCTTTGTTTTCCTAAACAAAGTGTAAAAACTCAACTATCATTTTTGGCGCCGCTGCCGGGGAGGCGTGTTGTGTTTTGATTTGGACTATTGTTGTTTTTATATATAGCCATAATATCTATTTGTATTAGTAGCACTCTACTAATACGTATTATCGGTTTTTTGTTTTTTGTGTGAATACTATTACTATATTGTATACGTAGAACAATAAATTCACAAGTACTCCAAAAGTGTGAAAACACAACCTTGATTGGGAGGTCATTACTCAATCATTGTATTTGAATCTCAAACAAGAAAGAAAAGGCAAAATAGATAAATACTTTCGTGAAGCTTAATTTTGAAAAAACACAAACTATAAGGTGGGTATAAGGCGGGTATTATAAAATATACCCTAAGGAAAAAGGCTCTTAAGTGCTTCGCGCCGCCTCGTTTCCCCTCTTGCTTGTGAGTGTTTAGATAAAAAGGGCTAATCGAGGGTTTGCCAACCAAAGTATTATCTAAGTATCATATATATTTTCTTGGTTTCATTTGATTAAACCCTCTTGAACGTTTTGGTGTTCCACCAACGTTCTAAAGTCATCGAAGGTGTTCACTTCACGTGATCGTTTTCATTCCTTGAGGCTTCTTTAATCAAGATATTTTATTAAGGAGGAGATTTGTAGATTCTTGTCTACTTAATACAATCACAAAATCCAAAAAAAAGTAAAAACAATCAAAAACCAAAAAAATGGAAAAATTAAAAGCATCAAAAAGAATCTTCTTTACTCATCCCCACGTTGTACGTGACGTTTATGCTTACTCGTAATCAAGCAAGACGTGCACGTAAACAAAAAACCGAAAGGAGTCAACACCTACTCCTAATCTTTCTAGTGAGGAGTCTCCTATTGACGAACCTATCGTAGAAGAAGAACCAACCATGGAGAATCGAACTATGATGGATTTACTTCAAGCACCCAACGAGGGTTATGGAGAGGCTATTGTAATTCCCGCTATCCTCGCGGAGAATTTTGAAGTGAAAACGGGTTTGTTGTCGATGATCCAAAACAAAAAATTCTGTGGTGATGAAAAGGACAACCCGCACAACCATATCCGTCAATTCAATCGTCTTACCTCCACTTGCAAATTTAAGGATGTTGCTAATGATTCGATTAAGATGATGCTTTTTCCGTATTCCTTAGCGGGTACCGCTAAAATTTGGTTAGAGAAAGAGCCACCCAATTCTATATTGACGTGGAAGGATCTCTTTTCTAAGTTTGTGAACCAATTTTTTTCGCCCTCTAAGACTACGCATTTGAAAAACGAGATTTCAAAATTTTCACAAGAATTTAATGAGAGTTTTTCAATGGCTTGGAATAGGTTTAAGGAAATGTTACATGAGTGTCCTCACGGTTTTTCCGACTTGCATCAAATTGACACGTTTTACAATGGATTAAATGATCATGAAAGGGATTATCTAAATACCGCCGCGGGTGGTAATTTTTTTGTGTAAAACGGTTGAGGAAGCGTTGTTGATAATTGAGAATAGATCTAAGGTGTATAGTCCTCGTAACACATCAAGTGTTCGTAAGGCTTCGTCTTCGGCTTCACCTTCTTTGTCCAATACCATCGATGCTTGCCAAATTGAGGCGAACTTGAAAAACAAAATCTTTGATAAGCTTAAAGGACTTTTAATTGAATTCAAAGTTGGAGAACAAAGTGCTCCCGCTACGGCTAAAGAGGTTGAGGTTTCATGTATGTATTGTGGTGGAGGTCATGATTTCTCCAAGTGCATTACCAACGGTGGTAACACTTCGAGTGCCTACACGGCCACGGGAACTTACAACCAAAACGGTCAAGTTACCCGCTCCAATCAATTGACTCCACCGGGTTTTGCTCCCAATCAAAATGCTAACAACAACTATCGAAACAATCAAGTTGGTTTTAAAAACAATTACAAAGGAAACTATAGGAATCAAGGGGCTAATAACAATCAAGTTTCAAACAAAAATTAAAACAATGATTTTCAAAACAACAACAAGGGTTTGCAAACTTTGAAAGATCTTCCAAATGAATTTGTTGAATACGCTAATGGAAACGATGCTAGGTTTGACAACATTCAAAGAGAAATCATTAGCCTAAGATCCGAGTTTAAGAACGACTTGAAGAAGGAGTTGAAAAACGAGTTAGCAAATGAGCTTAAAATCCATACAAACAAAATAGAAGGAAATGTAACTAGGTTACAACAAAACAAACAAAAAATGGAACAAGGGCAATATGAAATAAAACAAGAGATGATTAAGGCCGAGAAGAGGCAATCCATATTTGAGGATAAAATTTCATCTATGTTTGAGGCTATAATGTGCAAACCGTCTTCGAGTAGTCTTCCTAGTAACACCATATCGAACCCTAAGGGAGAGATGAAAGTGATTACCACACGTAGTGGTAAGACACTTAAGGAACCGACTCCTAAACCAATTGCTCCTACAGAGGATGCAATTGAGGAAGAACCCGAGGTGGTGGTCGAAAAGGAGCATGTCCCAATCCCACGAAGTACCGCTCATGCCACACCTACGGTTGACCCATTACCACATTTGGAACCCGAGATTCCAAAGGCTAGGCCTATGCCTCAACCCACACCACCTTTTCCCTATCCATCGAGACTTAGAAAGGAGAAACGTCAAGAGCGCGATAATTACCAATTTGAGCTTTTTATGAAAATGTTTCGTGACGTTCATTTTAATGTGAGTTTTGCCGATGCTTTGGTCATGATGCCTTGATTTGCCGCTAACTTAAAGAGTATGTTGAACAACAAGGAGAATTTGCAACAATTGTCTAGTTGTTCATCGGTTTATCTTAACCGCATACCTCAAAAAGTCGGTGATCCCGGTAAATTCTTGATTCCTTGTGCAATCCAAGATATGGAAGAATGCTATGCCTTGGCCGATCTTGGTGCTAGTATTAACTTGATGCCACTTGCAATCTTCAAGTTGCTCAATCTTCCTAATCTTACTCCTTCACTAATGTCTATCGAGTTAGCCGACCATTCCACGATTCCCGCATGTGGATTGGCGGAAGACGTTTTTGTGAAAGTGGGAAAGTTCTATTATCCGGTAGACTTTATCGTTTTCGATATTCCCACGGATCCTCAAGTTCCTCTCATTTTAGGTCGTTCGTTTTTAGATACGTCTATGGCTTTAATTGATTTGCATGCTAGAAAGATCACCTTACGTTTCAACGCCGAGGAACTTGTTATAAACGCAACTCAAAATTCTCAAATTTCTCATGTTTATTCCGTCGCAACCGTAAACCTCGTTGATATGATTGACGTTGTTTGTGAGGAATTTTCACAAGAAGTTTTAGGTTTTGATGATGATGAAAATAGTGGCAATCCCACTATGTTAGATCCCATTCTTGATAATTCGACACCAACCTTCACTCCATTTGAAGGTGGTGGTTTTACGTTGGAAGAATTCGATGTTCCACGTACTTGTGACGAAGACCTCGACAATGATGAGGACTTCTCGATTATCAAGGATTTTCTTAACAATTTCCCATTTCCTCCAACCGAGGAGGTTATGAGTATCGAGCCCAAATATTCAATTGAGGAGCCACCTATCCTCGAGTTGAAAGATTTACCTCCTCACCTTGAATATGTATTTTTGGAGGAGGACGACAAGTTGCCGGTTATTATTGCGAAAGATCTTTCAGATGATGAAAAAACCGCACTTGTCGATGTTCTAAAGGATCACAAAGGGGCAATTGCATGGAAGTTATCCGACATTAAGGGGATCGATCCCAAATTTTGTACCCACAAAATCTTAATAGAGGAGGATTACAAACCCGCAATCCAATGTCAAAGGAGGGTGAACCCCAAAATTCACGACGTCATCAAAAAGGAAGTCCTAAAACTCCTTGACGCGGGAATGATTTACCCTATTTCCGATAGCCCTTGGGTGAGTCCTATTTATTGTGTCCCTAAGAAGGGAGGAATGACCGTTGTGCCAAACGATTCTAACGAGTTAATTCTAACTAGACTCGTGACCGGATGGAGAATGTGCATTGACTATCGTAAGTTGAATGACGCCACTCGAAAAGACCATTTTCCCTTGACCTTCATGGACCAAATGTTGGAGCGTCTTGCGGGAAATGATTTATGTTGCTTTTTAGATGGTTTTTCCGGTTACTTCCAAATCCCATCGATCCTCGTGATCAAGAAAAAACTACGTTTACGTGTCCATATGAAACGTTTGCCTATCGTAGAATGCCATTCGGACTTTGCAATGCACCGGGAACCTTTCAAAGGTGCATGATGGATATTTTTCATGATATGATCGAGAAGACGATGGAAGTCTTCATGGATGACTTTTCCGTGTTTGGTAGTTCGTTCACTTCGTGTTTTTCGAATCTTGAGAGAATGTTGAAGCGTTGTGAGGAAACCAACCTTGTGCTAAATTGGGAAAAATGTTATTTTATGGTTAAAAGTGGAATCGTCTTAGGGCACAAGGTTTCGAAAGCGGGGATTGAGGTTGATCAAGCTAAGGCAGACGTCATCGCCAAATTACCTCATCCCAAAACCGTCAAGGGAGTTAGGAGTTTCCTAGGCCACGCGGGCTTTTATCGTCGATTCATCAAGGATTTTTCAAAGATCTCTCGACCTATTACACATCTCCTTGAAAAAGATGCACGTTTTGTCTTTGACGAAGATTGTGTACGAGCCTTTGAAATCCTTAAGATGAAACTTACCGAAGCTCCCATTCTTGTTGCTCCCAATTGGAACCTCCCCTTTGAGCTCATGTGTGGCGCTAGTGACTACGCTATTGGGGCCGTATTGGGGCAACGTCATGAAAAACACTTCTTGCCTATTCACTATACTATCAAGACGATGACCGAGGCTCAACTAAAATACACTACAACGGAGAAGGAATTCCTTGCCGTGGTGTATGAATTTGAGAAATTTCGACCTTATCTCGTCTTGACTAAATGCATAGTGTATACAGATCATTCGGCTATTAAGTATCTCATGGCTAAACAAGATGCAAAGCCGAGATTACTTCGTTGGATTCTCCTCCTTCAAGAATTTGATCACAAAATTGTTGACAAAAAAGGAGCCGAGAATCTAGCGGCCGATCATCTTTCTCGTTTGGAAGATCCTCACCAAAGTGTTTACGAGCCAAAGTAAATCACCGAAACATTTCCTCTCGAGACACTCGATGTAATGAATTCTAAGCTTGATTCATCCACCCCATGGTTTGCGGACATCGCAAATTACCATGCGGGCAACTTCATCATCAAGGGTATGACGACTCAAGAAAAACGAAAATTCTTTCGTGACGTCAAGTTCTATTTTTGGAACGACCCTTACTTGTTTCGGACTTGTGCGGATCAAATTATTCGATGTTGTGTCTTTGGCACCGAAGTTCTAACATCCTTAGAGCTTGTCACGAGGGACCCACGGGTGGTCACCATGGTGCTAATCTTAAGGCTAAGAAGGTGTTTTATGCCGGTTTCTTTTGGCCTACTATTTACCGAGATGCACATGCACTTGTGAAGTCGTGCGACTCATGCCAACGACAAGGAAAAGCCTCACAAAACAATGAAATGCCACAAAACATCATCCAAGTGTGTGAGATCTTTGACGTTTGGGGCATTGACTTTATGGGGCCGTTCCCATCATCTCGTGGTAATAAGTACATCCTTGTCGTCGTTGACTACCTATATAAGTGGGCGGAAGCTAAGGCTTTGCCCACCAACGATGCTCGTGTGGTAGTCAAGTTTTTGAAAAGCTTGTTTTCTCGGTTTGGAACCCCTCGTGCGATCATAAGCGATCGTGGAACCCATTTTTGTAACGACCAATTCGAAAGGGTCCTAAGGAAATATGGGGTTACACATCGTCTTTCTACGGCTTATCACCCACAAACGAGTGGTCAAGTCGAGGTTTCAAACCGAGCGTTGAAGAGGATCTTGGAAAGATCTATTGGGGAAAACCGACAATCTTGGTCGGATAAGTTGGACGATGCTTTATGGGCCTTTAGGACCGCTCATAAGACGCCCATCGGGTGCACTCCATATAAGCTTGTGTATGGGAAGAATTGTCACTTGCCAATTGAACTTGAACACAAAGCTTATTGGGCCCTTAAGCATTGTAATGATGATATGGAGACCGCAGGAAAACACCAGAAAATGCAATTAAATGAATTGGATGAATTAAGGGATATTGCTTATGAAAATTCATTAAGTTACAAAGAAAAGGCTAAAAAGTTTCATGATTCAAAAATTAAAAACCGGGTTTTTAACATTGGAGATCAAGTGTTGCTTTTTAACTCACGATTGAAAATCTTTTCCGGTAAGTTGAAATCCCGTTGGTCCGGTCCATTCACCATGACTCAAGTTTTTCCATATGGGACCATCGAGCTAGCTCAAAATGATGGCCCCAATTTCAAGGTGAATGGACATAGGTTGAAGCACTACTTTGGCGGGGAAGGTCCATCCTTGAACTACCTCGACCAAATTACCTTCCCCAATGATAATTAGTATTGAGGGGACCGAGTCGAACTCATGACTCGGTAATAAAAAATGAGTTGCCTCGTGAGGGAGTCCCATGCTTATCCTATGTATATATTATCGCTTTCTAATGTAGTAACGTTTGGGGATTTGTGCCCTTCCAACCTTTGTTCCATGGTTGTTTGTGAATTATGGATTTTAGATAATCATTATCTTCACGATTGGAGCCTCTCGTGTTCGTTTTATGGGAGCACTCGATCGTTTGCTTTGAAGAATTTCTCAATATCCATGATATATCCTTTGATGTTCTAACCTTAGGTTTATAGCACACTTTATAAACGGCTTTAAATTTAACGGTTCCACCCCTTCCATGCTAGATTATGCATTCGACTACGTCTCTAGTATGGGGGTTTTCCAACCCTTAGACTCGAAACATTGAGGACAATGTTTAACTTTAGTATGGGCGGGTGAATCGATACTTTCCTTGCCAAACCTTCAAGCTTTCCAAAGTTTATCTTTTTGTTTATCGTTTTGTTGCAAAATAAGGCTAAAAATGGCCAAATTTTAAATTTTTTCTCATGTTTTATAAGTGTTTGAAGACACGAATGTAGATTTTCCGATGGCGAGAATAAGAGTAATTTTTGACTCGACCGTGCGTGTTGAGCACTTAGCTTCGATTCCTTAACTCTATATTAGGCTAAGTCTCTTAAATGAGGACGAGAAATGATAGAGTTAATTATAAGTTACTATGCTAAACGTATAGTACTCGTATTCTTTCAAAAACTCATGTGTTCTCGTTGTTTGCTTATTCTCCCTTCGCTTGTATATATATTTTGCTCATAAGTATTGGCTTAGCGGTTTAGTCTTGATTGTTGGTTTCTAGTCTTTTCTAGTAGCTTCCATGTAATTAAATTGGGAAAACATTAAGGTATCGCCAGCGTCACGGTTTTGAAGTATTGGCAACCCGAATAATCGAAAGCTTCACCCAATAATAAGATTTCAAGTGCTCTCCTAAATCAAGCAAACAATTTGAAGCTCACAAGGCCGAAAAATCTATGCAAAATAGAAAGTGAATCAAGCCTTAATCTTTGAAGCTTTAAAGATCCAAAATTCACTTTTTGCGTGAGGATATACGTCTTTAGCCACAATAAACACCTCATGGCGAGGTTAAATAAAAGGAAAGGCAAGACCGAAGTCATAATAAAAGCTTCATGGCGAAGTTGAATAAAAGATGGAGGTAAACCTATGATAATAAGGCCCTTCCGTTAGCGGGCGTATAAAAGTCTTGGTAATAAGTCTCATGTTCAAAACCGTTATAAAACAGTGTTTATCGATCCTTCTTGTTGACTTAATTTTTTGACATCTTTGTCTATTATTAGGGGCTATTAATTCGATGGTCTTGGTTACACCGTTAGGACTCTATTTTTAGACCTAAATCTCTATCATCACATAAGTCTAACAATGTATCCTCGTGAAACATTCAAGACAAAATAAAATATAAGAGATACAACTTAGGAAAATGGGAGGATAAGTACGTGATTAGGGCATATGAGTAGTGTTAGCATTACTAACTTATAATGACAATGATCTCGTTGTACGCTTAGCATGGAATTGGGGTAAAAATCGAGGACGACGAAATTATTTCTGACGAAGCATTCACGTGTTCTTGTTCTATGAACCTAAACGTCCCATTTTTCGATGAAAATCATACATTATGTCTAAAACGCAAGTAGAAGTAATAGTAGTAGTGTAGCTAGTTAATCGTTCAATAAAAGTAAATAAAAATGAATTTTGGAGGTGCTACGATACTTTATTCTAGCATTACGTGAGGGCACGGCAATGGTTTAGTATGGGGGAGTGATGAGACTGCTTTTATACATAGTTTCATCGTCCAAAACGGGCTTTAAATGCAATAAATATCATCAAAAATGCCAAATATATGCTTGTGTTTGTTACTTGTGTATTTTAGGTACGGATATTGAGAAAATGACAAAAGATTACAAGAAACATGCAAAAACGAACACGGGAAATGAAGCCGCACAATAAACCAAGCCCTAATGAAGATTTTCCAAGAAAAACCCTTGAAGATTTGAAGATTATGCAAGAAGGGTCCTCCAATATTGAAGAATTGATAATTTAAACCCTTGTATATTCATAATTACAAGTTTGGTCCTTAAAGTTTGTCAAATTTACAAAAAGGGCCCTCCACATTGAAGAATTAGCAAAAATGGTCCCTCAACAATCATGACATGTCAATGTTAGTCCTCCAAAAAGTCTATCATACAAGTCAAGACCATTATCTATGAAGAAAATGCCAAAACAACCCTTCATGAATCAACAAATGGCAAGAAATACCCCTGAAAATACTTTGGAAAAGTATTTGCGGCAAAAGTGTGAAAAATGAAACTTCACTAACAAAAGAATCCGGTTTTTTCTTAATTAAACTTCAAATGATAAAAGAAGGAAAAAGGAGGGGTTAATTATGGTAGACAAGCAAAGAAACGTAGACCAACCACACCTTGACACCCGTCCCACTCACACCCTCCACCAATCACAGCTCCCCATTCCTCCACCTCATCTCCCACTCACACCAGGCATAACTAACTTAATTTATAAAGTTAATTAAGGCGCTAAACACTTTTTAAAACCCAAAAACAGATCAAAACTTGCACTCTTTATCGTATGAACACAATTGGGTTTTCTTAAAATACTTGAACTTAAACCACCAAATTATCCAGAAATGTGATTAAGGTCATCTTAATCACATCCCAACTTCAAAAACCCTTGCCACATCATCACCTTGGTCACATGATAAACCCTCCCTACACGGTTTGGGAGAAAAAGCCAAAAAACCCTGCCACATCCAACGTACAAGATTGAAGCTTGAAACTTAAGCTTATTTTGAGCCCTTGATGCAATTCCTACACACTTTACAACTTCACAAACAGCCAAAGAGTTCACATGATCAAGCATAAAGCCAAAATTCTAAAGGGAAAAATGGGACTTCTACAGCTTTAGGGTTTACGTTTTTTATGTTCTTAGTTAAGCATTATAGCCTATAAAAGGCATAGGGCCTCATACATTGAGCCCTGCTCTTGAATGTTTCCTTGTTTACTTTTCTGTAAAGCCATTTTCATGATTAATGAACTGTGTTTGAAATTGTGAAGAAAAGTCAAGTACCAATCTTTATATCTGCTTGTTATTGTTTAATGTTAACTAATCTTGAATCTCAAAACGTGCTTTCAAACCTTGTGCAAGAAATTATACAAGAGTTAAAAATCTGACATTTTGCTAAGGCTTGGTTTAAACCTTGTAATTCTTGGGCTATAAGTGATCTATACACCCTGATAAGGAGCTTATCAAGGTGTTGTGAGCTTATATTTTGGGGATAATCAATTCTGGGAACAAGGTTGCATTAATCAGATTTATTTTGCCATTTTCCCCTTTTTCTGTTTTTGATAATCTTGCTTCTAACCTTGTTCAATCTTAGCAGCTTGTTTGTGGAAGCTTGTGCTTGTTCTTGCTAGCACATCATCTCAAACATTCGTGGGTGTGGATGTACATCCATGAGGTTTGAACCTCTTTCTCAAAAATCTGTCAAAGTACTTGAAATTTGTGATTTTTAGTTCTGCTTGTGTTCTTGTTGAATTTGTGGCTTAATCTTGCTTGATACTGCATAATACATCTGTTATTGTGTTTGATTGGGCTTGGGTAACATTGAATCACACTTATACTTGTTTAATCTTGATTTAAAAAAGATAAGGGTGTTTGGGTTAACCTGTTTGAGTGCATAGATTGTTATTGTGTTATTGGAAGTTGTTTGTTTGAGTTGGTATCTGCTTTTCACTTGGTTGTGTGCTAAAACCTGCAAGTTGTTGGCTTTAAAACATCAAATCCTTGATTGTGCTATATAAGTTGGAAATCTGCTTGTTTTGACCTAAGAATTTGGAAACACTTAGTTTGTATGCATGCTTAGGGATAAAAAGTGATTAAACATACTCAATATAACCTGTTAACAAGATTTGAGTGTTTGAATCTGGCCTTGTGGTCAAATATATCAGCAAGTGTTCATAACTGCATGTTCTTGTTCATCAGTAACTTTTTTGTGCTTGAATCTTGATCTAGACCTTGAACCATTGCATGAAACCTGTTTAAATTTGTTCATTTGAATTTATTATATCTTGTGTATGCATTTGGTGAAGTTTGGCTGGCTGATTTTCGCTAAAACTGCTTATTGAGTGAAATCTGCTTATTGTTCATATCTGGTGCTTATCTGGTGATAAATTGAATTGACTGCACTGATTGGCTGATTGGAAGTGTGATATTTTTTTTGTTCTTGACTCATTGTGATTCACTGATCACAAGGGTTCCTTGTTTGTAACTTGAATCCAACAAAAAGTCATATCAGACAAAAAGTCAAAAAGGTCAAGCAGGGGAAAAGTTCCCACTGCTCAACCACCAAAACTAGCCCCTGCTAGTGTAAATTATCATTCAACTTATTCATAAGCCAAATTGGCTTATCCAGACTTGCAACAACTTATTTTTTGTGATAGATCTTCCTCATTTGACCCATTTATTTGATCTGGAGCTTATTAGACTTTGACTTTGACTTTTTACTAGAAAACTCATTAGGTTTACTTTTAAACAAGTGCTTATCTGCTTATTCTGGCTTATTGCTTGTGCTTATTTGAAAACTTTTTGATTACTTAGCTTAATTAAGTCATTTAAAAGCTTTTGAAAGTTGAATCAGCACTTGAGGTGGTCTAGAACTCAAAAACGACTATTTTGTCGTTTTGTGAAGAGAGTCTTGGCTTATTTCAGGCTTATTTCTTGTGCTTTTTCCAATTTTCTTTTTACAGATCTCTTAAGTAACTCAAAAGAAGCTTGTGTGTCAAATTTGAGCTTATGGCATCAGCTTATAGCTTAATGGGCCAAAAAGCCCATTAAGAATAAGCTGCTTTGAAATAAGCTAGCTTAAACACATTTTCAGCTTTTGGGCCTTCAGAGTTTTGTTCTTAAAATCAAATTTTAAGTCAGATAGGAGATTTTAGGCTTATTTGGACAACATTTTTCTTATTGGGCCATAAAAAGCCCATTAAGGGGTCGGTTTGGACTTTTAGCCCATTTCAAGGCCCAATAGGGGTATTTTTGTAATTTCAACTTCATTTCTGTATTATTTAGGTTAAAATAAGTAGGTTTGCAACTTTTTAGAATTTTTTATAAATTTTGGATTTTTTTAATATTTTATTATTAAAAATTAAAATTTATATTTTTCAAGTTTTTTTCATTTTTCTTAGTCCAAATACATTAAGTTAGGAATTTTACAATTTTTAGAATATTTTTATTGTCATTAGATTAATTTTTAGAATTACTTTAAGTTTTAATAGTTTTTAATTGTTTTTAAATAGTTTTTATTAATTTTAAAATTTTCAAAAATAGTTATAAATTTAGTTAAGTCATTTTAGAGGTTTACAAGTGAAAAAATCTCATTTTGGGCTTTATGATAATTAAATTCATTTTTTGGGCTTTAATTAGCATTAAAAAATTATTATTTAATTAAATAAAAGGTTTGAGTGATTTTTGATTTTTTGTAAACTCTAATTACATTTTTTAGGATTTATTTTAATTTTCTTAGAATTTTTAGGGTAAATTTTTAATTTTGTCACTTTTTACGGTTTTACGTGCACGACTATTCGTCTTAGTTTAATTCATAATCGTAATCGTCATTCTCTTCTAATCTCTTTTCTTCTTTTCATTTCTTATCAATATAATCACAGACCATTAATCATCTCTCTACACAACACACTTGCCTCCTTGAGAACGATCCCCACTTTTGGGTCATTAACTTGTGGTTTTCCTAAACTACTTGTGTACTTACCCTAATTACCTTTGTTTTCCTAAACAAAGTGTAAAAACTCAACTATCATTGGTGATGCCTGCGAGGAATCCATAGATTTTATGAATCTTTAGGCAACAATTAATCTGGTTGCATTCAGATTTGAAGCGCTCCATGAAGTCTTCGAGGCTTTCGTTGTGCCTCTGCTTTACTCTCGCAAGTGAAACGGGGCTTTTGTCGTACTTCTTCTATTGCACATAACTTATTCTGAACGCTCTCCTAAGTTCTTCGAACCCATGAATGCTCCTTTGCGGGAGACGGTCGAACCATGTCCGAGCGTTCTCGATGAGTGTTGAGTTGAACATGTGACACCATACGGCTTCTGGCCATTGTTCTATCCTCGCTTGAGATTCGAACACTTTTAGGTGATCATCTGGATCCGTCGTACTGTCGTAGGTCTTGACATTGGATGGCATGCGTCTTTTTTTGTTATCACTTAAAGTAGTTATAACGCACTTCCTTTCTCTCGACGCCATGGCAAGGTCCATTGATATTCACCTTGTATCCTTGGGTTTTTAGGTGTCCTGCGGTGTTTTCTGTCGTAATCAGAGGAATTAGAATTCTCAGTGGATGAAGGGGAGACCCTTTTATGGCGAGGGTGGCAGTCTCTATAATTAGAGTCCGAAGAATCTTCACTTGAGGAGTTCCTCCTGCTCGCCCTTCCAGTGCTCTTATTCCTTTCCTGAACTTGCAAATCTTGAGATGAATCTTTTTCTAAGGGGCCCAGTCTTTTAAGGGCGCATCGTCTACCAGTAGGGTCAGGCCCTAATCTTTTCTTACGCTTGTGCGCTGATGGTTATTGACTGGTTTCATGAAATCGTCCTCTTCTCTTGGGTTCCCAGAACTGTCTGAGGGCGATGCGTCTTCAATGAGAGGCGCATCCGAAGGAGATGTTGGGATCTCAGTCGTTCTTTCTTTCTTTATCTTCTCCTTTCTAGCTTCCTTGCTAGGTATTGACCCTTCTCTAGCCTTAAACTCTTTATCGAATTCTAGACTGATCTGAAGATCTCTTGTTGATTTGCCCTCATCTGCGCCCTTATGAGTGGGATCAAAGCCTCGTAGTTTTCTGCGACATAGTCGCTCATACTTTGCTTCGCCGAGGGGGGGGATTTCCGTCTCAGCTTGCGGATCTATCACAGCCCTTGTGCCTAGAGCATCCTTGTGGCCTTGATCAGGGATTTCCCGAGAGGACGATGCATCCCCGACTGTCTGTGGGGTAGAAGTGACTAGTGGATAGAAAGATACTTGCAATCCCTTCCCTCCACGACCTGGGTTATTAGGTTAAAAGCTTGAGTATGGACCTGTTGGCTTCTTGGATCCCCCCTTTGGTGGGGGCGGATTTGCGCCGCTTTTCTTCATCACTTTAGAGCTTAGTGTAGGTCCCACGAATGGCGCCAACTTGTTGATACAAAATTTGGATGGACCGAGCTTGACCCGAATTAGGCTTAATTCGGGGTCTTGTGGATTCCGGCTCTTGCACCAAGTAAAACCTTTTTTGAGGACCCTACGCACTAAACAAACACCGTTAGGCTTACCGTAGGTTTGTGACCCACGATTAGACTCCAACTGAGAGTAAGTAATCGGTTTGAGTATGTAGTGTTTATGGTATTGTGTGTATCGTCCCTTTGTGGAACCTATAGGGTTCCTTTTATACCCGAGAGATTCCTGGCTGGGCTCTCCTACTTTTGCGGCCAAAGGAAGAGATAATGACCTAGAATAGTTTGATCCTTATCGCATAACCAAGACAAGTGTATATCTCTTCCCTTTAGGCGAATATATCTATATGATAGATTATACTCTTGTTTGATCTTGTCGTGCTGCGACAAGGACCTGGCTAAGTAATCAGCCATATGTGCGACAGCGGTTTACCGGGCCTCCTAGGTTGCGTGCGCGCATCCCACAAGTCACTCAATCCATTCCTGATGGATGCGAGTAGTACCGTGAGTCGGACTATCCAGCCCGACTAGGGACTATACGTCATTAATAGTCCACACGACACTTCAATCAATCACCTCCGATTGCTTAGATCTTGATTAATAGAATACTTGATAAACCAATAGATAAAAAATCCATTGGTTTTTGTTTGTAAGGTGCGACAACCAAAAGAGCAAGAGAGGAAGAGATTTTGGTTTTTCAACTTATGATAAAGTGATCCTAATCCCTTTATTTATATAGTAGAAAGCTTAAGCTTTTTAGAAATAGATACTAATCTTCCTTAGCAAGCTAAATCTTCCAGGAAAAAACCTCTTCCTTCCTTTTCCCTTATGTCCGACCGTCCAAACACATAACACCCTTTGGTGTTGACTTTTTGACTTTCTAGAATGCTCTATAAGTAATGACAGTAATTACTCTAAATTATTAAGTCTTTTAATTAATCCTCGTTTAGCCTTTTATTATATTCTAAACTATAATCACCTAAACATGGGCCCACACGATTCCTTGTTTACGAATAAAGATCCCGAGACTATCACCTAAACTTGGGCGATTCGGGAACCATAATTGGTTTCCCTGGCAATATAAGGAACCCTATGATTCCATTCAAGCTATTGTATTCTAAACTGTAATCGCTACGCGGTTATAAACCCTAAAACCGATTACTTACTCTTACGCTGGAGGTTAATCGTGAGAGACAATCACAAGATAAGCTTAACGACGTTTTCCCTTGTGGAGAATTCACATTAAATACATTTGGTGCAAGAGCATGAGCTTTAAACACTCGAATTAACCTTGGAGCATTAGTAATGTATTAAGGAGCCGTTTGTTATGCAACTTTCGGATTTAGGGAATGGTGTGATTTCAATGACTAACTGTTTGGTACTCCTAGGAATGCAATGAATGTGGGCCCCTTATCATAAAAACTGATTCCACATAACTTTGTCTGGTATCATACGATTTATATCAATTTGTGGGTCCCAAGAAACTTTACTCTCTCACATGTATTTAAAATAACTGATGTAGTGTTTTAGTATATATCTACTTTTAGGAAAAAGCAAATATAAACGCGGCAAGTATTAATCGACACGATTTAATGAAAAACCGTGAAGACGAATAAATTCCAAGTTCGTTCTTGAAGGAGGTGTGTGGAATATGTGCCAAAATAAAATAACAATGTTTGGATTAGTGACGTTTTTGGTTGAGAAGAGAAAAATTAAAGACGAGCTACGACTACGATTTAAACTACGACGAATGACGTAAAACGCGAACGTAAATACGTAAAACGTGACGAAATTAAAAATTAAACCTAAAAATTAATTAAAAATTAAAACTAAGTCTTAAATAATATAAATAAGAATAAAAGTCCAACAAATATATTTTAAAACCTTTTATTAATTAAATATTCAATTTTTAATGCTAATTAAAGCCCAAAAATTAAATATAATTAACAAAATGCCCAAAATATTAATTTATTGAACTAATAAATTACTTATATTACTTAAAGGCTAAAAAGTATTTTTCTTAAATTTTAAAAGCTATTTTCTATTTTTTAATCACTAAAAACTATTTTTAAATTAAAATAATCCTAGAAAATAATAAAATAATGCCAAAATTAATTTGACAATTTTAAAAATCCTAAATTACCCTAATGAACAGTAGAAAATTGAAAAAGTTTAAAAAATGTAAAAATTTTACTAAAAGACAAAACAGTTTGTTAATTAAACCCTAATTAACTTAAATTAATTATAAAAAATAATTAAAAAGGTGAACAGTAACTAATTTTAAAACCAAAAATCTTAAGTTAATTTTCTTAATCTATAAAGAATTTTAAAACTAAAATATATAAACTTTTTACACTAAAAGACAAAATCAGAAATAAATAAAAGTAATTAAAAATGCAAAATAATCCAAAAAATATAAAATGAACAGTAACAAAAATTTTAATTAAACAGAAAAATCATAAATAAAATAAGAAAAGTAATGAAAAAAAAATCAAGTCCTAAAACCTATTTTTGCCCACTAAAGACAAAAAAACGAAAATCTGACAATGACACTTTGGACAATTTGTCTTATGCTTGGCAGTGGGAACAGAATGCACTAGCAGGGGTAACTAGTTCCCACTGCTTGTGCAGAAAAAACGGGGCTGTATGGTATTTTGGCTATAACTTTTGCTTTGGTTAGTTTTGCTTGGATCCAAAGACACCCCTACACTCAGTGGAGTGTAGGGAGTTAGTAAAAATTATAAAAAACACAAGCTCAATACAAATTAACCACACAAATGTCCAATTTCACTCACTGTTTACTATTTATGGGGCTGTGGCGATTTGACTAATGCAATATGCACAAAAACGATTTTCACTTGGCCATATCTTGCACAAATATCCACCAAATCACATACAACTAACACACAATCCTACTTGGCCACCTAAGCTAACAATGCTCAAAGATTCAAGACTAAAAATTCACTAAAGTGGGCACAAAGGGGCACTTGCTGATTTTTATGCTATGTTACCAATTTTAATCATGCAACTTTACTTAAATCCTACCCAAACTAAAAGCCTATGACTAATATAACCTAATACTAGCAAGGAGAATATGTCTAGATGGATTTTAACACCACAAGTTGTCACCTTTCCTAGCTAAAACCCGTATCCAAACACACCCTTAAAATCAGAAAGTCAATTTTTTTGCAATCCAAGTCTATCAAATCTATGTTACAAATGCTTGACAACTATTTAATCATGCAAATAAAGCTTAACAAACTTATGTCTACTGATTATCTATCATGCCAACAAATTTCACACCAATCTCATACACACATCACATTTAAGTCATTCAAATGAGCAGAATTTCAACAAGGAAGGGTTCAAGCCATACCAAGGGCTGATGCCGTCTTCTATGCTTATTTCAAGCTTATATGAAGGAGGAAATTTCCGATGTAGAGATAAACAAGGTGGGGACTACAGCAGTCCCAAACACCCTCAATATGTCTTCAAGATTTATGAAATGCAATGAGAAGGAAGAACTGAATACTTGTACCTGCCAAGAAAAACAAGTGAGAGTGAACTGTTTCAAAGGCAAATAAGCTAATAAGCTAGCTTATTGATTAAGCCACTTATAACTTATTGCTAGAAAAATGGAAATCAGATTTTTGTAAAAATAATCTTGGAAAAAAAACTTTAAAATAAACCTCACTTAAAAACTCTTGGGACAACTAAAAAAAATCATAAACCAAGCTTGAAAGTCCACTTTCACTTCGTTCCAAGCTTGGATATCATTTTCAGGAAATAAAAGGAATGTTTCTTGCAAACTTTTCTCAAATAATTTTAAGCTAATTTTGGAAAACAAACTTGAAGATTACACTAATTAACTAAAAAAAAAGATGGAACTCAGTTTATTGTACCAAACTTAAAACTTTCATTCTCATTAATCATCAAAAGATTTTTTACAAATAAACTGGAACAAAGAAAATTACAATGAAATGCTATGCTATTTATACAAATGATGAGATGGTTCTAGAACCCTAACATTACAAAAACCCTAGCTACATGATTGTCTATTCTACCCTTGAGTTGAAAAATGGTCCAAAGAGCCTATCATGTGATTCCTGCCATGATGTAGTGATTCCAGCTGTACTGAGTGATCTTGATCGTCCAATTATGCTTTGGGAACAAGTCTTGTGGTCTTGGCCGTGGATTGGTATGCAAGATTCGAATTTTGCCAAAAATGGGGAAGCAGGGGAGCCACGTGGGGGACCCATAGGAGTCACGGGTTGGGATTTTGTGAGCTGGGTTTAAGTTGGGATGGGTTTAATTAGCATCCTGGAGCGAATCGGGTCGAACCCCTTTGATTTGATGAGGAACCCAATTAGGGTTTATAGCTTGGATTAGGGGAAGATTAGGGGGAAAGAGATGCACAGTGTTTGTTTCCCACGTATTTACCAAGTTTAAAATGAGTTTAAACTTTTTAAGTAAGGTTTGACTGGGAGTGTTTGACTTGGGCTTGGGTTTGGGCTTGGTCGGGTTAGGGTGGTAATATGGGTAGGTAAAACGGGTTTGGTTGGGTAATTAATGGATATGGGTTTGGTTTTAACAGGTTTACCCCCTGAACTCCCCAATTGTGTTCAAATCAAGTTAAAACAGCCAACAACTCTTTTTCCTTTGGTAAAACTTTGAGCAACTTGTCAAATTTGGCACAATACTTTTGCAATTCTTGTATCAAGGACCATAAAAACATTTTTATCAATCTTCAAGGGCTTATAATGACATATCTTGAAACTTTAAGGACCCACTTGTAATATTGAGATTTACAAGGGCCTAAAGTGACAAGTCTTCAATAATTGAGGGACCATTCTTGCCAATTCTTCAAACTTCAAGGACTTCAAAGGAAAATCATGATTCGGGTCCGGTTCTTTGTGCGGCTTCGTTTCCCGTGTTCGTTTTTGCTTGATTCCTTTGATCTTTTGGTGAATTCACGATATCCATACCTAAAATACACAATGAACAAACATAGGCACATATATGGGTATTTTGACGATATTTTAAGCGTTTTAAGCCCGATTTGGATGATGAGACTATGTATAAATACAGTCTCATCACTCCCCCATACTAAACCATTGCCGTGTCCCCACGCAATGCTAGAATTAAGTATCGTAGCATTTCCAAAATTCATTTTATGATGACATTTATTCAAGACATAAATTTAAATAAACTACTACACGTGTTTTAGACATAATGTATTGTTTTCATCACGATTAAGTGACTTTTAGGATCATAGAACAAGAACACGTGAATGCTTCGTTAGAAATAATTTCGTCGTCCTCGATTTTCACCCAATTCCATGCTAAGCGTGTAACGAGATCATTGTTATTATAAGTTAGCAACACGAACACATCTCATGAGTGTTAATTACGAACCTAAACTCCCTTATTCCTACTTGGTATCTCTTATATTTTATTATGTCTTAATGATCACGAGGATACATCATCGACTTATGCGTGAATAGAGATTAAGTCTAAAAATAGAGACTTAACGGTGTAACCAAAATCATCAAATCAATAATTCATCCCAATAGACAACGATGTCAAAAAATTAAGTCAACAAGAAGGATCGATAAACACGATTTTATAACGGTTTTGAACATGAGACTTATTACCAAGACTTTTATACGCCCCCTAACGGAAGGGCCTTATTATCTTTGGTTTACCTCCATCTTTTATTCAACTTCGCCATGAAGCTTTTATTATGACTTCGGTCTTGCCTTGCCTTTTATTATCCGCCTCATCAGTGGTTTTATTAGCCAAAGACGTATATCCTCACGCTAAAGCGAATTTTGGATCTTTAAAGCTTCGAAGATTAAGGCTTGATTCACTTTCAATTTGGGCATAGATTTTTCGGCCTTGTGAGCTTCAAATTTTTGCTTAATTTAGGTGAGCACTTGAAATCTTATTATTAGGTGAAGCTTTCGATTATTCGGGTGCCAATACTTCAAAACCGTGACGCTGGCGATACCTTAATGTTTTCCAAATTTAATTACATGGAAGCTACCAAAACAAATTAGAAACCCAACAATAGTGACTAAACCGTCAAATCAATATTTATTAACAATTTATTATGCAAAAGCGTTGGGAGAATAAGCTAATAATTACTACACATGAGATCGTGACGATTACGAGACTTATAAATAACTCTATCATTTCTCGTCCTCATTTAAGAGACTTAGCCTAAAAAGTTAAGGAATCGAGCTAAGTGCTCAATACGCACGGTCGAGTCAAAAAATTAATCTCGTTCTCACCATCGGAAAACCTACATTCGTGTCTTAAACACTTATGAAAAACTAGAAAAATTTTAAAATTTGGCCATTTTTGGCCTTATTTGCAACAAAACGATAACAAAATGATGAATATTGGATTGCGTGGTGACGTAAGCAAGGTGAAGTATCTACTCACCCCCCCATACTAAAACTAAACATTGTCCTCAATGTTTCGAGTCTAGGGGTGTAAACACCCCCATACTAGAGACGAAGTCGAATGCTTAATCTCGAGCATGGAAAGGGTAAAACGAATAACCTAAAAGCCGTTTATGAATTATGCTAATAAGATAAACGTTAGAACATAAAAGGATATCATCGGATATCGGAATCTCCAAAGGCAACGATCGAATCTCGAGTGATCCATAAAACGAACACGAGAGGCTTCGATGATGACGATGAACCTAATGAATCACAATCACAAACAACCACGAAACAAAGGTAGGAAGAGCACAAGTCCCCTCGTTACGTTAAACTAAGAAAGCGATAATATGTACAAGGATAAGCATGAGAATCCCCCACGAGGCACCTTGTTTTTGATAACCGAGTCAAAAGCTCGACTCGAATCCCCATAAATGTGATCATTTAGGGATAATCTTGGTATGGTCATTTTTGGTGGGGCTTACATGATAAACAAGGCCCAAAAGTACATGGAGTACTTTTAAAAACCCGATAAATGTATACCGGGGTCAAAGATAGCGTCCTCGTTTTCGGATGAAAGACGAAACAACGCCACTCCAACACAAACCCCAATGGGGTAGAAGAAAAGAGATGAGAAGTAGAAAGGTGGGGCAATGGGTAAGTCAAACATATGAGCTACTCGAGGTAGACTCACACCAAGCAAACGAAAAGATTTTCCATTTATTGCATCGGTGGAAGACCGAGATTTCCCTTTACAAGCAATTCCGGGATCGTAAATCTCGTCCTCGGTGGAGAAATGGGAGGGAACATTTGGGGCTTCCCCCACACTAGATCCACACCAACCATCGTCAAAAGGAGTAGACGAGGTGGTAGCACTCATAACACGATGTGATGACGGAGTTAAACATGTAGAAAAATCTTTTAAAACATTGTCAAAATCTTTTCCTTTTTCATCGTTCAAAAACTCTTTATGAAAACCCGATTTGATAATGTCGAAAATATTTGGCGTGTCAAATTCAAAATTAGTCGCGCTAAAAATTCTCACATTTAAGTCATTGGTGGGAGGGGGGTGGCGGATTATATAAGTTCTCAAAACGTTTGTCAATAAAGAATACCGCCCCCTCGGGGTCTACATACTCGTCATCCTCATGAACGTTGATCTCATCGATTTCTTCATCAAAGATAGGCTTGTCAAACCAAGGTTTGTCATTCCCTTCCTTGAGTATCTTAGAAACTCTCTCGAAAAGATCACGATCAAGCACGAAACCATCATTCTTTTGTGGGGATCGTTGATAAGTTAGATCCTCACGAATGTGGTAAACGTCATTCTCAAATGAGGAGTGTTTATAAGGTAACTCCTCGAGAATGGGATTTTTGGTGGTCACATGAGTTGGTTCGTCATCGAAAATAAGACGTTCCAACTCATTAAGTTCATCCTCGATCTTGGAAAGGTCGACCTCACTCGTAGGTGGAAGTGAAGGCATAAGAGCTAGCTCTCGTTCAATGATTTCCTCAATCTCGGGATCAAACTCATAATCATCGTCCTTCACATGTTTCTTCTTAGGAGAATCAAAAATAGCATGTGGATTTCGAAGTACGTGATCAAGCTCGGCAAAATCGCCATCGTCATCGTCAAAGAAAGAGTCGATGTGAGCACTCACAACCATGGTCTTACAAGCACTAGGGCTACGCTTAGGTGACTTTTCTAAGACGAGAGGATCAATGTCGATAAACCCTTTAGCCTCAACGGGTGTTGGGCTAGGCAAAGGAGGCACTTCGATGGAGTTAGAAGTTGAAGCCTCAAAGTCATGGTCCTTCGAAGGTGGTGAAGACGAATCCATTTTGGTCATTGTCGTGATGGCATTAACGTCACCCTTCGGAATTGGTGGTTCACTTGTTTCGCTAAAAACATCCCAAAGTGAGTTTTCATCCATGTATTTACACATACCCTTTTGAATTAGGTACACGTATTCTTTATCATTGAAATCATCATCTTTAAAACCGTTTTTCTTAATTCTTTCAAAACATGCATCAAGCTTCATTCTTTCCGCTAAAGTAAACATTTTGAAATCATTAGAATTTGAATCATTAGGTTTTAAAACCTCGGTTTTTTCATTCTCATAAAATCCTTGGGATTTTCTAGCGAAAAAGTCTATTTTCTCATCCCCATATCTCATAGTAAGTCTCCCCTCGTGAACGTCGATTACGGTTCTAGCCGTCGATAAGAATGGTCGGCCTAAAATAATGGGACATTTAGGGTCACACTCGTAATCGGATATAACGAAATCCGCGGGAAAAACAAACTTTCCAATCCTAACATAGACATCCTCGGCTATTCCAATTGGTATAAGTGGAGTACAATTTGCAAGCTCGATTGTCATGTTCGTGGGGGTAAGCGAAGGCAATCTCATCAATTTCCAAAGAGAATGAGGCATGAGATTGATGCTAGCACCTAAATCGGCAAGGGCTAAACATCCCTCAATCTCGGAAAAATCACAAGGTAGTAGAAATTGGCCCGGATCCTTTTCCTTTCTCGGCATACGCCTTTTGGGTTTTTTAAGAAGGATCGAAGCACAAGTTTCTTCAAGGGTTACTTTGGTAAGGTCGACAAAGCTCTCTTTTTGAACCGTGGATGGAATTTTAGGTACACGAGGGTGTGCACTCTTTTCCTTGGTCGCCACGTTCACCCCATCGACTTTAGAACAAGAAGACGTCTTAGAAGTCAAGGGTTGAGAGGGATAAACAACACGGAATCCTTCAAGGTTAGGGGTAATCACACGACCTTTCTCACGAGACGAGGCGGCTTTACATTGTTCTTTCGGATTAGCAACGGTGTCACTAGGTAACGAACTTGATGACGAACCCGAGGCTTTGTTCATTATGGCCGAAAACATCTTTTTTATATCAATTTGCCCTTTCTCAATCTTCGTGTTTTGCAATTTCAATGTATTTGTAAAGTCGTTTTTCAAAGTACCAATTTCTCCCTCTAATCGTCTCATATTAGCCTCATTCGTTTTCATGTAATTTTGAAAATCGTTTGACGAACTATTTTGATTAGAATTAAAGTTCCCTTGGTTTTGATTACTTCTTTGAAAATTTCCTTGATTACCACTTGAAAAATTGTTTCCTTGATTGTTATCTCGATTTTGCCAAGTTATATTACGACCTTGATTATAACCTCCTTGATTTTGATTCGAAAAATTTCCTTGTTGATTGTTTCCTTGAAAATTGTTTCGGTTTTGAAAATTGTTGCCTTGGTTATAATTGCCTTGTTGTGATGGACCGGCGTTATTTTGATTTTGATTAGAAAAATTGTTGTTTAAGGCACTCACATTCGACGTTTGGCCATCCGTAGCCGCACACTCGTAATAATTATGAGGTCCACCACAAAACGTACACGAAACCTCAACCGCTTTCACCGTAGCGGGAGCGTCTTTCTTTTGCATCTCAATGAGATAAGACGTGAACACATTCGTAAGCTTATCGACTTTAGCATCAACTCTCTCAATGTCGCGATTAGAACTACTAACATTGGCGACATTGGCAACACTCGGTGCATTGCGGAGTTGGTAAACCTTGGATCGGTTCTCGATAATTATCAAAGCTTCTCTCGGAATCTTACACAAAAAGTTGCCACCGGCGGCGGAATTCAACGAGTCTTGTTCGTGAAAATTAAGACCGTTGTAAAACGTATCGATTTGGTGCAACTCGGAAAAACCATGGTGAGGACATTGCCTAAGCAATTCCTTAAAACGATCCTACGCGTCTCTAAAAGATTCATTCGATTTTTGCTCAAATTTCGTAATCTCATTCTTGAAAAACGTCGTCTTAGACGGTGGGAAAAAATAATTAACGAACTTGGAAACGAGATCCTTCCACGTAGTAATGGAATTAGGTGGCTCTTTCTCATACCAATCCTTGGCGGCACCATCGAGCGAGTACGGAAAAAGCATAAGCTTGACGACATCGGTGTCGACGTTCTTAAACTTGCTCGTGGCTAAAAGACGATCAAAATTCCGAATATGGTCGTGAGGATTATCGGCTTCACGACCTCGAAACTTCGTAGCTTGGATCAACGAAAGCATTCCGCTTTTGATCTCAAAATTCTCCGCCTCGATAGCGGGAATTACGATCGCGTCTCCATAACCCTCGGTGGGCGCTTGGAGCAATTCCATCATCGAACGATTATCGGCCATCTCCTCTACGGTTTCTTCAACAACGATATTAGGAACGTCGGTTTCTAATTCTCGTCTACGTCGTCGATTCCTTCGATTACGATTGCGTCGATTCGAAGCTTCGCTAGAATTGGAATAATCCTTCAATCGAGTGCGCATGCACTAAGCGTAGAATGGGTGGTAGCAAAGAAGATTCTTTTTGCGGTTTTTTTTTCGATTTTTTAATTTTTTTGGTTTTTGATTGGTTTTTTAATTTTTTTGGGTTTTTGAATGTATTACGTAGACACAAATCTACAAATCTCTCCTCGAATCGATTTCTCGATTAAAGGAGCCTCAAAGAATGAAAACGATCACGTGGAGTGAACGTTCTCGATGACTTTAGAACGTTGGTGGAACACCAAAACGTTCAAGAGGGTTTAATCTTGAAAACAAGCAAATATAATATACGTAGATAATACTTGGGCGGCAAACCCTCGATTAGCCTTCTTTCTCAAAACACGCACAAGCAAGCGGAGGAAACGAGGCGGCGCGAAGCACTTAAGAGCCTTTTTCCTTTAGGTCGTGAAATACAACCGCCTTATACCCACCTTATAGTTTGTGTTAATTGAAATTAAGCCTCACGAAAGTATTTATCTATTTTGCCTTTAAACTTTTGCATTAGATTCGAATACAATGATCGAGTGATGAAATCCCGAATCAAGGTTGTGATTTCTCACCTATTTGGAGTACTTGTATATTTATTGTTCTTACGTAGTACAATATAGTACTAAACACGATTTATTTGGATAATATAATATAGTAATGAAAAATAACAAAAATGAGTATGTACGTTTATGTACGCTTTCCAAAAATGAAAAGCAAAAACGCACTACTCACACAAACACGATACTAATAATAATGGCACACAAACACCTCCCCAGCAGCGGCGCCAAAATTTGATGTAGTGTTTTAGTATATATCTACTTTTAGGAAAAAGCAAATATAAACGCGGCAAGTATTAATCGACACGATTTAATGAAAAACCGTGAAGACGAATAAATTCCAAGTTCGTTCTCGAAGGAGGTGTGTGGAATATGTGCCAAAATAAAATAACAATGTTTGGATTAGTGACGTTTTTGGTTGAGAAGAGAAAAATTAAAGACGAGCTACGACTACGATTTAAACTACGACGAATGACGTAAAACGCGAACGTAAATACGTAAAACGTGACGAAATTAAAAATTAAACCTAAAAATTAATTAAAAATTAAAACTAAGTCTTAAATAATATAAATAAGAATAAAAATCCAACAAACATATTTTAAAACCTTTTATTAATTAAATATTCAATTTTTAATGCTAATTAAAGCCCAAAAATTAAATATAATTAACAAAATGCCCAAAATATTAATTTATTGAACTAATAAATTACTTATATTACTTAAAGGCTAAAAAGTATTTTTCTTAAATTTTAAAAACTATTTTTCTATTTTTTAATCACTAAAAACTATTTTTAAATTAAAATAATCCTAGAAAATAATAAAATAATGCCAAAATTAATTTGACAATTTTAAAAATCCTAAATTACCCTAATGAACAGTAGAAAATTGAAAAAGTTTAAAAAATGTAAAAATTTTACTAAAAGACAAAACAGTTTGTTAATTAAACCCTAATTAACTTAAATTAATTATAAAAAATAATTAAAAAGGTGAACAGTAACTAATTTTAAAACCAAAAATCTTAAGTTAATTTTCTTAATCTATAAAAAATTTTAAAACTAAAATATATAAACTTTTTACACTAAAAGACAAAATCAGAAATAAATAAAAGTAATTAAAAATGCAAAATAATCCAAAAAATATAAAATGAACAGTAACAAAAATTTTAATTAAACAGAAAAATCATAAATAAAATAAGAAAAGTAATGAAAAAAAATCAAGTCCTAAAACCTATTTTTGCCCACTAAAGACAAAAAAACGAAAATCTGACAATGACACTTTGGACAATTTGTCTTATGCTTGGCAGTGGGAACAGAATGCACTAGCAGGGGTAACTAGTTCCCACTGCTTGTGCAGAAAAAACGGGGCTGTATGGTATTTTGGCTATAACTTTTGCTTTGGTTAGTTTTGCTTGGATCCAAAGACACCCCTACACTCAGTGGAGTGTAGGGAGTTAGTAAAAATTATAAAAAACACAAGCTCAAAACAAATTAACCACACAAATGTCCAATTTCACTCACTGTTTACTATTTATGGGGCTGTGGCGATTTGACTAATGCAATGTGCACAAAAACGATTTTCACTTGGCCATATCTTGCACAAATATCCACCAAATCACATACAACTAACACACAATCCTACTTGGCCACCTAAGCTAACAATGCTCAAAGATTCAAGACTAAAAATTCACTAAAGTGGGCACAAAGGGGCACTTGCTGATTTTTATGCTATGTTACCAATTTTAATCATGCAACTTTACTTAAATCCTACCCAAACTAAAAGCCTATGACTAATATAACCTAATACTAGCAAGGAGAATATGTCTAGATGGATTTTAACACCACAAGTTGTCACCTTTCCTAGCTAAAACCCGTATCCAAACACACCCTTAAAATCAGAAAGTCAATTTTTTTGCAATCCAAGTCTATCAAATCTATGTTACAAATGCTTGACAACTATTTAATCATGCAAATAAAGCTTAACAAACTTATGTCTACTGATTATCTATCATGCCAACAAATTTCACACCAATCTCATACACACATCACATTTAAGTCATTCAAATGAGCAGAATTTCAACAAGGAAGGGTTCAAGCCATACCAAGGGCTGATGCCGTCTTCTATGCTTATTTCAAGCTTATATGAAGGAGGAAATTTCCGATGTAGAGATAAACAAGGTGGGGACTACAGCAGTCCCAAACACCCTCAATATGTCTTCAAGATTTATGAAATGCAATGAGAAGGAAGAACTGAATACTTGTACCTGCCAAGAAAAACAAGTGAGAGTGAACTGTTTCAAAGGCAAATAAGCTAATAAGCTAGCTTATTGATTAAGCCACTTATAGCTTATTGCTAAAAAAATGGAAATCAGATTTTTGTAAAAATAATCTTGGAAAAAAAACTTTAAAATAAACCTCACTTAAAAACTCTTGGGACAACTAAAAAAAATCATAAACCAAGCTTGAAAGTCCACTTTCACTTCGTTCCAAGCTTGGATATCATTTTCAAGAAATAAAAGGAATGTTTCTTGCAAACTTTTCTCAAATAATTTTAAGCTAATTTTGGAAAACAAACTTGAAGATTACACTAATTAACTAAAAAAAAAGATGGAACTCAGTTTATTGTACCAAACTTAAAACTTTCATTCTCATTAATCATCAAAAGATTTTTTACAAATAAACTGGAACAAAGAAAATTACAATGAAATGCTATGCTATTTATACAAATGATGAGATGGTTCTAGAACCCTAACATTACAAAAACCCTAGCTAAATGATTGTCTATTCTACCCTTGAGTTGAAAAATGGTCCAAAGAGCCTATCATGTGATTCCTGCCATGATGTAGTGATTCCAGCTGTACTGAGTGATCTTGATCGTCTAATTATGCTTAGGGAACAAGTCTTGTGGTCTTGGCCGTGGATTGGTATGCAAGATTCGAATTTTGCCAAAAATGGGGAAGCAGGGGAGCCACGTGGGGACCCATAGGAGTCACGGGTTGGGATTTTGTGAGCTGGGTTTAAGTTGGGATGGGTTTAATTAGCATCCTGGAGCGAATCGGGTCGAACCCCTTTGATTTGATGAGGAACCCAATTAGGGTTTATAGCTTGGATTAGGGGAAGATTAGGGGGAAAGAGATGCACAGTGTTTGTTTCCCACGTATTTACCAAGTTTAAAATGAGTTTAAACTTTTTAAGTAAGGTTTGACTGGGAGTGTTTGACTTGGGCTTGGGTTTGGGCTTGGTCGGGTTAAGGTGGTAATATGGGTAGGTAAAACGGGTTTGGTTGGGTAATTAATGGATATGGGTTTGGTTTTAACAGGTTTACCCCCTGAACTCCCCAATTGTGTTCAAATCAAGTTAAAACAGCCAACAACTCTTTTTCCTTTGGTAAAACTTTGAGCAACTTGTCAAATTTGGCACAATACTTTTGCAATTCTTGTATCAAGGACCATAAAAGCATTTTTATCAATCTTCAAGGGCTTATAATGACATATCTTGAAACTTTAAGGACCCACTTGTAATATTGAGATTTACAAGGGCCTAAAGTGACAAGTCTTCAATAATTGAGGGACCATTCTTGCCAATTCTTCAAACTTCAAGGACTTCAAAGGAAAATCATGATTCGGGTCCGGTTCTTTGTGCGGCTTCGTTTCCCGTGTTCGTTTTTGCTTGATTCCTTTGATCTTTTGGTGAATTCACGATATCCATACCTAAAATACACAATGAACAAACATAGGCACATATATGGGTATTTTGACGATATTTTAAGCGTTTTAAGCCCGATTTGGATGATGAGACTATGTATAAATACAGTCTCATCACTCCCCCATACTAAACCATTGCCGTGTCCCCACGCAATGCTAGAATTAAGTATCGTAGCATTTCCAAAATTCATTTTATGATGACATTTATTCAAGACATAAATTTAAATAAACTACTACACGTGTTTTAGACATAATGTATTGTTTTCATCACGATTAAGTGACTTTTAGGATCATAGAACAAGAACACGTGAATGCTTCGTTAGAAATAATTTCGTCGTCCTCGATTTTCACCCAATTCCATGCTAAGCGTGTAACGAGATCATTGTTATTATAAGTTAGCAACACGAACACATCTCATGAGTGTTAATTACGAACCTAAACTCCCTTATTCCTACTTGGTATCTCTTATATTTTATTATGTCTTAATGATCACGAGGATACATCATCGACTTATGCGTGAATATAGATTAAGTCTAAAAATAGAGACTTAACGGTGTAACCAAAATCATCAAATCAATAATTAATCCCAATAGACAACGATGTCAAAAAATTAAGTCAACAAGAAGGATCGATAAACACGATTTTATAACGGTTTTTAACATGAGACTTATTACCAAGACTTTTATACGCCCCCTAACGGAAGGGCCTTATTATCTTTGGTTTACCTCCATCTTTTATTCAACTTCGCCATGAAGCTTTTATTATGACTTCGGTCTTGCCTTGCCTTTTATTATCCGCCTCATCGGTGGTTTTATTAGCCAAAGACGTATATCCTCACGCTAAAGCGAATTTTGGATCTTTAAAGCTTCGAAGATTAAGGCTTGATTCACTTTCAATTTGGGCATAGATTTTTCGGCCTTGTGAGCTTCAAATTTTTGCTTAATTTAGGTGAGCACTTGAAATCTTATTATTAGGTGAAGCTTTCGATTATTCGGGTGCCAATACTTCAAAACCGTGACGCTGGCGATACCTTAATGTTTTCCAAATTTAATTACATGGAAGCTACCAAAACAAATTAGAAACCCAACAATAGTGACTAAACCGTCAAATCAATATTTATTAACAATTTATTATGCAAAAGCGTTTGGAGAATAAGCTAATAATTACTACACATGAGATCGTGACGATTACGAGACTTATAAATAACTCTATCATTTCTCGCCTCATTTAAGAGACTTAGCCTAAAAAGTTAAGGAATCGAGCTAAGTGCTCAATACGCACGGTCGAGTCAAAAGTTACTCTCGTTCTCACCATCGGAAAACCTACATTCGTGTCTTAAACACTTATGAAAAACTAGAAAAATTTTAAAATTTGGCCATTTTTGGCCTTATTTGCAACAAAACGATAACAAAATGATGAATATTGGATTGCGTGGTGACGTAAGCAAGGTGAAATATCTACTCACCGCAAAATTTGATGTAGTGTTTTAGTATATATCTACTTTTAGGAAAAAGCAAATATAAACGCGGCAAGTATTAATCGACACGATTTAATGAAAAACCGTGAAGACGAATAAATTCCAAGTTCGTTCTTGAAGGAGGTGTGTGGAATATGTGCCAAAATAAAATAACAATGTTTGGATTAGTGACGTTTTTGGTTAAGAAGAGAAAAATTAAAGACGAGCTACGACTACGATTTAAACTACGACGAATGACGTAAAACGCGAACGTAAATACGTAAAACGTGACGAAATTAAAAATTAAACCTAAAAATTAATTAAAAATTAAAACTAAGTCTTAAATAATATAAATAAGAATAAAAATCCAACAAATATATTTTAAAACCTTTTATTAATTAAATATTCAATTTTTAATGCTAATTAAAGCCCAAAAATTAAATATAATTAACAAAATGCCCAAAATATTAATTTATTGAACTAATAAATTACTTATATTACTTAAAGGCTAAAAAGTATTTTTCTTAAATTTTAAAAACTATTTTTCTATTTTTTAATCACTAAAAACTATTTTTAAATTAAAATAATCCTAGAAAATAATAAAATAATGCCAAAATTAATTTGACAATTTTAAAAATCCTAAATTACCCTAATGAACAGTAGAAAATTGAAAAAGTTTAAAAAATGTAAAAATTTTACTAAAAGACAAAACAGTTTGTTAATTAAACCCTAATTAACTTAAATTAGTTATAAAAAATAATTAAAAAGGTGAACAGTAACTAATTTTAAAACCAAAAATCTTAAGTTAATTTTCTTAATCTATAAAAAATTTTAACACTAAAATATATAAACTTTTTACACTAAAAGACAAAATCAGAAATAAATAAAAGTAATTAAAAATGCAAAATAATCCAAAAAATATAAAATGAATAGTAACAAAAATTTTAATTAAACAGAAAAATCATAAATAAAATAAGAAAAGTAATGAAAAAAAATCAAGTCCTAAAACCTATTTTTGCCCACTAAAGACAAAAAAACGAAAATCTGACAATGACACTTTGGACAATTTGTCTTATGCTTGGCAGTGGGAACAGAATGCACTAGCAGGGGTAACTAGTTCCCACTGCTTGTGCAGAAAAAACGGGGCTGTATGGTATTTTGGCTATAACTTTTGCTTTGGTTAGTTTTTGTAACACCAGTGAAAGTGCCGTATGATGCTAAGTAATTGTCTCAAGAGTTGTTCAGTATGAGCATCTCTCTTAAGTTGCGACTCACTTGAGGATGTGATATCCCGAGCCCAACGTTATTTATTTAATCCTATTTTACGGATATTTTTGAAATTTTAAAAAAATAAATTTCGTTTGCTATATATTTGACGGTTTAAGTTGAAACCAACGTTTGCGGTCGTAATTTAACGTTTGACGATTTAAGAAGAACCGATAACGACTACGATACCGACGGATGCCCAAAATTTACCTTTTATTATCGATTGATCGATATTTGAGTTTTTCGAGATTTTATTTTTATTACGTGTTAAGTCGAGTCGGAACCATGTGTATATTCGTTTTGTGTGCGTTTGAACTATTTAAAAGTATTTTGAGGTAGCCGGGACTAAACCCGACTCCCGTAAATTTTTATAAACCGACTAGTAAGCATAATCCCGCTCTTTATAACTAGCTTTGCAAACAAGGACAAAAGATAGACTTATTTACAAAATCTACCCTCCCCCACTATATATAAGCCATTTTTTCACACACACTCTCATTTTAACACTCCAAAAATTTTCTTCCTCCTCCCTCTCTCTCTAAAACCTACGGCCAAAACACCACCACCTTAATCCACCATCAAAAAAATTGTTTTCTTGAAAATCTAAGCAATACCCCATGTTTATAACATCATTGTAAGTAAATCTCACCACAAAAATCAAACATGCAACAACATTTTTTTTTTAGATCTAATTTTTGATTAATTTTGATAAAAACTATGATTTGATCTAATTAATTTCGTGGGGTTGTGTTTAAATGTGTTTAGGAACACACTACTAAAATATTGGAGCATGGGAGGTGTTTTCCCTTGGTGATTTCAGCCCCAAACCCCACGGCCACATGGGGGTTTTTGGTGTTCTTGAAGCTTTGATTTATTTTGCTCATGGTATGGTCCTATATTTGTGTTAATAATATTTTAATAATATTTCTTTGTATTGCATGTTGTTTTCATCAAATGAGTTTTCTTAGTGATTGTTCATACAAGTGAATTAGGGTATTTTGATTTGATTAGGATGGTTATTAGGTGTTATTAGGAGTGTAGGAATGAATAAAATGGGTCAAAAAGATGTTTTGATGTGATTTTGAAAAGGGTGTTTTAGGTCAGAAACTTTAAGGCCGTTTTTCATACAGTAGCTTTTGGTTAAGTGTTGGGATGATAGGATATTGTTGTAGAGCTTCTTTTTAGCTTCGATTTGGTATAAGGTAGAGCTTCTAACTCAAAACGAGTCAAAAGTTATGATATTTTAAAGTTTGAGGCGTACCGGGTGATGAAAATCACAAGTTACGGGTTTTTGTCAAAATATAGGTCGAATGTCTAGGATTGTAACTAGAGTTCTAAAAATGGTTGGAAGTTGTTCTTTGGTCCTAAACCTGTACAAAAGAGTATATTTTCAAGTTTAGGAGTTGGTGTTTCAAGTTGAGTTGACTAAATAAGTCAAAGTCGAGTTGCACTTGGAAGGTGCGAATCTGTCCGAAATTTTAAGGTATAGAGATGTGTTGAGCAGTGGGTCTTAGAAGTGAAAACTTTTTATGAAATTTGGTGAGGGGTTTCTACAGATTATAAGTGATTTTTACAAATTTTCTCAGATTTTTAGGAGTGGTCTAAGTGGGGTAAAACAGCCCGTACATTCGGTATGTACCGGCAGAATTGTAAAATGAGTAATGGTTTTAATCAAGTATAAAATTAACGTGTCTAGTAAATATCACTTGTATGGAGCTTTGGCGTGAGTTTTCATAAGCATTGAGTGTGTTTGCATTTGCGTGTGTTTAGTACAATAATGTACGCGGAGTATTGATTTGGTGTACGTGCCTTGATTTTTAGGTCAAGTGTTTGATTTTCCCGGGCATCCACGTCGTCGGTGACATTTCTCGTTACGTCTTCGCTAGAACTACTACTACTACTACGCAAGGTGAGTCTATAGCCTCGCTCTTTACTTTATTCAAATGTTTTTAACCCGCGAGGGGGATACATGCTATTTAAATGAAAATGAACATAAGGCTTGAATGATTGTTGGACCCGAACGTTGCCTCGAAATTGTGTTGAGTACCTAGTTGCAAAAGTCCCTAAATTCATGAACTATTAACTATTGTCCTGCCCTCGAGTAGGGGGAAATAGCCGCTTATACAATTTGTAGTACTACGGGGCTAACGACCCAATGCTAGCCGAGAAGCTGTACGTTGAGTAAGTTCTGCGGTAGATTATCTTGTATGAGAGATAAGGTATAATTGCAACTGATGCCTTTAGAAGGGGCACTGGTTTCATCTGAATCACGCCGGTAATTATTACGCGGGTGATTGAGTTAACGGATTAGGGTCATGAGCTTAAACACAATTGTCATATCCTTGAATAATAGATTGTATGGCCACAATGCTATTGAATGATCATGATTGGTTTTTAAACACTTATGTTCAACTGATGTTTTGATAAACCTATAGATTCGCTCAACCTTTGTGTTGACGATTTTAAGCATGTGTTTCAGGTAATCAAGGTTGATAGCAGTGGAGCATGCGAGGATGGAAGTTGTTGTGGCTTGGGGGTCTACTTGTTTTCCTCCCTTTTTGCACTTAAAACTCTTTTATATTATGTCATGAGAATGAAAATGTACTTTTTGGTTGAGATTCAGTGGGGACCTAAACGCGAACTCTGTTTTGTATTATCTTGGGATTTGGAAAACCGTAGATTTGTAGAATTTAAAAATGTTTAAATTCATGTTTAAACTTTTATTGAATCGTTTAATATAGCTTATGTGTGATGATAACTACGTAGCACCCAAATGTTGTAGTTCCGCTGCGCATAGCATTTGTGGGGGTGTTACAGATTGGTAATCAGAGCCATGAGTTATAGAGAACTAGGTCATTTTGAAAAATCCTAAACTATAACTTTTGGTGTCGTAAGAAATTGTCCAAGCACATAACTATCCTGCATGGCTCCGGTAAGAATTCTTTAGCATTGCTTTATATTTTAGATGTATCCCTCAAAATTGATATGAATTCCCTAGTATTTAGTAAGTAAATACTTTGATATATATTGAGATATATTGTTTTGTACGTTGAGTACTTATCATCGTAATTTACAAATTTTTGTAAGATTATCGTATATGTTGCATGTAATTGGCATAACGGGCTACATTGCATTACATGGCAACATTGCGTTGTAATCCCACGTGTATGTAGGAATGATCGTATGTATAAGTATGTATATACTATGTTATTTAAAGGCATTGCACGTGAAGCAATGGTCCTTGTGTGATTATTGTACATTTAAAATGTGGTTTCGTTGAGAATTCGGCTTAACCGCTAATTATCAATCTTGATAATTAATTTATTGTTCGAATAACCGAGTGTGAACCTCGTTTGATATTCTAGATACGTAAATGATGCTTCATAACATATTTTATATCGACTAGGTCGATCTCGATTGTCGTTATCGCACCGTGATGTGTCATTTTGGACATTTTCTTTTGAAACATAATTTACTTACATATTACTTTATTTCCTTTATTCCTAATGGGTTTGATATGTTAGTTCACGTAACTATAACATAGACGAAGTATAATCGACAATGCGTACATCGGGGCGGCAAATCATGTGTGTATATTATGAAACGTGGTTGAGGCGTGTTACCATTTAATCATTGTTTACTATTCTACTTGAATTTAAAGATGTGTTTTAAAAATTTGACTAGCGTTGTGATCAATCGCGATAACTTGAAATTTGGTTGGTTTTTGTGTTACTTTTGTGGAGTACGATTTCGAGACTCATCCGAGGCCGATAACAACACTTAGTTGACATACGTATTCTCGCTTCGTTTACTTCATTTTGTTTTGTTGTTTCATTATTTTGAATTCGATATTATACATGACGAGGTCCGGCATTTGTGTGAGTTTGGTAAGCATCGGATTTTGTTGATTGAATGATTTAAACATAACGTGTTTTACATATTTAATACTTGGCGGATGAAACTTTTGGATAAAAATGACTTATGATGTGTCTTGTAACAAGTAAAAAAAATTCGTGTAGAGAATAAATGGACATTGTGAAATTATTTCCTTCAACCTTGGTTGGTAAATCGTAATAAGTAACTTGTATTACTCGTAAAATCCTTGTTTTCATATATTAAATTTGATACTAAAAGATTGTGATGGACTTGTTAAGAATTTGTTTAAATTAATTTGAGAAAGGAGTTTATAATAAAAATTTGCGATATGACTATTGAGTATATGTAGCTTCGGATTTGGTGTGAATTAAATTTTCGGGTCAATATAGCAAACTTTTGACGTATCTTGTAATATAAAACATGAGTAGAAGATGTGGACATGTGTTTTGGAGCTAGAGATTTTGTAAAATTGGTTTTACTTTAAACATAAGGTTATGTTTACGTGTGTATTGGTATAAACTAGAACACGTTACTTGTTGTATTGAATAAACTGGGATAAAATCGGAATATACACTTTAAGTATGAAATTATAATGCTTGAAATAAAATTTTAAACATTGATGGAACGTCATTGGAAATCATTTGTTTGTTAATTGTCGTTATAGAGAATCAATATGTGTAATTTGATGATGCTTGTTTAAAATCGTTTGAAAAATCTTTTGTTTTATTTCGCGGCGAGATGTGTTAATTTTAAAATCATTTGATAATGGGCTAAGGATTAGAAGTTGAATTTTATATATATTTTAAAATTATTGAGATAAGCATTTTGATTGTTTATTATATTATTATTGAGATTTAAGTCTCGACTAAAATCAGTAAGTATCCGAGATAATACCACGTGAAACCTCTTTATCATTTGAGTCGAATTACACGAATATGATTTAACAAAACAGTTTTGGGGAAAACATGTGTGTAATAAAAGTCAAAGGTTGATTTTGAGAGTTAATTGGACTAGTTTGAGTCATGTTGGATACGTGTATATTTGTGATAATATAAGTCGTAATAATAAAAACGTAAAACTTAGGAAATTCTTACTACGTATGTTTTTGGTACTTAAAATATGGATATTAATGGGATTTTGACACAAGTATGGAGATTTTCAAACCTAATGATTTTATCAAATATGATAACCGAGTCACCGCCTTTACTAATGTTGATAATTTTCTTGAGATTTTAACTTCCAGAAATAAAAACTTTGCAAAGATTGAAAGATGAAAGGTATAAATTCTTTAATAGTGTAACACAGATTAAAAATGTGTAAATGTTCGGTTTTACAATGTACAAGGTAACACTAATTATTATACGCAACTGGATTATACAACACACGTCTACTTGTATATTATTTAATAAATATGTATACGTAATGTTTTGAGTCACGATGGTTCGATCGTACGACATCCCTTCTTTGATTTTGTGAGTCTGTATCTAAACTTGAGTCGTCATATGACTGCTCATTTTAATATTTCCCATGATATGAAACCATTATTATTATATTTATTTTTGGATTGCTACTTCGCTTGTACTTGATAATGAGGGTATGTCACCCGCTGTATTTTTGTCATGTTCATGGACGCCGAAACTTTTCTTCTTTCGGTTAACGGAACCTAAAATTCTGTATTTACTTGAATGATGCTATAAATCTTCATTAAATTGGTTATTTATTTATATCAAACAAAAGCGAGGAGGCGTAGCCGCTTTACCAAATTGTAGAGGTGAAAGAACTCGATCTTCCTGGTGATATTGTTTATATTCGACCAGGTGATTTTTCTCCTCTCCCCGTACACCCTTGGTGGAATGTGTGTGCAACTCGAGACGATGGGAATTATGATTGTTGTTTTATTTTTTACGCTTGTGCTGATATTCAATTTTTACTCTATGTATTCGTAGATCGTTGTTGTTACCCCGAGACTTTTGTCCTATATTTGAAGTATTTTTATTTCTGATGTAGTTAATTTCAGTTGGCAATTATATTGCTCGTTTACCTCGTTCGATCCCATTGATTTTTGATTTTATTACTTGTTATGCTAATGATCTTTAATCTTGAACCACCTTACCGCTATTTTGTGAGTAATCTATTCGAAAATATGTATGTGTGTGAAATGTCTTGGTGAACCAAATGCAAAGGGTGTCGATTTCTTTATTTAATTATTTATTTATTTTCTCATAAAAAGGCAAAGCAAAAATATGTTTTCAAAGTGTATGAAAGATGTTTGATGTGTTTCTTAAAACGATGGTAACAATATTTTCCCATTTCAAATTTCATTTCAAATGGTTTAATTATTTTGAAGATTAGGTCGAAAACTTTCGTAGTCATATTTGGTATGTAATAATAATGTTTGTGTCGTCACTCGATCCTCAATTATGCACAGCTTAGCTAACTGGGCATAATTCAGGAAGAGTCCTGTTTTGTTAATTGTCGTTGCTTGACCCTTAAGTATGCATGATCTAGCTAGTTATGCATAGTTTTGGAAGGGCGATGTAGTTTCAAATAAATTGGTCATCTTTAAAAACCGGTAGTGTTTTTGATAAATGTTTGGATGAGAACGTTTCTTTTTAAAATGGTGGATCATTTTTGCAAGTAGTCGTATTTTCTTTGATTCCTAAAGAAAAATTTTGAATTTTCTTGTGATTCTTTGAAATCTTTTCTTTTTGTTTTGGTGTTGACTTAGTAAGTCACTGTGACCGAGTAATTTTGGAAAATGTTTTTATGTGTCGTGTGTAACGTGTGAAGTTTATCGGAACCGCGAGGGTGTTGATGTTATACCAAAGGGGTTCATACCGACACTGAGAAAAAAAAAATAAAAATAAAATAAAATAAAATAAATTTAAACAAGAATAGAAGACTGCCAAAGTAGAGGAAATCAGAGTTCAAGTGACTCTGAGGGGAATGACGAAGACTTCTCCTACATTGAATGTATCGTACCTTATATATTCTCTCTTCTTGTCCTTTTGATATGTTTAAACGGCACGCGATAAACTGTTGAAGTTTACCAACTGTGCATCGGTAATTGGAAGACAATTCCATTGCCGTTTTCGTTTATTTAAGTGAGGAATCCTCTTTGCTTGACTCGACCATCCTTGATTATCGATGGTTAAACGATAGGTAGCCATAGTTGATGTCTTTGTGGTAAACCACTGCTTTTTATGTATTTATGTGTTAAGAGATCTGGTCGAGTGATCGTAAGTTGTGAGAACTTGAGACGACATTGTCCAATGAAGTCCGATCATGGAGAACACGTGCCATGTAATATATTTCTATTTATATTTAACTGTGAACGGTGATGCTTGTTGAGATTTTGACCACGTTTGGGACGGAAGTGAGATGGTGTTCTGGTAATATCTTTTGGGTATGGATCCGTGTGTGAGCACCCTGCGATGACATATGTATGTATTTTATTTCTTTTTGGATATGCATCCATAGCTAGCAAGCTCGTGAATCTTCGTAATATTGCAATTTTCTTTTGACTGAACACATCCGAGGATCATGTCAAATATTCTTCTTTTATCATGGCTTGGCTGATTAGCAAGCATGAGTTCACTCGATTGAACGGATTGACTTGGGACGGTTTGGCTATGTTGCAAACATGTCGTAATGTGATTGTACGTGTTTTATAATGGCTTTTGTGTTTGATTGGTTTGTGATGTCTTCGAGAGAGTTATGTATACGTCGAATGATTTCCGTATCGATGAATTCGTTTTTGACGAACTAGGTTTGTATGTACCTAATATTGCGACAAGGTGATTTTGTACGACTAGTAATAATTACTTCGTCTTTTATATTTTGAACGTTTTCCGATGGGGTTATGTGTGACCCGTGTGATTTTCTTTATGATTAATTGTTTTTATGAGACGATGAACCAAGTGAAAGGACGATTCGAAAGTTGGAAGACGTGCTCCGAGCGTATGTGTTTGATTTTGGTGGAAGTTGAGATCGTGGAAGGGCGTGATTCGTTTTAGAGAATAAGAAAGGTGGGTCCAAAGGTATGTTGGACCAGTTGCCTACTAGTTGGAACTGCTGGATGGACTCGGTGGAAATGACAATACTCTCCATGTGTCGAATTTGAAGGATTATGGGATGAAAAATGTAGATCACCAGTTGGATAGAATGAAGTAAGGAAAAGTCAGTTGAATGGACTTGAAATGATTCGAGAGGCTACGAAAGAGATGGTGTAGATTAAGAATCACTTGCTAACCGCGAGAAGCTGTGAGAAGAAACGTGTTGATAACCGTAGGAAGAAATTAGAAAATGTGAACCGAAGTCCCCATTGGAACGTGAAGACCTCTTTAGGAAGAAGTACCTTTATCTTCCTAGTAGTACAAAATGCGAGTATAAGAACCGGAGAGCGCCGGGACGTCGCTCCCTTAAGGGGGGAAGGATGTAACACCAGTGAAAGTGCCGTATGATGCTAAGTAATTGTCTCAAGAGTTGTTCAGTATGAGCATCTCTCTTAAGTTGCGACTCACTTGAGGATGTGATATCCCGAGCCCAACGTTATTTATTTAATCCTATTTTACGGATATTTTTGAAATTTAAAAAAAAAAAATTCGTTTGCTATATATTTGACGGTTTAAGTTGAAACCAACGTTTGCGGTCGTAATTTAACGTTTGACGATTTAAGAAGAACCGATAACGACTACGATACCGACGGATGCCCAAAATTTACCTTTTATTATCGATTGATCGATATTTGAGTTTTTCGAGATTTTATTTTTATTACGTGTTAAGTCGAGTCGGAACCATGTGTATATTCGTTTTGTGTGCGTTTGAACTATTTAAAAGTATTTTGAGGTAGCCGGGACTAAACCCGACTCCCGTAAATTTTTATAAACCGACTAGTAAGCATAATCCCGCTCTTTATAACTAGCTTTGCAAACAAGGCCAAAAGATAGACTTATTTACAAAATCTACCCTCCCCCACTATATATAAGCCATTTTTTCACACACACTCTCATTTTAACACTCCAAAAATTTTCTTCCTCCTCCCTCTCTCTCTAAAACCTACGGCCAAAACACCACCACCTTAATCCACCATCAAAAAAATTATTTTCTTGAAAATCTAAGCAATACCCCATGTTTATAACATCATTGTAAGTAAATCCCACCACAAAAATCAAACATGCAACAACATTTTTTTTTAGATCTAATTTTTGATTAATTTTGATAAAAACTATGATTTGATCTAATTAATTTCGTGGGGTTGTGTTTAAATTGTTTAGGAACACACTACTAAAATATTGGAGCATGGGAGGTGTTTTCCCTTGGTGATTTCAGCCCCAAACCCCACGGCCACATGGGGGTTTTTGGTGTTCTTGAAGCTTTGATTTATTTTGCTCATGGTATGGTCTTATATTTGTGTTAATAATATTTTAATAATATTTCTTTGTATTGCATGTTGTTTTCATCAAATGGGTTTTCTTAGTGATTGTTCATACAAGTGAATTAGGGTATTTTGATTTGATTAGGATGGTTATTAGGTGTTATTAGGAGTGTAGGAATGAATAAAATGGGTCAAAAAGATGTTTTGATGTGATTTTGAAAAGGGTGTTTTAGGTCAGAAACTTTAAGGCCGTTTTTCATATAGTAGCTTTTGGTTAAGTGTTGGGATGATAGGATATTGTTGTAGAGCTTCTTTTTAGCTTCGATTTGGTATAAGGTAGAGCTTCTAACTCAAAACGAGTCAAAAGTTATGATATTTTAAAGTTTGAGGCGTACCGGGTGATGAAAATCACAAGTTACGGGTTTTTGTCAAAATATAGGTCGAATGTCTAGGATTGTAACTAGAGTTCTAAAAATGGTTGGAAGTTGTTCTTTGGTCCTAAACCTGTACAAAAGAGTATATTTTCAAGTTTAGGAGTTGGTGTTTCAAGTTGAGTTGACTAAATAAGTCAAAGTCGAGTTGCACTTGGAAGGTGCGAATCTGTCCGAAATTTTAAGGTATAGAGATGTGTTGAGCAGTGGGTCTTAGAAGTGAAAACTTTTTATGAAATTTGGTGAGGGGTTTCTACAGATTATAAGTGATTTTTACAAATTTTCTCAGATTTTTAGGAGTGGTCTAAGTGGGGTAAAACAGCCCGTACATTCGGTATGTACCGACAGAATTGTAAAATGAGTAATGGTTTTAATCAAGTATAAAATTAACGTGTCTAGTAAATATCACTTGTATGGAGCTTTGGCGTGAGTTTTCATAAGCATTGAGTGTGTTTGCATTTGCGTGTGTTTAGTACAATAATGTACGCGGAGTATTGATTTGGTCTACGTGCCTTGATTTTTAGGTCAAGTGTTTGATTTTCCCGGGCATCCACGTCGTCGGTGACATTTCTCGTTACGTCTTCGCTAGAACTACTACTACTACTACGCAAGGTGAGTCTATAGCCTCGCTCTTTACTTTATTCAAATGTTTTTAACCCGCGAGGGGGATACATGCTATTTAAATGAAAATGAACATAAGGCTTGAATGATTGTTGGACCCGAACGTTGCCTCGAAATTGTGTTGAGTACCTAGTTGCAAAAGTCCCTAAATTCATGAACTATTAACTATTGTCCTGCCCTCGAGTAGGGGGAAATAGCCGCTTATACAATTTGTAGTACTACGGGGCTAACGACCCAATGCTAGCCGAGAAGCTGTACGTTGAGTAAGTTCTGCGGTAGATTATCTTGTATGAGAGATAAGGTATAATTGCAACTGATGCCTTTAGAAGGGGCACTGGTTTCATCTGAATCACGCCGGTAATTATTACGCGGGTGATTGAGTTAACGGATTAGGGTCATGAGCTTAAACACAATTGTCATATCCTTGAATAATAGATTGTATGGCCACAATGCTATTGAATGATCATGATTGGTTTTTAAACACTTATGTTCAACTGATGTTTTGATAAACCTATAGATTCGCTCAACCTTTGTGTTGACGATTTTAAGCATGTGTTTCAGGTAATCAAGGTTGATAGCAGTGGAGCATGCGAGGATGGAAGTTGTTGTGGCTTGGGGGTCTACTTGTTTTCCTCCCTTTTTGCACTTAAAACTCTTTTATATTATGTCATGAGAATGAAAATGTACTTTTTGGTTGAGATTCAGTGGGGACCTAAACGCGAACTCTGTTTTGTATTATCTTGGGATTTGGAAAACCGTAGATTTGTAGAATTTAAAAATGTTTAAATTCATGTTTAAACTTTTATTGAATCGTTTAATATAGCTTATGTGTGATGATAACTACGTAGCACCCAAATGTTGTAGTTCCGCTGCGCATAGCATTTGTGGGGGTGTTACAGATTTGCTTGGATCCAAAGACACCCCTACACTCAGTGGAGTGTAGGGAGTTAGTAAAAATTATAAAAAACACAAGCTCAATACAAATTAACCACACAAATGTCCAATTTCACTCACTGTTTACTATTTATGGGGCTGTGGCGATTTGACTAACGCAATGTGCACAAAAACGATTTTCACTTGGCCATATCTTGCACAAATATCCACCAAATCACATACAACTAACACACAATCCTACTTGGCCACCTAAGCTAACAATGCTCAAAGATTCAAGACTAAAAATTCACTAAAGTGGGCACAAAGGGGCACTTGCTGATTTTTATGCTATGTTACCAATTTTAATCATGCAACTTTACTTAAATCCTACCCAAACTAAAAGCCTATGACTAATATAACCTAATACTAGCAAGGAGAATATGTCTAGATGGATTTTAACACCACAAGTTGTCACCTTTCCTAGCTAAAACCCGTATCCAAACACACCCTTAAAATCAGAAAGTCAATTTTTTTGCAATCCAAGTCTATCAAATCTATGTTACAAATGCTTGACAACTATTTAATCATGCAAATAAAGCTTAACAAACTTATGTCTACTGATTATCTATCATGCCAACAAATTTCACACCAATCTCATACACACATCACATTTAAGTCATTCAAATGAGCAGAATTTCAACAAGGAAGGGTTCAAGCCATACCAAGGGCTGATGCCGTCTTCTATGCTTATTTCAAGCTTATATGAAGGAGGAAATTTCCGATGTAGAGATAAACAAGGTGGGGACTACAGCAGTCCCAAACACCCTCAATATGTCTTCAAGATTTATGAAATGCAATGAGAAGGAAGAACTGAATACTTGTACCTGCCAAGAAAAACAAGTGAGAGTGAACTGTTTCAAAGGCAAATAAGCTAATAAGCTAGCTTATTGATTAAGCCACTTATAGCTTATTGCTAAAAAAATGGAAATCAGATTTTTGTAAAAATAATCTTGGAAAAAAAACTTTAAAATAAACCTCACTTAAAAACTCTTGGGACAACTAAAAAAAATCATAAACCAAGCTTGAAAGTCCACTTTCACTTCGTTCCAAGCTTGGATATCATTTTCAGGAAATAAAAGGAATGTTTCTTGCAAACTTTTCTCAAATAATTTTAAGCTAATTTTGGAAAACAAACTTGAAGATTACACTAATTAACTAAAAAAAAAAGATGGAACTCAGTTTATTGTACCAAACTTAAAACTTTCATTCTCATTAATCATCAAAAGATTTTTTACAAATAAACTGGAACAAAGAAAATTACAATGAAATGCTATGCTATTTATACAAATGATGAGATGGTTCTAGAACCCTAACATTACAAAAACCCTAGCTACATGATTGTCTATTCTACCCTTGAGTTGAAAAATGGTCCAAAGAGCCTATCATGTGATTCCTGCCATGATGTAGTGATTCCAGCTGTACTGAGTGATCTTGATCGTCCAATTATGCTTTGGGAACAAGTCTTGTGGTCTTGGCCGTGGATTGGTATGCAAGATTCGAATTTTGCCAAAAATGGGGAAGCAGGGGAGCCACGTGGGGACCCATAGGAGTCACGGGTTGGGATTTTGTGAGCTGGGTTTAAGTTGGGATGGGTTTAATTAGCATCCTGGAGCGAATCGGGTCGAACCCCTTTGATTTGATGAGGAACCCAATTAGGGTTTATAGCTTGGATTAGGGGAAGATTAGGGGGAAAGAGATGCACAGTGTTTGTTTCCCACGTATTTACCAAGTTTAAAATGAGTTTAAACTTTTTAAGTAAGGTTTGACTGGGAGTGTTTGACTTGGGCTTGGGTTTGGGCTTGGTCGGGTTAAGGTGGTAATATGGGTAGGTAAAACGGGTTTGGTTGGGTAATTAATGGATATGGGTTTGGTTTTAACAGGTTTACCCCCTGAACTCCCCAATTGTGTTCAAATCAAGTTAAAACAGCCAACAACTCTTTTTCCTTTGGTAAAACTTTGAGCAACTTGTCAAATTTGGCACAATACTTTTGCAATTCTTGTATCAAGGACCATAAAAGCATTTTTATCAATCTTCAAGGGCTTATAATGACATATCTTGAAACTTTAAGGACCCACTTGTAATATTGAGATTTACAAGGGCCTAAAGTGACAAGTCTTCAATAATTGAGGGACCATTCTTGCCAATTCTTCAAACTTCAAGGACTTCAAAGGAAAATCATGATTCGGGTCCGGTTCTTTGTGCGGCTTCGTTTCCCGTGTTCGTTTTTGCTTGATTCCTTTGATCTTTTGGTGAATTCACGATATCCATACCTAAAATACACAATGAACAAACATAGGCACATATATGGGTATTTTGACGATATTTTAAGCGTTTTAAGCCCGATTTGGATGATGAGACTATGTATAAATACAGTCTCATCACTCCCCCATACTAAACCATTGCCGTGTCCCCACGCAATGCTAGAATTAAGTATCGTAGCATTTCCAAAATTCATTTTATGATGACATTTATTCAAGACATAAATTTAAATAAACTACTACACGTGTTTTAGACATAATGTATTGTTTTCATCACGATTAAGTGACTTTTAGGATCATAGAACAAGAACACGTGAATGCTTCGTTAGAAATAATTTCGTCGTCCTCGATTTTCACCCAATTCCATGCTAAGCGTGTAACGAGATCATTGTTATTATAAGTTAGCAACACGAACACATCTCATGAGTGTTAATTACGAACCTAAACTCCCTTATTCCTACTTGGTATCTCTTATATTTTATTATGTCTTAATGATCACGAGGATACATCATCGACTTATGCGTGAATAGAGATTAAGTCTAAAAATAGAGACTTAACGGTGTAACCAAAATCATCAAATCAATAATTCATCCCAATAGACAACGATGTCAAAAAATTAAGTCAACAAGAAGGATCGATAAACATGATTTTATAACGGTTTTGAACATGAGACTTATTACCAAGACTTTTATACGCCCCCTAACGGAAGGGCATAATTATCTTTGGTTTACCTCCATCTTTTATTCAACTTCGCCATGAAGCTTTTATTATGACTTCGGTCTTGCCTTGCCTTTTATTATCCGCCTCATCGGTGGTTTTATTAGCCAAAGACGTATATCCTCACGCTAAAGAGAATTTTGGATCTTTAAAGCTTCGAAGATTAAGGCTTGATTCACTTTCAATTTGGGCATAGATTTTTCGGCCTTGTGAGCTTCAAATTTTTGCTTAATTTAGGTGAGCACTTGAAATCTTATTATTAGGTGAAGCTTTCGATTATTCGGGTGCCAATACTTCAAAACCGTGACACTGGCGATACCTTAATGTTTTCCAAATTTAATTACATGGAAGCTACCAAAACAAATTAGAAACCCAACAATAGTGACTAAACCGTCAAATCAATATTTATTAAAAATTTATTATGCAAAAGCGTTGGGAGAATAAGCTAATAATTACTACACATGAGATCGTGACGATTACGAGACTTATAAATAACTCTATCATTTCTCGTCCTCATTTAAGAGACTTAGCCTAAAAAGTTAAGGAATCGAGCTAAGTGCTCAATACGCACGGTCGAGTCAAAAATTACTCTCGTTCTCACCATCGGAAAACCTACATTCGTGTCTTAAACACTTATGAAAAACTAGAAAAATTTTAAAATTTGGCCATTTTTGGCCTTATTTGCAACAAAACGATAACAAAATGATGAATATTGGATTGCGTGGTGACGTAAGCAAGGTGAAGTATCTACTCACCGCAAAATTTGATGTAGTGTTTTAGTATATATCTACTTTTAGGAAAAAGCAAATATAAACGCGGCAAGTATTAATCGACACGATTTAATGAAAAACCGTGAAGACGAATAAATTCCAAGTTCGTTCTCGAAGGAGGTGTGTGGAATATGTGCCAAAATAAAATAACAATGTTTGGATTAGTGACGTTTTTGGTTGAGAAGAGAAAAATTAAAGACGAGCTACGACTACGATTTAAACTACGACGAATGACGTAAAACGCGAACGTAAATACGTAAAACGTGACGAAATTAAAAATTAAACCTAAAAATTAATTAAAAATTAAAACTAAGTCTTAAATAATATAAATAAGATTAAAAATCCAACAAATATATTTTAAAACCTTTTATTAATTAAATATTCAATTTTTAATGCTAATTAAAGCCCAAAAATTAAATATAATTAACAAAATGCCCAAAATATTAATTTATTGAACTAATAAATTACTTATATTACTTAAAGGCTAAAAAGTATTTTTCTTAAATTTTAAAAACTATTTTTCTATTTTTTAATCACTAATAACTATTTTTAAATTAAAATAATCCTAGAAAATAATAAAATAATGCCAAAATTAATTTGACAATTTTAAAAATCCTAAATTACCCTAATGAATAGTAGAAAATTGAAAAAGTTTAAAAAATGTAAAAATTTTACTAAAAGACAAAACAGTTTGTTAATTAAACCCTAATTAACTTAAATTAATTATAAAAAATAATTAAAAAGGTGAACAGTAACTAATTTTAAAACCAAAAATCTTAAGTTAATTTTCTTAATCTATAAAAAATTTTAAAACTAAAATATATAAACTTTTTACACTAAAAGACAAAATCAGAAATAAATAAAAGTAATTAAAAATGCAAAATAATCCAAAAAATATAAAATGAACAGTAACAAAAATTTTAATTAAACAGAAAAATCATAAATAAAATAAGAAAAGTAATGAAAAAAAAATCAAGTCCTAAAACCTATTTTTGCCCACTAAAGACAAAAAAAACGAAAATCTGACAATGACACTTTGGACAATTTGTCTTATGCTTGGCAGTGGGAACAGAATGCACTAGCAGGGGTAACTAGTTCCCACTGCTTGTGCAGAAAAAACGGGGCTGTATGGTATTTTGGCTATAACTTTTGCTTTGGTTAGTTTTGCTTGGATCCAAAGACACCCCTACACTCAGTGGAGTGTAGGGAGTTAGTAAAAATTATAAAAAAACACAAGCTCAATACAAATTAACCACACAAATGTCCAATTTCACTCACTGTTTACTATTTATGGGGCTGTGGCGATTTGACTAATGCAATGTGCACAAAAACGATTTTCACTTGGCCATATCTTGCACAAATATCCACCAAATCACATACAACTAACACACAATCCTACTTGGCCACCTAAGCTAACAATGCTCAAAGATTCAAGACTAAAAATTCACTAAAGTGGGCACAAAGGGGCACTTGCTGATTTTTATGCTATGTTACCAATTTTAATCATGCAACTTTACTTAAATCCTACCCAAACTAAAAGCCTATGACTAATATAACCTAATACTAGCAAGGAGAATATGTCTAGATGGATTTTAACACCACAAGTTGTCACCTTTCCTAGCTAAAACCCGTATCCAAACACACCCTTAAAATCAGAAAGTCAATTTTTTTGCAATCCAAGTCTATCAAATCTATGTTACAAATGCTTGACAACTATTTAATCATGCAAATAAAGCTTAACAAACTTATGTCTACTGATTATCTATCATGCCAACAAATTTCACACCAATCTCATACACACATCACATTTAAGTCATTCAAATGAGCAGAATTTCAACAAGGAAGGGTTCAAGCCATACCAAGGGCTGATGCCGTCTTCTATGCTTATTTCAAGCTTATATGAAGGAGGAAATTTCCGATGTAGAGATAAACAAGGTGGGGACTACAGCAGTCCCAAACACCCTCAATATGTCTTCAAGATTTATGAAATGCAATGAGAAGGAAGAACTGAATACTTGTACCTGCCAAGAAAAACAAGTGAGAGTGAACTGTTTCAAAGGCAAATAAGCTAATAAGCTAGCTTATTGATTAAGCCACTTATAGCTTATTGCTAAAAAAATGGAAATCAGATTTTTGTAAAAATAATCTTGGAAAAAAACTTTAAAATAAATCTCACTTAAAAACTCTTGGGACAACTAAAAAAAATCATAAACCAAGCTTGAAAGTCCACTTTCACTTCGTTCCAAGCTTGGATATCATTTTCAGGAAATAAAAGGAATGTTTCTTGCAAACTTTTCTCAAATAATTTTAAGCTAATTTTGGAAAACAAACTTGAAGATTACACTAATTAACTAAAAAAAAGATGGAACTCAGTTTATTGTACCAAACTTAAAATTTTCATTCTCATTAATCATCAAAAGACTTTTTACAAATAAACTGGAACAAAGAAAATTACAATGAAATGCTATGCTATTTATACAAATGATGAGATGGTTCTAGAACCCTAACATTACAAAAACCCTAGCTACATGATTGTCTATTCTACCCTTGAGTTGAAAAATGGTCCAAAGAGCCTATCATGTGATTCCTGCCATGATGTAGTGATTCCAGCTGTACTGAGTGATCTTGATCGTCCAATTATGCTTTGGGAACAAGTCTTGTGGTCTTGGCCGTGGATTGGTATGCAAGATTCGAATTTTGCCAAAAATGGGGAAGCAGGGGAGCCACTTGGGGACCCATAGGAGTCACGGGTTGGGATTTTGTGAGCTGGGTTTAAGTTGGGATGGGTTTAATTAGCATCCTGGAGCGAATCGGGTCGAACCCCTTTGATTTGATGAGGAACCCAATTAGGGTTTATAGCTTGGATTAGGGGAAGATTAGGGGGAAAGAGATGCATAGTGTTTGTTTCCCACGTATTTACCAAGTTTAAAATGAGTTTAAACTTTTTAAGTAAGGTTTGACTGGGAGTGTTTGACTTGGGCTTGGGTTTGGGCTTGGTCGGGTTAAGGTGGTAATATGGGTAGGTAAAACGGGTTTGGTTGGGTAATTAATGGATATGGGTTTGGTTTTAATAGGTTTACCCCCTGAACTCCCCAATTGTGTTCAAATCAAGTTAAAACAGCCAACAACTCTTTTTCCTTTGGTAAAACTTTGAGCAACTTGTCAAATTTGGCACAATACTTTTGCAATTCTTGTATCAAGGACCATAAAAGCATTTTTATCAATCTTCAAGGGCTTATAATGACATATCTTGAAACTTTAAGGACCCACTTGTAATATTGAGATTTACAAGGGCCTAAAGTGACAAGTCTTCAATAATTGAGGGACCATTCTTGCCAATTCTTCAAACTTCAAGGACTTCAAAGGAAAATCATGATTCGGGTCCGGTTCTTTGTGCGACTTCGTTTCCCGTGTTCGTTTTTGCTTGATTCCTTTGATCTTTTGGTGAATTCACGATATCCATACCTAAAATACACAATGAACAAACATAGGCACATATATGGGTATTTTGACGATATTTTAAGCGTTTTAAGCCCGATTTGGACGATGAGACTATGTATAAATACAGTCTCATCAATAACTAATAAAAAAATAAAGTAGTTGTACTTTTTTTAAATACTTTATTAGATAAATAATAAAATATATTTTTTAATAAAATATAACTATTTTCTCTTACATCTTTTTTTTCATTCTATATTATACCTCACTCTGAAATTTAAACCCACCTACAAACCAAACAGGCCCTAAGTTTTTCGTGACTTGATGCATTTAATGCATTTAATGAAATACCCATTCAATGAACAAAGTTTTTACAAAAGACTTAGTTTATCAGTTTATCAAGTCTTTGTAAAAAATGATCTTAAAAAGCTTTCATTACAATAGTAAAAATGACTTTGAAAAATAGTAAAAAGTCTTTGAGAGCTTTCTATTAATTCGAGTTTAGCAGGTCCATATAAGTAAACTAGCTTCAAGTCCCGCCCGTTAGGCGGCTAGCTTTAAGATAATTTTTCTTTACATTTCGATAGTTGTTTGATATAATTTTTGTTTTTCCAAGAACGTAAAAGCTTAAAAGATAATGAGTTGATGTCACCAGTACCTTATTGATCATCAATTAATATCACCAACCAATTGTTATTACAAATGCAATTTACATGGCGTATAACAGATACGTTGATGAAAATAAAAACATTGCATCTTTAGATTTTTCCAAGAAAGAGAAAGTCAAAGTGCAAGAGCTACTTTTAAACATGTCAACTCACACCATAACTTGGACAATCGCATCATCTCGAATCTTGAGTATCATAGCGCTTTTCTCCTCTTACATTGTTATGCAAACCTGAGCCTAAAAAGATACATTTAGAAAATATGAATATACGAATCTTGGTATCAATCAATGCGGATTTTTAAGAACACAACATATATAGATTTCTTTGATATAATTTTTTAAATGCATATATAGACAATAAATGCAAAAAAAGTTGTATTGGAAAAACCTATTTACCTCAGAGTTGGTGAAACTCATACAGTCATTCTTATTCACTTTTCTCTTTCACAGCTTCAAATCTATCCAATATTTATTATCCATCTTCTATCTTGAAATTTATCACTTGTCTTTTAAAATGTCTGAACCTAGAACTTCTACAAAGAGTAAAAAATGAATTAAGCTATAAACTAAATATGCAGTACATCGCATGGCGGCGGGATCTTTGATGTGAATAAATGGTGTTGCGGCAGCTTTGTAAAATGTTTTTTGACATAAAAAATTCGTTGTTTCAAACATTAAAATAATTTCATTTGTGTAAAGCTAAAGCCCAACCCCATATTTCTTACCAAACCCTCACTCTCCATCTTCCCAGAATAATATTTCAGTCTATGTCTAGTGATTTCTTTTTTATTTTCATTTTTCTATGAATATTACTCTAAAAACCAACACAGCAATAGAAATGGTTATGTAAGAGATACATATTTGATTTATATATATTCCTTGAACAATAGGTATGTAAAGAAATGTTTGGTAGATTCTTTTCTAAACAATCTTTCAAAAAAAAAATTCAAATTTCTTTACCAAGCAGTTTTCCTTCATGTGTATCACAAATCTTCATTAACTCATTTTAATATCCTCAAGTTTTACAAATACATAATAAACTACAAATACATCACAGATCAAAAAATTCTAACTAAACTTAAACTCGCACAAAGTAAAACTAACATAACCATATAATCTAAAATTTTTTAGAGGTAAAAAATATACTCGAAAAAAAAGAAAAGACATACATATCATAGTAATCATCACTATCTTTCTTCCTAAAAAAGCATCAAAGCCACACACTACTACATCAGTAAATCTTCATAATTTTATGAAAGAAAGCTAGTTATGCAGCCCTGATCATCATCAGTAACTACCGATTGATTTGATCTTTTTGTTTAAGTTTTTTATTGTAGATTATTTTTCTATTTGTTTCTTATTCAATGAAACCAAATTCATCCTTGCTTTGCCTTATTTTCTATTTGTTTTCTTTGTTTTGTTTAAGGTTTCATGCTTGCCTAAAATATGGTTGATTAGTTGAAATTTGTCAAAGCTATTGCACATAGTAATCTTACTATAATCGATAAAGGACTATATTATTGTAATAGTAATCTAACTATGACCAATAAAGGGGTTAAGGCTGTTTTATGCATATGAACACATTCAAAACAACTTTTAATTTGTTTAACATGTTCATCCGGTTTTATTATTAGTTGAACTTTTAGCTCAATCTATTTGAGATAAAACATTTATCAACTTAACCTCTAAATTTTATCATTTACCGATATTATATTTTGATATATAATGTTTTGCCACCCATGTATGAAGAAGAAACACTTTATTACAACATGTGAATATATCGGTTTGCCAATAAAAATAAAATTATTAGATTCCTCCTTAATATATCTAATAAGAAACCAAGTAACTAAAAGTGAAACTTACTTGCACAAAAGCAGTGTAGTGGCCACCACCCATTCCACCATAGTGTTAACTTATTCCATACGCAAAGTAGCTTATAGCTAAAAGAAGGCTGAGAATTCTTGTAAAGGTCTCTTTTTTTCTTTATCTTACTTCAAATGGCACTTGTATCAAGAACTAAAAAGATATACAACTTTAAACAGTTAGTACCAAACGATAGTTTTGTAACAACCCATTTTGGTAAATGGAATATCACAGGATAGTTATGGTGTGTCATCAAAGCATATAAGGTAATATGTCATAAACATACATGACCAAAGGGATAACCGGAATCAAACATCGGTCCCCAAACATAATCCCAAAACATAAATAAAATAAATGGACTAAAGGAAGACTAAACAAGAATAAATATATGAAGGCAAGAGGAGAAGAATTCTAAGGTGGCTCCCATCCTATGCATGTCCTCCAAATGCTCTAGTCTAACCATGAGTACCTGCCGTTATGGGACATGGAAAGAAAGTAACGGTTGAGCAATACGCTCAGTGAACGGATACATGGCATAGAATGAATGACATAATATAGGAAAGAAATGTAAAGCATTGCAAAGCAGTGGAAATGAATAAGTCCTGGAAAACCTGGAACATGTTTATGATCTGGTTTTATATTCTGAAAATATAGCTTATGTTTACTTATGAAAATCTGTATTAGTTTAATATACCAAAAGCTAATATAGGTCATGAGGTCAACAACGTGCATGAATACTTGGAGGGGTGACCACGTTATGCAAATTAGAGGGGATGCCTCTAATTAAATGGTAATGGGTAGGAGGGATCAACTCCTTGTGAAGGATGCAAGGCACACACCACATTCACCATAAAATCCTGACTGAAAATTGTAACTAGGATGCACCCATATGCCCCACATAATAATATAATAATAAAAGCCAAATAAACTAAAAGGGACGCCACGAGCTATCACTCCGTCGTGGTAAAGTCATAACACTAGTGCCTCCAGTGTTATGGTTATGGTACCTCCATAACTAGGTGAAACTGGCATGCATGTATATGGCTTAGGTAACTAATAAAAGATAAGCATTTAAATATGTAACTACTGGGAAAACAGTTGGCTGCATACGAGAAATCCTAATAAAGGAAGAAATTGTCCTTACTGAAGGACAGAAAATCCGTACCTTATGTCCAACAAAAGCTAACGGAAACGCTGAAGAACCTACTCCGCCTTGACAGATAATACTACATAAGAATAAGGGACGTTTATTAGTTGTCTGAGATACATGTATTTTACTGGTTCTGTGTATTCTTAGATTATTAATCATGTTCTGTCATGTTTTACTGTTTAATGTATTATCTGTTGTGTTTTTCTTGTACTCTGTTGTTTATTATTCATGTAATAAGGTATTACTATACTTGTCTTGTAATACTAAGTAACTTTCTAAAAAATAGTAGGTTTCCTAAAATAGAAAGCTTCCAAAAATAGTAAGTTTTCATAATTAAAAATAAGCTGGATTATTAAGCTAAAAATATAAGTTAAGCTTATTAGTAAAATAAAAGTCATGGATTAAGTGTCATATATTATTAAATAAATAACATGGTTAATTTGATAAACTATAGGTTATATGAATCTAATTAAATAAAACATGTTTTAACTAAATTAGTTTATATAAATACTTAGGTTAATCATGAATTATTAGTTTTAATAATTATAACTTAAGTAATGTAAAATGATTAAATAGGCTAATTTATTAATGTCCCGAACCCGTGAAACTATATTTAACCGAGATAAAAATACCCCGACCAATACCACACACCCGGCGGATGGTGGTGTCAGCCGGCGACCAACAGCCCAAAGCTTCCCAGCCGTCGGCTGGTAACCCTGGCCGGCGGCCAGACCATCTGACCACTCTCCAGCCGGCGGCTGAAGAGTCAGCCGTGGCTTGCAACTGACGAAAGAAACACATGCCAACTGATTTGGGTTCGTACTGTTTTCTATCTAGTCCCAGCGAGACCTAGTATCTCGGTTGACACTCCAAAACCAACCCAAACTACACCCCGACGCGAGTGCGTGTCCCTTTCTTTTCTTGCAATCGAGCCAAACAACCACACCGAGACCATGAGGTCTCGGCTGGGTAAATGAGGACCACCGAGAGCCCTTGGCTCTCGGTTTGTGTGTCGGCCGAACCAAAAAACAACCAAACCCAAAACCTTTTTATGATTCTTGAATTTATATATAACATGTTTAATCATGTTTTTAATCTTTTATCCACATGAATATAATTAATAGAAAACGATAATAAAAAGATCAAGGTTTTGATGTTATCAATAGCGTGGATGAAAAAGGTTTATGAACACGAACACAATTATCCCAAAATCAAAGATCAAAATCGACCAACACCCTCTTGGTGTCTTGTGTAGCCGGCGGATAGGAGGAGGAAGAAAGCTAGGGTTTTTGTAAATTTTGCTAAAATATAATTATGATAAATCCTCCTGTAGTTTTGTTTTAGGAGTAGTATTGGGTCATGGGCTAAAAGGCCCACTCCCTTGTTTCCTTGATCTATGTCGCGCCTACACTAGAGCCCAAAACCAATTCGTAGCTTTTCCAAGTTAAATAATATTCGTGTGTGTTCGTATTTAATTGTCGTGAATTTAATGTCGTGTTCATGATACATTTATAATATACGTAAATACTTGTTATTTAATGTCGTGACACGTGTAATAAATTATAAATGGGAAGCTTTATTTTATTCGTATTTTTGTGTAGTTACTATTCATTGTTACTGTTCATGGTATTTTAATGCGGGTTTTACAACTCTTCCACTATAAAAGAATAATTCGTCTTCGAATTAGAGTCGTGATAGTGTTGCGGGGTTTTACAACTCTTTCCCTCTAAAAGGATCCATCTTCCTCGAACTAGAGGCAAGACAACTTATGATATTGTAAGAACTGAAGGTACACGAAAACTAAAAGGACATGTAAGTTGAAAAGACATGGACGTGATATGAATGGAAAGAATATATCTAACTCATGGACCGAAAAGAGGGTAATAATCCATATGGACTCCTTCGTTTCCAAGTGGCTTCCCTCTCGGAACGATCTTCGAACTAGTCTTGACGAGAAGTAATGGGTCCTCCTAAATCTGATCGAGTGGCCAAGAAAGAAAACGTGAAAAGACAACAATACGTTACAATGCGAAGTAATCTGGAATAAATGACATAAGAAACGTCTTAGTAATGAAGTACGAGACATACTAAAACGTAGTACGTGAACAATTGTGAACGTGATACATGAGCAATTGTGAACGTGGTACGTGGAGATATGGTAAATGTAGCATGGAAAGAACATACGGTGGACGTGATACGCGCCACATATCGTGAATGTGATATGAGCAACGTGGAATGAACGTGAGATGTTAAACATATCGTGAACATGGAATAACTGAGGTGGTAATGCCAACCGGAAAAAGGTAAGACGTGGAATGTGACGTGAAGCGTCAGCCTGAAGATGAAAAGTTTATTTAACTCGAGTCTGGTCTCCCAAGCTTGCTGTAAACTTTCCAGAACAAAAGTGAAACTTAAACTGTATGCTAGAATATGATCATGAACGTGAATAGTGTCGTGAACGTAAATGCGAAAGAAAAACATATAATTTAACAAGGACGTGAACGTAATGATGAATGAATGCGTACGCGAGTCTTCTTCTGAGTTGATAGCTGAAAGAGTGTCCAGTGATCGTACGATCTCTGGCTGGGAAATGTCTGATAATCTGATAGCTGTGACACCCTTACTGGTGAAAGGATTTTGTAGACTTGGTCAAACGGTTGAAAATAACCCAGATAGCATCACATTTTTTCTGAGCTTGCGAAAGTCTGGTAACAACTCCATGAAGGTCTTGTCCCTCCTCTGTTTCATAGTTCCCAAGGGTGGAAATAGCTCCTGACCTGTTGGTGTTCTATCTTAACCTACCGGTATGGCAGATACTTAGATATGAACTTAACTATATCTTGCTTCATAGAAACTGGATACATAGAAATTTGGAAAACTGAGAGTCTCTATAGTTGGACTACTCTTAGCGTAGGATCCTCTGGATCACATAATTTTAGTGTATGGTTCTCTCCTTTACTCGTAAGTTAAGTCATGGTAAGATTAACCGTTGGAACCAATGTGATTCAGCGTGTCACTGTAATCAGCCAGGAAAATTTTAGGTGAAATTTCTTCTGTCGTAGAATTTGCAACATGGTGCAATATGGTTTTCATAACCTTCTCTAGACTTATAGAAGATCGGATTGTCAATGATAAGACAATAATGAATATGTGTATGAGTTCACGGGGAAACTCCATCCATCATATCCATAATGCTACTGGAGCATTCATGAGACTAAACAAAATCATGAATTTAGCATGACCAAATCGTATGCGAAGAGCAATCATGGACATGTCTTGCTCCTTCACTCGCAACTGTTGTCAGCATGATTGTAAATTGTTCTCGTAAAAGTGCATTAGCACCCTGCAATTGATCGTATACGTCGAAAATGCGTGGAGGGATATAACGGTCATAAATGGTGATTTGTTTACATCGACGGTAGTCGACACATAATCTTATGTTACCGTCCTTCTCCTCAATAAACAGAACCGGTGCACATCAGAGTGATGCACCTGATGAATGAACCTTGTACAGGCATCTCTGCAGCTGATCCTTCAACTCTTTTAGCTCAAGAAAGCTATGCGATGAAGAGTCTTGGAAGCTGGTTCTGCCCCCCTCACCTGCTTGATGTTATGTTCCATCTTGCAGATGGGAAGTATAATCAAAGGTTCTTCTAGAACTACATATGAAATTTTGAAATTTTTTACTGATTCTAGATAAAAGGATTTCTAGAAGTCATGTCATAAACGATAGCCAGAAAATCTTCACAGCCATGAAATGACAATCACATGCTTGTGAAACATAAATGACTTGTATAGATTTTCCTGATGAAAACCATGCTAAATGTATTCATGAGCCTGAACATCGCTATACATAATCTGATATGAATGGCGGCCTATCACAGCGTGGGTTGCTGTTCTTAGTCCATAAACAAAATCATATTTAACTCACATATGTCCAACGGAAGTGTGTTAGCAGATTAGATCTCATCGTTATACTGAAAATGAATGCTTCCGTACATAGGATGATACGAATAGCGTCTTTATGGTCATGGATATATGAAATCAAGAATGAATGTGCCATGCTAATGTATGGAATGAACGTTGCAGATTTCACTGAATGTGTTTTGCCTGCCTCACGCAGAACGAACATTGCGTGTTCAAATGTGGACAATACGCCGGTGATGGTACTGGAATTCTTATGGCCTGATTAATAGATGATACAACAGAACGAGTATACCCCTTGGAGGGTACCCTGGATTATTGAAGTCTAGTTTCAGAAGATGTACGTGAGTGATGTAGCTTGACTCGTGTCTGGAGAAAGTATGCGTATGACATGTGTCTTGACTAGTGTCTTGACATGAGTCTTCAGAGAATATACTTGAGACATGTGTCTTGACGATGTCTGGACATAAGTCTCGAGATGTGAAATAAATGAAATTTAAAAAAATCTTAGGTCATCATGCTGGAATTTGGCGGATCGATTGGACTGCTAATCCTTTGTATTTCTGATCACGTCCGTAACCGGAATTTCTATCGTTATTACCAGAGTATTTGTTGTCACAGTAGTTGTCACTACCTCTTTGACTGTCGGTTCAACGACGGTCATTATCATGATTGTGATTTAGGTAACTTTTCATCTGAGTGGCCGGCTGGTACCGGTTCCCACTCATATGCTGGAAAAGACCACTGAATGACATGTGACATACAATCTGAAAAGGTAAGAATATGGAATGAAATGGTACGTCCGGTGGTTTAATTATAATTCTAGTCAGGTTGCTCGGATCTATCGCCTTCGTCCTTGTTTTGTAAAATCTCTAAGCTGAGAGTAGTATCATCTTTTAAACAACATTTGTGAGAAAATGTGTGAGAAAATTGAAAATGGATTAGTGTCACACATGGAGTGCGGTAACTGGAATACGTCTGGAGTATAGTACATGAAGTAAACATGGAACATGGTACATGGAGTACACATGAGATTCACATGAGATGATAGATGCGGTATCAACCATCTGAAATGGTTAATGAACACGTAATAGCCTAGCTAATTTAGCATAGACATAGTTCTAGTTGCATGAGAGGCACAAAATACGATTAAATGGAATCGAATGATTGCCAGCATGAAAATATGATCAACGAAAACCGACCATGGCTATTATGAGGACATGATTAAATAATCCATCCGTGTCTAGCCTGAAAGCGTAACAACATGAGGAACCATGAGACAAAATTTGCATAGAGGAGTATGAAAACATAATCAGCATGAAAACAAAGTTAACCATGATAGCCTGACGGCATAATTGACATAAATCGTAACAATAAATGAGGGAACGTGAAAAAGTTATGACTGTAATGAAATAAATTTTGAAAATTAATAGTGTGGACGACTATGAGTCGTTTCACCATGAAAACAATGCAACAAAAAAATGTTAAGTCCAATAAGGTATGCAGTGAACATAGAATATGCAGGAATAGTTTATAAAGCATGAAGTAGTTTAAAATGCATGAAACAGTTTAAAATTCATGGTTAATAACTATGATGATATGTACATGAGTGAACGCCTATGGGTCGATTCACAAAACAAAAGACAAGTGTGGACGCCTATGGGTCGGTCCACTAATCAAACAAAAGTTTTGATAAAAGCATATGCGACTAAATAGGGCCAGTCCTGTACCAACCATTACTTAGTCATAATTCCTGCGACAATGAGATGAATACATGAAATGAATACATGAAATGAAAATGAAATGAATGCATGAAAACCAACTGTCTAAACCTAACAGAATCATGTGACTAAGTATGAACTACTGTGATTCAGTTCATACTAGTCAACATTCACAAGAAAAATCATGCACAAAACAATGACATGTAACTAAGTATGGATGACGGTTGTTCAATCCATATTAGTAAATAATTCCGAAGAAAACATCATGGTTAAAACAACGAGGTTCTGAAATTATCAATATGTGGTAATCAGACGTCGGCTTGGAAAGATCCTAGTGACTACCCACTAATCACAGGTCAAGTTGAGAGCCTACATGTCGAAACCTTGGCTCTAATACCATAATTGTAACACCCCCTTTTTGGTAAATGGAATATCACAAGATAATTATGGCGTGTCATTAAAACATGCAAGGTAATATGTCATAAACATACATGACCAAAGGGATAACCGGAATTAAACATCGGTCCCCAAACATAAGCCCAAAACATAAATAAAATAAATGGACTAAAGGAAGACTAAACAAGCAAAAATATATTAAGGCAAGAGGAGAAGAAGTCTAAGGTGGCTCCCATCCTATGCATGTCCTCCAAATGCTCCAGTCGAACCATGAGTACCTGCCGTTTTGGGACATGGAAAGAAAGTAACGGCTGAGCAAAACGCTCAGTGAACGGATATATGGCATAAAATGAATGACATAATATAGGAGAGATATGTAAAGCATTGCAAAGCAGCGGAAATATAAGTCATGGAAAACTTGGAACATGTTTATGATCTGGTTTTATATTCTAAAAATATAGCTTATGTTTACTTATGAAAATCTGTATTAGTTTAATATACAAAAAGCCAATATAGGTCATGAGGTCAACAACGTGCATGAATACTTGGAGGGGTGACCTCGTCATGCAAATTAGAGGGGATGCCTCTAATTAAATGGTAATGGGTAGGAAGGATCAGCTCCTTGTGAAGGATGCAAGGCACATACTACATTCACCATGAAATCCTGACTGAAAACTGTAACTAGGATGCACCCATACGCCCCTCATGATAATATAATAATAAAGGCCAGATAAACTAAAAGGGACGCCACGAGCTATCACTCCGCCGTGGTGAAGTCATAACATTGGTGCCTCCTAGGTGAAACTGGCATGCATGTATATGGCTAAGGCAACTAATAAAACATAAGCATTTAAATATGTAACTACTGGGAAAACAGTTGGCTGCATACGAGAAATCCTAATAAAGGAAGAGATTGTCCTTACTGAAGGACGGAAAATCCGTACCTTATGTCCAGTAAAAGCTAACGGAAACGCTGAAGAACCTACTCCGCCTTGACGGACAATACTACATTAGAATAAGGGACATGTATGAGTTGTCTGAGATACGTGTATTTTATTGGTTCTCTGTATTCTTAGATTATTAATCATGTTCTGTCATGTTTTACTATTTAATGTATTATCTGTAGTGTTTTCTTGTACTTTGTTGTTTATTATTCATGTAATAAGGTATTACTATACTTGTCTTGTAATACTAAGTAACTTTCTAAAAAAAATAGCAGGTTTCCTAAAATAGAAAGCTTCCAAAAATAGTAAGTTTCCATAATTAGAAATAAGCTAGATTATTAAGCTAAAATATAAGTTAAGCTTATTAGTAAAGTACAAGTCATGGATTAAGTGTCATAGCTTATTAAATAAATAACATGGTTAATTTAATAAACTATAGGTTCTATGAATTTAATTAAATAAAACATGTTTTAATTAAATTAGTTTAAATAAATAATTAGGTTAATCATGAATTATTAGTTTTAATAATTATAACCTAAGTCATGTAAAATAATTAAATAGGTTGATTTATTAATGTCCCGAACCCGTGAAACTAAATTTAACCGAGACAAAAATACCCCGACCAAGACCACACAGCCAGCGGCTTGTGGTGTCAGCCGACGGCTAACATCCCAAGGCTTCCCAGCCGTCGGCTGGTAACCCTGGCCCGCGGCCAGACCATCTGACCACTCTCTCCAGCCAACGGCTGGAGAGTCAGCCGTGGCTTGCCACTGACGAAATAAACACACCCCGACTGAGTCGGGTTCCCACTGTTTTCTATCTAGTCCTACCGAGACCTAGTGTCTCGGTTGACACTCCAAAACCAACCCAAACTACACCCCAACACGAGTCGGGGTCCCTTTCTTTTCTTGCGATCGAGCCAAACAACCACACTGAGACCATGAGCCTTGGCTCTCGGTTTGTGTGTCGGCCGAACAAAAAACCAACCAAACCCAACACCTTTTTATGATTCTTGAATTTATATATAACATGTTTAATCATGTTTTTAATCTTTGTATCCACATGAACATAATTAATAGAAAAAGATAATAAAAAGATCAAGGTTTTGATGTTACCAATAGCGTGGATGAAAAAGGTTTATGAACACGAACACAATTATCCCAAAATCAAAGATCAAAATCGACCAACACCCTCTTGGTGTCTTGTGTAGCCTGCGGCAAGGAGGAGGAAGAAAGCTAGGGTTTTTTGTAAATTTTGCTAAAATATAATTATGATAAATCCTCCTGTAGTTTTGTTTTAGGAGTAGTATTGGGTCATGGGCCAAAAGGCCCACTCCCTTGTTTCCTTGATCTATGCTGCGGCTACACTAGAGCCCAAAACCAATTCGTAGCTTTTCCAAGTTAAATAATATTCGTGTGTGTTTGTATTTAATTGTCGTGAATTTAATTTCGTGTTCATGATACATTTATAATATACGTAAATACTTGCTATTTAATGTCGTGACACGTGTAATAAATTACAAATGGAAAGTTTTATTTTATTCGTATTTTCATGTAGTTATTGTTCATTGTTACTGTTCGTGGTATTTTAATGCGGGTTTTACAAGTTTTGCCTAATACATGTGCTTAAACAATAATATGGCTTATTGTTGGTCCCTTGTAATTAGTGTTGTACTTAAGAATACTAAGTATAGTCCTAACCCATGGTTAAGTAATGTAATAAACTTAATATAAAGTAAAGTAAATAACACAAAGGTTTTCAACGTTTAACTCTTAGCTTTATTAAAGAATTATACCCTATTGTATACGAAGTTACAATAGGGATTGAATAGACAATGTGTGTTTTGGCGATCTCCTCACTAACAAGCTAGTCCAATCCTAACGATTGTTAAGCTTGACGATTCTATCAACAAGAGTTTAGAACTCAAGTGTTTGATCGTGTTTGGAGGAGAGAAACTTTGTTTGTGAATGTCTAAAGCATTTAGTGCACAAACTTGTTTCTCTCTTTTACAAGCATCCTATTTATAGAAGGAAAGTAAGATAGAAGACAAAGAATTACCCATGTGCAATTCTTGTCTTATTGGTACATTATATAATCTTGTCTTAGCCTATTCTAAGTATTAGGACATAAGTCCTTTTACACTGGTCAGCACCCTATCTATCCTAAAAGGGCAAGTCACGCTAATTGTGTAATGTACTCCATCTTATCACAATTCAACTTATCCCGCCTTTACTTCAGTCTTGGAGAATGCTTGTTTCTCCAGGGAGATCGTATGGGGTTCAGTGAGTCTATTGCCATAACTCACTGAACCCATCACCTTCTTCTTCATCTTAGAAGTCATTCATTGAGCTTCGCCTCTCTGAATGCTCGAGTCTTTCTTTTAGACTCAGTCTAGGAATTCGAAGGTAACTCACTGGGTGACTGTTCACTCAGTGACTTCATTATGTTCAAGGTTAATACTTCACTTAGGCTGATTGTTATTCAAATCCATCAGTGAGATCATTAGGCACGGAATTGACCTACCAATCTCCCCCTATTTGGATATAAAATATGCCTTAGTGATATTGTTATATGTGAGCAAAGAGGCTTCTTCTTACACAAACTATTCTACTGATGAAAAGATTTGTTTTAACAAAGTACTTCATTTTTATTCATCATTACAAAGACTAAATAGTCTGATACAAGAAACATAAATAAAACAAAAGATTACAATTATTCAGGAATCAATTGCTTCCCTCTTCACCCTTGATGAATTTAACACATTTTCCTTATCAGGCCTCCTTGCAATTATCTCCCTGAGCTTCTCAGCAAATCTATTATTCTCATCAGTGTGAACTTGTCCAGCCATCACCAGAAAGATGAGAACACTCTCAATGGTGCATTTTTTGATGTCACTCATTCTTTGAAAAGTTTGGTCCCTGAATACATCAATGAAGAAGATACCCCACTCAGGTTCTTCTATGACCATATTGTTTACAAAGGGGACATTTTTAGGGAGAGTATGATTGCAGTATAACCTAGGGATCTTAGTCTCAGCTTCAAGCTCAACTCTTTTCCTTTTTCTTCCCTGAGTCTTGGTAGGATCTTGTTCAGCTAAAGGAAGATCTTCAGTGATCCCTAACTGTTCCTTGATCTGATTCAACCTATCATATCTCTTACTGAGAGAGTTGAGTATCTCAGGGACACATTTATTCGTCTTGGTCCTAAAGATCCTACCTATTTTGTCCCACCCACTGAGACCGAAATCACCAAATGAAAACTTCTTCATAACTTCAAAATTCCTTTCATCATTGTTTCTATAAACAGATACTGGGACTGGTGTGGTATGAGGAATAATTTGAAGGTTTGTGATTGGTTCATGCTTTCTTCTTTGAGTGACGACTTTGGTGTATTGGTCATATAACTTCTTTAGTTGGGTGGTTCTTTGTTGTTGCTTCAAGACCAATTTCATCCTGAATAGCCTTGAGTTCTTACTCTTGCTTCTGAATGAACTCCTCTCCCTCTTTCTTACTTAACAAGGCCTCAGGGTCACCACCCACTTCCTTCGCAAACTCAGTGGATAACCATAAAATCTCAGCCCTTGTTGCTTCACTAGCCTTAGCCATCTCCATTCTGTCTAAGTACTCTTGAATTTGATCAGGAGTCATCTTGTACATCTTTCCATTAATATCATAAGGTATCAAGACAATGGCATCAGGATCACGCCTTCTTTCTCTTGAAGCTTTTACAAGCTTCTTGGGTGGAGGTGTTAGGGTTTCATCAGCAATGCCTTTGCCCCTATCTAAATTAGATACTGAGGGCTCAGGGTTGGGAGGAATTGAGTTTAAGGGTTCTAGTGTAGGGATCACAGGCACCTAAGGTTGGGGTTGTGCAATTCCTTACTGCTCCCCCTTAGTGTGAGAGGGAGGTTCACTCCAAGTAAGCATCACTGGTGGCACATTCTCCCCCTCAAAAGTTGAAGGATCAGCTTGATGAATCCCAGCTTTTGCTCTCTATGATGGTCCTGAAGTGGTGGTGGATGACCCCTTGAAAGCCTGAAACATCTCAGTCACCATTTCCTTCATGGACTGAGTATCAGCTTTGATGGTCTTAACATCCAACTGAATGAGGGACTGAGTGTTTTCCATGGTGGTGATTCTGGTCCTGAGGCGAGGAATATCAGAATCCTTCAGTGACTTGGAGATTTCAGAAAGATTAGAGGCATTAGCCATATAACCTTGTGTAGCCTTGCCCAATCGAAATTCTGCCTCAGAGTCTATGTGAATATCCTCATAGATAGCATCACATTTACCCTTCACCATATCCAAGTCAGACCTGAGAGATTCCAACCTTGTGAAGACCTCAGTGAGCCTGTCCTCTTGAAATAACTCCAGAAGTTGATTAACCCTGGAAGTGGACTTAGTTGTACTAGTGATCAGTCCATCCAAGGTTGTCTTTAAGGACACATTCGCCTCAACAGTTGGAAGAGCATGGTTGAGGAAATTGATGAGCTTCTTCTCTTGATTCTCATGACTAGTATTTACAGAGTTGATGAACTCCATTTGGTTGTCAACCTGAATTATCATATTCTCCTCAACTAAGTCAAAACGATCACCATACGTTCTGAATTCATCGAGGAGTTCATCAGTCTTGGAAGCAAGGTCTTCATGAGTCTAAGTTACCTCAGCTTTCAGAGTGGTTGAAGCATGGGTTAAGATACCTTTGAGGGTTTCATACAAAACCTTCTCAATAACAGGCTTGGTGTCATCAAAAATGGTATCCAGAACCACAGTCTGAGTCCCCAACGAAGAGGTGTCAAGTTTTGCCTCTTGGGAGGGATTTTTAGTTACCTTAAGGGAGGGATCTTTTTGTTCGGATGCCTCTGGGGAGGGATTTTGTTAAGCCTCAGGGGAGGGCGGTATGTCCTCGAACAAGGGTGGGGACTGTGGCTTCTAGTCTGATTGAGGAAGGGCCTGAGTGTCAGGTTCATCCCCAGACTCAATCATGTCATCGTCGTTACTGTAACCTTGGAGTAGCTCTTCAGGCCCCTCTAGCAGATTTACAAAATCTCCAAAGTTCAGTGATCCCAGTGGTTTGTCCAGCTCCCCTTCAAAAGAAGGTTTGCCTTGGTTATCGTCACTCCCTGCCCCAAATCCCGAGGCTTGGGTTTTAGCCAACTGATGCTCAGGGGCAATTTACGATTGATCAGTGGTGGAGGTGAGATCCCTATCAGCGGGGTGTTTTACCCGTGGGCGTCCCTCTGAGTCTTTGGGATTAGTACTGGTTCCCTCAGGTAAAGACTTTTGTTTTAGTGTGCCTTCATCAGGAGTTGTGGAAGTGAGATTCCTATCAGCGTGGTGTTTTACCCTTGGGCGTCCCTCTGAGTCTAAGGAATCTAGTTTTGGGTCCTCAGGCAAAGACTTGTGAGTTCGTGTGCCTTCATTGGATTTGGTGGAAGTGATAAGCCTATCAGCGAGGTGTGTTACCCGTAGGCTTCTCTCTGAGTCTTTGGCCTTAGTTTTGTCCTCAGGCAAAGGTTGTGATTTTCGAATGCCATCATCGGGCTGAGTGGAAGGCAGACCCATAGGAGAAGGTTGTATGTTTCCTTCTCCATCATGAGGACCAGTAGGTTGGCCCGTCGACCCTGACTGTGATGTATCAGGGTCTCCCGAACGCTCTTTCCCTTGGGGTAGATGAAGCTTGGTCTGAACAAGGGTGGTCTTTTTAGCCTTGGCCTTTTTGGGACGTGCCTCGGAAGCCTCAGGACCCAGTGCCATTGTTGGTTTGGTCTTTGGCACAGTCTGAGGCTTCTTGTTCCCCTTCTTTGGTAAGAAGTGAATATAGACACGGATGATTCACAACTGATCACCTCAGTCGTGTGAGCCGTCAATTCAATGGGGTTGACTTCAGATAGGTTCTTTAAAATGTTTGTAGAACTCAGGATGGGAGTAGAAAAAACATTGAATTTTTCCTGAGTGTAAAGGGAACCCAGTAACCGTTCTAAGGCGCATGATATGAATCTTGGGTAAGAAACATACTTTTTCCTAGACTCCTTTAGGAGCCTGGTTACGAGATCATTATAAATGATCTCTCCTATGTCAATCTTCACTCCATTAATAAGACTGTAGATTAGCATCTACTGAGAAGAATTAACTTGCTTAGTAGATGAATAGTTCCCACCGATCACCTAAATCACAAAAGTGACCAGGATCCTCCAAGCCATGGGGAAAGCAGTTTTGATCAATGGGGTTTTAGTCACAGGTAACTCAGACACCCCGATTTCTTTTAAGCCTTTTTTAACTGACTCGATGTCAGGATGTGCAACATACTTTCCATTGTTATAATCGAGTCTACTGGTTTGACAAAAAGTTTTAAAGTCTAAAATCAATGGCGTCTTCCCATTGTTCACAGTGAACGTAATGACACAATTCTTATGTGACTTGGTCTCAGACCCCTGAGAACCTTCAGGCCCTTGGGTAGTGGGGGTTACAACCACAGCCGTATACCATAACTCCCTGAGATATTCATGGTAAAAGACTGAGGGGTTTTAGTAAAAGCATCAGCCCAATCACAGTTTTTCAAAAATTTGCAAATTGGTTTGTAGGCTGATACACTACTAGGGTAATTGAAGTTTTCCTCATAGTGGTTTCCTGGAAAGTGGACACCCTCACTGATGAGATCCTCAGTCTGAGGGGAATATGTTATTTAAGTTATTTTTTTAAGCTTTGAAGAAAAGGACAATGACACTTTGTGGAAATCAAATCAAGACTTGTTTCATGTTATAATACAACAAAGGTTCACCAAGTGACTTAATGCAAACTTTTGCCTTGCGAAGAGGATCAAGAGTTAAAAACACCAAGTAACTTTGATTGTTTGTGCTATATAACAATAAAACAAGTGATCAATGTGATTACCTTTTATAAGAAACTTTCTCTGGAAACAACTGTTGTCCCATATATTTAGATGACATAAGATAGAAATAAAGAAGAAAATAAGATGGATTCTAGAGAGAGAAAGTAGTGAGAGAAAGTAGAGAGTAGGAGGTGATTAACTTGTAAAATTAGATTAAGAATTATGAGAACATCCACCCTCCTAACATGATAGGAGGGTGCTTATATAGTCCACCCACATGCGGGCTCTCTAATGGACTATATTGTTTTGGGCCGGGCTTGAATAAATGCTTAGTACCTTGAAAGAGGCCTTTTTAAGCTAACCATCAAGCCCGTAATGTCATGACTATTTTAACTAACTATTGCAACGTTCTAATAAATATTACAATAAAAGCCTATGACTGAACATTCTTGTTTGACTCAATATTTTGAGGCTAACAATATCCCCCAATGTAAGGTCATTCCTCTTCGATATTTGGAGATCAATGGAGATTACGAATTTCGTCATAAATGAGTCTTGAACGTGTAATAGTCGTCTTGTTCCTTCATGCTGTGATCTTTGAGCCTTTGTCATTGTCTTTCGACTTTGTCTTTAGGCTTGAGATCTTCAAATCATTCTTGGCTTGTCTTTGCCATCTTGCGATCTTGTGTCTTTATACACATGCTCATACTTTCACAATCTTGAAAGCTTGCTAACAATCTCCCTTGAAGAGAAATCATTCCTCTACATTAATTGATAAGGAAGATTTTGATCATCAGAGTTGCGAAAGTCTTTAGCTTTCTTGATTGTTGAATGTCTTTGGGCATGAGTATGTGATTTTGAATCTTTGACTTTGCTTAGTACACCGTAACGTCACCTTCTTGAGACAAAACATAGACACGGACTGAATGGCTTTGACATTTCCTAAATCGGTAGCTTTTTACCTCCGGTCAGTGAAGACCGTTACACGATATTAAATATCGTACCTGTGATTAGGTAGATTCAATTAAGAACATCCTTGACAGGGTTTCGCGGTAGTACTAGCCGTTCTCTTTACTCGACTGTCTCAAAGCAAGAATACCAACATAAAGAGCGAATCAATTGGATAGATATCCGCTTGATTAAAGTCGTCAATTCAAATTCCTAGAACAAGTTTGATTCATTAAGAATCTTACCATTGTTGCTTTCCAGTTGACACAAGCTTGATTCATAAGAATCTCGCAAGTTACCTACTGTAGCGCTGTTTAATGTTGACGCTAGAAGGATTTCCATTCGTCATTGTGATATTAATAAATATCACTCTGAATATTCTAGAAAGATCATAAAGATATTGCGTAGAAACCTGAAACGAGTTTGAATCAATTCAGAATCAAACCATTGTTGCTTTTCAGTTTACACATGTTCAATTCTAAAAGAATCTTACACATGACCTATCGTAGTGCTGTTTGATGTTAACACTTGAAGGATTTCCACTCATCATTGTGAATACTAAGTAGTATCACTCTGAGTGTTCTAGCAATATCGCAAGGATCTAGCGTAGGACTCTCTTGATCTTCATCTGTGTGTAACGAGATTTGATTGATCTCTTGGCTCTAGACTCGATTTGTGCACTTTTAGTGGTCGGAGACTGGAGCAGATGCCACCTATTCAATATCAACTAACTTGGAGTGAGAAAGTCAATAGAAGTTGTGTTGATCTCCGTGACAATAAAACAAACTTCTGTTGAGAGAAGCCTGAGTCAGCTGGGGAAGGGTTGTGCATTATATCACTGGGTCCATGATGTGTTGACCTGGTTTCTGCCTAAGTTGTATGGAGGGCTAATTTCTTTACACCCTTTATCCTTACATTTCTTTTTCATTCTTCAACCCCTTAAATGCTTACCAAGACATCATTACTAACACCTTGTTGTGATTGTTCTAGTGCTAGCATCAATACTTAGTCGGCATTCAGCTTCGTTCACATTCTACTCCATCTTTCCTAAGGACTTCTAATAATCTATAAGATTATCCCTGGGAAGATCCCTCCGGTTCTGGTTGGATCATAGGACTTAAACCTAACCACCATTTTGACACCAATAACGTCGTGAATTAAAGATGTTGTGGGTATTTGATCGTAACCATGAGTGCTTGAGTCTTTAGATCACATTTTAATCACATTTTATCCCCTATCTCTAATATATAAAATCGTTTGATATTATGCCAAATTTGATTAAAATATATTGTGAAAAATAGTCTTGAAAACATTTCGGGAGAAAAATGTGTCAAACTTAGCATGAATTTGGAACGCTCCCCCTCAAAAATTGATCCAATGGAATTGTCATTACGAGGATATGATCCACGTTAAACTTTTAAGGATAGGAGTTGTTGAACACTTAATTTTTGAAAGATTGTGAATATCATTGAAAAATTCTTGAAAAAATTATGTTCAACGCTTTTTGAAAAACTATATTTCTTTTGGGCGAAAAAGTTTTTCTAAAGCATAAACTTGAGTTCATAGACTTTGAATGTCTTGACAAATCCACTCAAGTGTAAGAAGATTTAACTTCTTTTGCTGAGGGTAAGCGCACTAAAGCGTACACTCCCCCGTGAATATAGATCCGGGTTGCAATCTGAAAGTGATTACAAGCCATTGTGTTGAGCTCAAAACATTGAATGTTTTGTGACAAGCTCAACCCAATATAGATTGCTCTACCCGTTGTTGGAAAAATTGTCCAAAATAGACATTTTCCTATATTAAAAGTAGAAATGACATGTTTTGAAAAATATTTACAACTTTCATTCGAGCTTTATGTACACACTCGTGTCGTTATTGAGCGACATTTCTAGGTACGTCCATATTATCGATACTGAAAGACATGTCGAGAAGAATATTTTTAGTTTTTCAAAGATTTCTTAATTTTGTGTTTTGCTTTTTCATTAATATTTACAAGTAGATGTTTGATAGATGAATCAAGAAGGCTTCTTTGCCAGAATCTCCAGTTCTGCTGGAGTCAAACAACTCATACCAATTTGCCTAACAAGATACGTAAACCTCTCTTTTGAAAGAGCTTTTGTAAACAAGTCAGCTAATTGGTAATCAGTTCCAACAAAGTATAATTCCACGATACCCTTTTCAACTTGTTCCTTAATGAAGTGATATCTGACATCAATGTGCTTCGTGCAGGAATGTTGTACCAGATTGCAGGAGATGGCTATGGCGGACTTTGAGTCACAGTACATAGGTACTTTATCAAAGTGGAAGCCATAATCCGTGAGTTGTGTTCTCATCCATAGAACTTGAGCACAACACGCAGATAGAGACACATACTCCGCTTCAGCTGATGACAGTGACGTCCAATCTTTCTTCTTGGAAGACCATCCCACAAGCTTATCTTGACCTAGAAATTGTGCACCACCAGAAGTACTTTTTCGTGTATCAAGACACCCTGCATGATCGGAATCTGAATAGGCCGTTAGAAAGAAACCGGTTTCCCTCAGATACCAGATTCCTATGTGAATGGTATTCTTAAGGTACCGAAAGATCCGTTTAACCTCCTTGAGGTTCTTTTCAGTGGGTCGTGCTTGATATCGTGCACAATAACACGTAGCATGTGATATAGCTGGTCGACTTGCTGTTAAGTAAATGAGGGAGCCGATCATGGAATGATATCTCGTTTGATCTATGGCATCTCCCTCCAAATCAGCATCTAGGGATGTGGTTGATAATGGTGTCCCAACGGGGTCACATGAGGTCATACCATGCTTTTTTATTATCTCTTGACAATACTTAGCTTGGTTAATAAAGATACCACTTGGGGATTGGTGAACTTGAATTCCTAGAAAGAATTTTAGTTCGCCCATCATAGACATTTCAAATTTGATGTGCATTACTTTTTCAAACCATTTCTTGTAATTCATCAAATCGGATGTGAATAGTCTCAACTATCAATTTTGTTCTCTTGTTGTAAACTCTATATCCCTTAGACTGAGTTGCATATCCCACAAGAATACATGCATCACCTTTCTCTTTCATCTTGTCCAGATTTTCACCATCTCAAATAATGTAACACGTACATCCACAAACATGAAGGTGTTTGAGTGAAGGTTTTCGATCATGAATTATGTGATATGGTGTCTTTTCGTGTCTTGAGATAATTAAGGATCGGTTTTGTGTGTAGCATGCGGTTGACACGGCTTCGGCCCAAAAGTATAATGGTAGTTTTGAAGCGGATAATAATGTTCGAGCAGCCTCAACCAAAGTACGGTTTCGTCTTTCAATAACACCATTTTGTTCAGGTGTTCGAGCAATAGATGTTTCATGTTCAATTCCTTTGCCTTCAAAATAGTTTCTCGGAGTTGAATTCAAAAATTCTGTACCTCTGTCAGTACGAACCACTTTTACTTGAGCTTGAAGACCACGTTGTAACAGTTTAAGGAAGCTGGTGAGAACCTCGGGTGTTTCATCCTTGGATCTCAAGAAGTGAGTCCATGTGTACCTTGAGTAATCATCGATAATTACCATAACATATTTCTTCCCATTGATACTATGAACACGCATGGGACCACACAAATCGATATGAAGAAGATCTAACCGTCCTTTAGACCTTGGTGTAGTCTTTGTCTTGAAGCTACTTCATTTAGCTTTACAAAGCTCACAAGAAGAACAAAGATGATCTTTGATGAATTTCAAGCTTGGAAGGCCTCTCACAATATCTTTCTTGGAAAGCAAGTTGATGGTATCAAAATTAAGATGAGATAAACGTTGATGCCATAACCATGCCTGAGTCATTGAAGCTTTAGCCATGAAGCAAATTGGAGTTGATGAAGTTGTGTCTTGAAGTGAAATAGTGTAAAGATCAGTACCACGTGTACCGGTAAGTAAGTCATTCCCATCATAATCACGAACAAAACATGTCTTCTTCCTGAAAGCAGCCTCCAAATCCGCATCACAGAATTGACCAACCGAGAAAATATTGTGATTGAGCCCTTCGACGTAGTATACCCTTTTGATCATGATATTCCCTTGAAGCAAATCTCCATATCCTAGGATCGGTGCAAATTGATCATTTCCGAATCGGATCGTACCCAGGAACTTCTCCACGAAGTTAATTAGAAGCTTGAGATTCCCCGTCATGTGCTTCGTGCATCCGGAGTCCAGTATGAAGAGAATTATTTGTATCACCTGCAGAAGAGTTAGAACACGATGGAGCATTTGCTAAATTGGATATCACAGTAGTTGTGATTGTAGAATCATTAGTATCCTTAGATACAGTTAAAGGCATACTAATACTTGTTGTCACATTTTCTGTCCTAACTTTAGGCATCTATTTATATCCTGGAGGACATTGATTAGCAAACCACCATTTCCAAGACTTGCTAGCAGACTCATATAATTCCATAATTCGGCTTCTAAATTGCTTAGTGGTGGAGTCTGGTGCATTACTTTTCTTAGTGGGGGTTGCACCAGAATAGTTCACTTTGCGTTTGGATTTACTAGCACTAATAGGCATCGCAAATTTCTTCTTAGTTCTAGTATCTACGCCTTTGACATTATTTATAGCACATATAGAATGATTAGCATTAGCACATTTTCGACATTTGACACAAACAAATTTCACATTCATAGCGTTCAAATCATTCATCATCATTACATGCGATTACAGACTTTTTATTCTTAAAAACATTCAAATTCCTAGGGTGTTCTTCTACTTCCTTCATCTTCTCTTGACTCTTGTGTTTCTAGACCTTATCATTCACTTGAGTGCTCTTAAGCTGAGGCCGACTAACACTAGCAGTAGAGACTACTCCTGTAGTAGAAGACACACAAATATTAGTGTTTCTAGAAGTTTGAGGCGAGTGACTAACTTTGTTTGTGGGTTTAGTGGTCATTCTATACATCCCTGGTTTAATCATATTATTGTGCTTAACGCTTGGTGCTATAGCATTACTTATGGATTGAGTATGTGGTAACCTTTCCTTTGCATCCATCTTGGGGGCAAACACGGGTTTTGCAAACGAGGAATTTGAGAAAGCATATGGTTTTCCCAAGATGGAAGATCTATTCACTTTAGAGGCATTGGGTTGTCTAACAACAGGTTTCTTAACGCTAGGTTCCACAACTTTCCCACCCATCTTAGCAACGAGTTTCTTCAACTCTGCAATTGCTATGTCTTTTTCTTGTAACTGAGCTTTCAAATCCGATATATCAAGACTTTTTTCGTTTAGTAATTGACATGACTCAAATAATTTTACTTCCAAAGGTGTATCATTTGAAAAGCTGCCAACTTTCTTTGCAAAGCAAGTTCAAGTGAGTGACAATGTTTTTGAAGATAATCATATTATGTTGAAGTAACAAAAACTCTTTTTGGTCAACTTTATTCAAAAGCTCAGTTTCAAGACGTTCACATTCTTTAACTTGATCAAGATATTTGCATTCAACATCAGAATATTCATCAATATCAGCACAAGATGTAACATAAACACACATAATATCTTTTGAGAGACATTCATGTAAGAGTAGATCATATGCTGTAGAAACCTCGTCTCTTTCAGGTTGATGGTCGTTCACTTCTTGTTCAAGAGATTCCACATGATGTGTTGACCTGGTTTCTGCCTAAGTTGTATGGAGGGCTAATTTCTTTACACCCTTTATCCTTACATTTCTTTTTCATTCTTCAACCCCTTAAATGCTTACCAAGACATCATTACTAACACCTTGTTGTGATTGTTCTAGTGCTAGCATCAATACTTAGTCGGCATTCAGCTTCGTTCACATTCTACTCCATCTTTCCTAAGGACTTCTAATAATCTATAAGATTATCCCTGGGAAGATCCCTCCGGTTCTGGTTAGATCATAGGACTTAAACCTAACCACCATTTTGACACCAATAACGTCGTGAATTAAAGATGTTGTGGGTATTTGATCGTAACCATGAGTGCTTGAGTCTTTAGATCACATTTAAATCACATTTTATCCCCTATCTCTAATATATAAAATCGTTTGATATTATGCCAAATTTGATTAAAATATATTGTGAAAAATAGTCTTGAAAACATTTCGGGAGAAAAATGTGTCAAACTTAGCATGAATTTGGAACGCTCCCCCTCAAAAATTGATCCAATGGAATTGTCATTACGAGGATATGATCCACGTTAAACTTTTGAGGATAGGAGTTGTTGAACACTTAATTTTTGAAAGATTGTGAATATCATTGAAAAATTCTTGAAAAAATTATGTTCAACGCTTTTTGAAAAACTATATTTCTTTTGGGCGAAAAAGTTTTTCTAAAGCATAAACTTGAGTTCATAGACTTTGAATGTCTTGACAAATCCACTCAAGTGTAAGAAGATTTAACTTCTTTTGCTGAGGGTAAGCGCACTAAAGCGTACACTCCCCCGTGAATATAGATCCGGGTTGCAATCTGAAAGTGATTACAAGCCATTGTGTTGAGCTCAAAACATTGAATGTTTTGTGACAAGCTCAACCCAATATAGATTGCTCTACCCGTTGTTGGAAAAATTGTCCAAAATAGACATTTTCCTATATTAAAAGTAGAAATGACATGTTTTGAAAAATATTTACAACTTTCATTCGAGCTTTATGTACACACTCGTGTCGTTATTGAGCGACATTTCTAGGTACGTCCATATTATCGATACTGAAAGACATGTCGAGAAGAATATTTTTAGTTTTTCAAAGATTTCTTAATTTTGTGTTTTGCTTTTTCATTAATATTTACAAGTAGATGTTTGATAGATGAATCAAGAAGGCTTCTTTGCCAGAATCTCCAGTTCTGCTGGAGTCAAACAACTCATACTAATTTGCCTAACAAGATACGTAAACCTCTCTTTCGAAAGAGCTTTTGTAAACAAGTCAGCTAATTGGTAATCAGTTCCAACAAAGTATAATTCCACGATACCATTTTCAACTTGTTCCTTAATGAAGTGATATCTGACATCAATGTGCTTCGTGCGGGAATGTTGTACCAGATTGCAGGAGATGGCTATGGCGGACTTTGAGTCACAGTACATAGGTACTTTATCAAAGTGGAAGCCATAATCCGTGAGTTGTGTTCTCATCCATAGAACTTGAGCACAACACGCAGATAGAGACACATACTCCGCTTCAGCTGATGACAGTGACGTCCAATCTTTCTTCTTGGAAGACCATCCCACAAGCTTATCTTGACCTAGAAATTGTGCACCACTAGAAGTACTTTTTCGTGTATCAAGACACCCTGCATGATCGGAATCTGAATAGGCCGTTAGAAAGAAACCGGTTTCCCTCAGATACCAGATTCCTATGTGAATGGTATTCTTAAGGTACCGAAAGATCCGTTTAACCTCCTTGAGGTTCTTTTCAGTGGGTCGTGCTTGATATCGTGCACAATAACACGTAGCATGTGATATAGCTGGTTGACTTGCTGTTAAGTAAATGAGGGAGCCAATCATGGAACGATATCTCGTTTGATCTATGGCATCTCCCTCCAAATCAGCATCTAGGGATGTGGTTGATAATGGTGTCCCAACGGGGTCACATGAGGTCATACCATGCTTTTTTATTATCTCTTGACAATACTTAGCTTGGTTAATAAAGATACCACTTGGGGATTGGTGAACTTGAACTCCTAGAAAGAATTTTAGTTCGCCCATCATAGACATTTCAAATTTGCTGTGCATTACTTTTTCAAACCATTTTGAAAGTTTTGGGTTTGTAGACCCGAAAATAATGTCATCAACATAAATCTGCACAAGCAAAATGTCATCCCCATATTTATAAGTGAACAAATTTAGATCAATGGAACCTTTTGAGAAACCTTTGGATACCATAACGTTCGAGAGCTCATCGTACCACGCCCTTGGAGCTTGCTTGAGTCCATAAAGTGCTTTGTGGAGACGATACACCTTGTCAGGATAATGAGAATTGACGAATCCTTCCGGTTGCATGACATAGACTTCTTCCTTCAAAGGACCGTTAAGAAACGCCGTCTTTACGTCCATTTGATAGACAATGAATCCCTTATGTGCAGCATAAGAAAGGAAAATCCTGACCGCTTCCAAACGAGCTACTGGTGTAAATGACTCTTCAAAATCAATACCCTCTTTCTGACCCAACCCTTTAGCCACTAGCCTATATTTATTCTTGATGATCGTGTTCTCTTCATCCATCTTGTTTTTCTAGATCCATCGAAGATTTAATGGTATTACATCGTATGGTCTATCAACGAGTTCCCAGACTTTAAGTCTTTCAAATTTTTGAAGTTCATCCGTCATCGATTCAATCCAAGCATGATCAGCCATGGCTTCTTTGATATTTGTTGGTCCAACTATACTCACGGCGAGTGCGAACATACAAACATCGCCATCGGTTTCAAGCTGACGTCTTGTACGAACAGGCTGTGAAGGGTTTCCAATTACTTGAACCAAAGGATGATCTCGGGTCCAATGATGTGTTGAAGGATGTCGTTGATAGAACGTATGCATATTTGACGGATCAACATGGCGAGTAGAAGACTCTCCAGTTTCGTGTACCTGTGTACCGAATGGGTTGATAAATTCGTCTTCGTCAGATAATGCATTGTCTGCTTGATTTGTGTTCTCTAGAGCAATGACAGTAGTTGTGGATATTGTAGGAGCAGTTGTTGATGTGATATTATGAGGAGGTAAGTATGCAGCAACCCGTGTTAAAGTAGATGAAATTGTATCCTTTTGTTGACGATGATCGGTATCATCATTCTTATCATGAGTGACAGCGGAAGACTTCGATACAACTTGTTTCTCCCCCGTGAAATATTCATCATACATTGGTCCATATAACATTTCCAACTCTTCAAGTGTCGTGTTGACTGTCATATCTGCTCTTGGAACATTTCCTTGAACCAGCGTTGAACTTGACGGTTCATTGATGTGGTCTTGAGTTCCGAGTTCCGTGCAGTTGTGAACGGAAGTTGTTTGTCGTTGTGGCTCGAGACTCAAACTGTTTTGTTCAAGTTCCATTTCTTATAATTCATCAAATCGGATGTGAATAGTCTCAACTATCAATTTTGTTCTCTTGTTGTAAACTCTATATCCCTTAGACTGAGTTGCATATCCCACAAGAATACATGCATCACCTTTCTCTTTCATCTTGTCCAGATTTTCACCATCTCAAATAATGTAACACGTACATCCAAAAACATGAAGGTGTTTGAGTGAAGGTTTTCGATCATGAATTATGTGATATGGTGTCTTTTCGTGTGTTGAGATAATTAAGGATCGGTTTTGTGTGTAGCATGCGGTTGACACGGCTTCGGCCCAAAAGTATAATGGTAGTTTTGAAGCGGATAATAATGTTCGAGCAGCCTCAACCAAAGTACGGTTTCGTCTTTCAATAACACCGTTTTGTTCAGGTGTTCGAGCAATAGATGTTTCATGTTCAATTCCTTTGCCTTCAAAATAGTTTCTCGGAGTTGAATTCAAAAATTTTGTACCTCTGTCAGTACGAACCACTTTTACTTGAGCTTGAAGACCACGTTGTAACAGTTTAAGGAAGCTGGTGAGAACCTCGGGTGTTTCATCCTTGGATCTCAAGAAGTGAGTCCATGTGTACCTTGAGTAATCATCGACAATTACCATAACATATTTCTTCCCATTGATACTATGAACACGCATGGGACCACACAAATCGATATGAAGAAGATCTAACCGTCCTTTAGACCTTGGTGTAGTCTTTGTCTTGAAGCTACTTCATTTAGCTTTACAAAGCTCACAAGAAGAACAAAGATGATCTTTGATGAATTTCAAGCTTGGAAGGCCTCTCACAATATCTTTCTTGGAAAGCAAGTTGATGGTATCAAAATTAAGATGAGATAAACGTTGATGCCATAACCATGCCTGAGTCATTGAAGCTTTAGCCATGAAGCAAATTGGAGTTGATGAAGTTGTGTCTTGAAGTGAAATAGTGTAAAGATCAGTACCACGTGTACCGGTAAGTAATTCATTCCCATCATAATCACGAACAAAACATGTCTTCTTCCTGAAAGCAGCCTCCAAATCCGCATCACAGAATTGACCAACCGAGAAAATATTGTGATTGAGCCCTTCGACGTAGTATACCCTTTTGATCATGATATTCCCTTGAAGCAAATCTCCATATCCTAGGATCGGTGCAAATTGATCATTTCCGAATCGGATCGTACCCAGGAACTTCTCCACGAAGTTAATTAGAAGCTTGAGATTCCCCGTCATGTGCTTCGTGCATCCGGAGTCCAGTATGAAGAGAATTATTTGTATCACCTGCAGAAGAGTTAGAACACGATGGAGCATTTGCTAAATTGGATATCACAGTAGTTGTGATTGTAGAATCATTAGTATCCTTAGATACAGTTAAAGGCATACTAATACTTGTTGTCACATTTTCTGTCCTAACTTTAGGCATCTATTTATATCCTGGAGGACATTGATTAGCAAACCACCATTTCCAAGACTTGCTAGCAGACTCATATAGTTCCATAATTCGGCTTCTAAGTTGCTTAGTGGTGGAGTCTGGTGCATTACTTTTCTTAGTGGGGGTTGCACCAGAATAGTTCACTTTGCGTTTGGATTTACTAGCACTAATAGGCATCACAAATTTCTTCTTAGTTCTAGTATCTACGCCTTTGACATTATTTATAGCACATATAGAATGATTAGCATTAGCACATTTTCGACATTTGACACAAACAAATTTCACATTCATAGCGTTCAAATCATTCATCATCATTACATGCGATTACAGACTTTTTATTCTTAAAAACATTCAAATTCCTAGGGTGTTCTTCTACTTCCTTCATCTTCTCTTGACTCTTGTGTTTCTAGACCTTATCATTCACTTGAGTGCTCTTAAGCTGAGGCCGACTAACACTAGCAGTAGAGACTACTCCTGTAGTAGAAGACACACAAATATTAGTGTTTCTAGAAGTTTGAGGCGAGTGACTAACTTTGTTTGTGGGTTTAGTGGTCATTCTATACATCCCTGGTTTAATCATATTATTGTGCTTAACGCTTGGTGCTATAGCATTACTTATGGATTGAGTATGTGGTAACCTTTCCTTTGCATCCATCTTGGGGGCAAACACGGGTTTTGCAAACGAGGAATTTGAGAAAGCATATGGTTTTCCCAAGATGGAAGATCTATTCACTTTAGAGGCATTGGGTTGTCTAACAACAGGTTTCTTAACGCTAGGTTCCACAACTTTCCCACCCATCTTAGCAACGAGTTTCTTCAACTCTGCAATTGCTATGTCTTTTTCTTGTAACTGAGCTTTCAAATCCGATATATCAAGACTTTTTTCGTTTAGTAATTGACATGACTCAGATAATTTTACTTCCAAAGGTGTATCATTTGAAAAGCTGCCAACTTTCTTTGCAAAGCAAGTTCAAGTGAGTGACAATGTTTTTGAAGATAATCATATTATGTTGAAGTAACAAAAACTCTTTTTGGTCAACTTTATTCAAAAGCTCAGTTTCAAGACGTTCACATTCTTTAACTTGATCAAGATATTTGCATTCAACATCAGAATATTCATCAATATCAGCACAAGATGTAACATAAACACACATAATATCTTTTGAGAGACATTCATGTAAGAGTAGATCATATGCTGTAGAAACCTCGTCTCTTTCAGGTTGATGGTCGTTCACTTCTTGTTCAAGAGATTCCACATGATGTGTTGACCTGGTTTCTGCCTAAGTTGTATGGAGGGCTAATTTCTTTACACCCTTTATCCTTACATTTCTTTTTCATTCTTCAACCCCTTAAATGCTTACCAAGACATCATTACTAACACCTTGTTGTGATTGTTCTAGTGCTAGCATCAATACTTAGTCGGCATTCAGCTTCGTTCACATTCTACTCCATCTTTCCTAAGGACTTCTAATAATCTATAAGATTATCCCTGGGAAGATCCCTCCGGTTCTGGTTGGATCATAGGACTTAAACCTAACCACCATTTTGACACCAATAACGTCGTGAATTAAAGATGTTGTGGGTATTTGATCGTAACCATGAGTGCTTGAGTCTTTAGATCACATTTTAATCACATTTTATCCCCTATCTCTAATATATAAAATCGTTTGATATTATGCCAAATTTGATTAAAATATATTGTGAAAAATAGTCTTGAAAACATTTTGGGAGAAAAATGTGTCAAACTTAGCATGAATTTGGAACGCTCCCCCTCAAAAATTGATCCAATGGAATTGTCATTACGAGGATATGATCCACGTTAAACTTTTGAGGATAGGAGTTGTTGAACACTTAATTTTTGAAAGACTGTGAATATCATTGAAAAATTCTTGAAAAAATTATGTTCAACACTTTTTGAAAAACTATATTTCTTTTGGGCGAAAAAGTTTTTCTAAAGCATAAACTTGAGTTCATAGACTTTGAATGTCTTGACAAATCCACTCAAGTGTAAGAAGATTTAACTTCTTTTGCTGAGGGTAAGCGCACTAAAGCGTACACTCCCCCGTGAATATAGATCCGGGTTGCAATCTGAAAGTGATTACAAGCCATTGTGTTGAGCTCAAAACATTGAATGTTTTGTGACAAGCTCAACCCAATATAGATTGCTCTACCCGTTGTTGGAAAAATTGTCCAAAATAGACATTTTCCTATATTAAAAGTAGAAATGACATGTTTTGAAAAATATTTACAACTTTCATTCGAGCTTTATGTTCACACTCGTGTCGTTATTGAGCGACATTTCTAGGTACGTCCATATTATCGATACTGAAAGACATGTCGAGAAGAATATTTTTAGTTTTTCAAAGATTTCTTAATTTTGTGTTTTGCTTTTTCATTAATATTTACAAGTAGATGTTTGATAGATGAATCAAGAAGGCTTCTTTGCCAGAATCTCCAGTTCTGCTGGAGTCAAACAACTCATACCAATTTGCCTAACAAGATACGTAAACCTCTCTTTCGAAAGAGCTTTTGTAAACAAGTCAGCTAATTGGTAATCAGTTCCAACAAAGTATAATTCCACGATACCCTTTTCAACTTGTTCCTTAATGAAGTGATATCTGACATCAATGTGCTTCGTGCGGGAATGTTGTACCAGATTGCAGGAGATGGCTATGGCGGACTTTGAGTCACAGTACATAGGTACTTTATCAAAGTGGAAGCCATAATCCGTGAGTTGTGTTCTCATCCATAGAACTTGAGCACAACACGCAGATAGAGACACATACTCCGCTTCAGCTGATGACAGTGACGTCCAATCTTTCTTCTTGGAAGACCATCCCACAAGCTTATCTTGACCTAGAAATTGTGCACCACTAGAAGTACTTTTTCGTGTATCAAGACACCCTGCATGATCGGAATCTGAATAGGCCGTTAGAAAGAAACCGGTTTCCCTCAGATACCAGATTCCTATGTGAATGGTATTCTTAAGGTACCGAAAGATCCGTTTAACCTCCTTGAGGTTCTTTTTAGTGGGTCGTGCTTGATATCGTGCACAATAACACGTAGCATGTGATATAGCTGGTCGACTTGCTGTTAAGTACATGAGGGAGCCGATCATGGAACGATATCTCGTTTGATCTATGGCATCTCCCTCCAAATCAGCATCTAGGGATGTGGTTGATAATGGTGTCCCAACGGGGTCACATGAGGTCATACCATGCTTTTTTATTATCTCTTGACAATACTTAGCTTGGTTAATAAAGATACCACTTGGGGATTGGTGAACTTGAATTCCTAAAAAGAATTTTAGTTCGCCCATCATAGACATTTCAAATTTGTTGTGCATTACTTTTTCAAACCATTTTGAAAGTTTTGGGTTTGTAGACCCGAAAATAATGTCATCAACATAAATCTGCACAAGCAAAATGTCATCCCCATATTTATAAGTGAACAAATTTAGATCAATGGAACCTTTTGAGAAACCTTTGGATACCATAACGTTCGAGAGCTCATCGTACCACGCCCTTGGAGCTTGCTTGAGTCCATAAAGTGCTTTGTGGAGACGATACACCTTGTCAGGATAATGAGAATTGACGAATCCTTCCGGTTGCATGACATAGACTTCTTCCTTCAAAGGACCGTTAAGAAACGCCGTCTTTACGTCCATTTGATAGACAATGAATCCCTTATGTGCAGCATAAGAAAGGAAAATCCTGACCGCTTCCAAACGAGCTACTGGTGTAAATGACTCTTCAAAATCAATACCCTCTTTCTGACCCAACCCTTTAGCCACTAGCCTATATTTATTCTTGATGATCGTGTTCTCTTCATCCATCTTGTTTTTCTAGATCCATCGAAGATTTAATGGTATTACATCGTATGGTCTGTCAACGAGTTCCCAGACTTTAAGTCTTTCAAATTTTTGAAGTTCATCCGTCATCGATTCAATCCAAGCATGATCAGCCATAGCTTCTTTGATATTTGTTGGTCCAACTATACTCACGGCGAGTGCGAACATACAAACATCGCCATCGGTTTCAAGCTGACGTCTTGTACGAACAGGCTGTGAAGGGTTTCCAATTACTTGAACCAAAGGATGATCTCGGGTCCAATGATGTGTTGAAGGATGTCGTTGATAGAACGTATGCATATTTGACGGATCAACATGGCGAGTAGAAGACTCTCCAGTTTCGTGTACCTGTGTACCGAATGGGTTGATAAATTCGTCTTCGTCAGATAATGCATTGTCTGCTTGATTTGTGTTCTCTAGAGCAATGACAGTAGTTGTGGATATTGTAGGAGCAGTTGTTGATGTGATATTATGAGGAGGTAAGTATGCAGCAACCCGTGTTAAAGTAGATGAAATTGTATCCTTTTGTTGACGATGATCGGTATCATCATTCTTATCATGAGTGACAGCGGAAGACTTCGATACAACTTGTTTCTCCCCCGTGAAATATTCATCATACATTGGTCCATATAACATTTCCAACTCTTCAAGTGTCGTGTTGACTGTCATATCTGCTCTTGGAACATTTCCTTGAACCAGCGTTGAACTTGACGGTTCATTGATGTGGTCTTGAGTTCCGAGTTCCGTGCAGTTGTGAACGGAAGTCGTTTGTCGTTGTGGCTCGAGACTCAAACTGTTTTGTTCAAGTTCCATTTCTTGTAATTCATCAAATCGGATGTGAATAGTCTCAACTATCAATTTTGTTCTCTTGTTGTAAACTCTATATCCCTTAGACTGAGTTGCATATCCCACAAGAATACATGCATCACCTTTCTCTTTCATCTTGTCCAGATTTTCACCATCTCAAATAATGTAACACGTACATCCAAAAACATGAAGGTGTTTGAGTGAAGGTTTTCGATCATGAATTATGTGATATGGTGTCTTTTCGTGTCTTGAGATAATTAAGGATCGGTTTTGTGTGTAGCATGCGGTTGACACGGCTTCGGCCCAAAAGTATAATGGTAGTTTTGAAGCGGATAATAATGTTCGAGCAGCCTCAACCAAAGTACGGTTTCGTCTTTCAATAACACCGTTTTGTTCAGGTGTTCGAGCAATAGATGTTTCATGTTCAATTCCTTCGCCTTCAAAATAGTTTCTCGGAGTTGAATTCAAAAATTCTGTACCTCTGTCAGTACGAACCACTTTTACTTGAGCTTGAAGACCACGTTGTAACAGTTTAAGGAAGCTGGTGAGAACCTCGGGTGTTTCATCCTTGGATCTCAAGAAGTGAGTCCATGTGTACCTTGAGTAATCATCGACAATTACCATAACATATTTCTTCCCATTGATACTATGAACACGCATGGGACCACACAAATCGATATGAAGAAGATCTAACCGTCCTTTAGAGCTTGGTGTAGTCTTTGTCTTGAAGCTACTTCATTTAGCTTTACAAAGCTCACAAGAAGAACAAAGATGATCTTTAAAGAATTTCAAGCTTGGAAGGCCTCTCACAATATCTTTCTTGGAAAGCAAGTTGATGGTATCAAAATTAAGATGAGATAAACGTTGATGCCATAACCATGCCTGAGTCATTGAAGCTTTAGCCATGAAGCAAATTGGAGTTGATGAAGTTGTGTCTTGAAGTGAAATAGTGTAAAGATCAGTACCACGTGTACCGGTAAGTAAGTCATTCCCATCATAATCACGAACAAAACATGTCTTCTTCCTGAAAGCAGCCTCCAAATCCGCATCACAGAATTGACCAACCGAGAAAATATTGTGATTGAGCCCTTCGACGTAGTATACCCTTTTGATCATGATATTCCCTTGAAGCAAATCTCCATATCCTAGGATCGGTGCAAATTGATCATTTCCGAATCGGATCGTACCCAGGAACTTCTCCACGAAGTTAATTAGAAGCTTGAGATTCCCCGTCATGTGCTTCGTGCATCCGGAGTCCAGTATGAAGAGAATTATTTGTATCACCTGCAGAAGAGTTAGAACACGATGGAGCATTTGCTAAATTGGATATCACAGTAGTTGTGATTGTAGAATCATTAGTATCCTTAGATACAGTTAAAGGCATACTAATACTTGTTGTCACATTTTCTGTCCTAACTTTAGGCATCTATTTATATCCTGGAGGACATTGATTAGCAAACCACCATTTCCAAGACTTGCTAGCAGACTCATATAATTCCATAATTCGGCTTCTAAGTTGCTTAGTGGTGGAGTCTGGTGCATTACTTTTCTTAGTAGGGGTTGCACCAGAATAGTTCACTTTGCGTTTGGATTTACTAGCACTAATAGGCATCGCAAATTTCTTCTTAGTTCTAGTATCTACGCCTTTGACATTATTTATAGCACATATAGAATGATTAGCATTAGCACATTTTCGACATTTGACACAAACAAATTTCACATTCATAGCGTTCAAATCATTCATCATCATTACATGCGATTACAGACTTTTTATTCTTAAAAACATTCAAATTCCTAGGGTGTTCTTCTACTTCCTTCATCTTCTCTTGACTCTTGTGTTTCTAGACCTTATCATTCACTTGAGTGCTCTTAAGCTGAGGCCGACTAACACTAGCAGTAGAGACTACTCCTGTAGTAGAAGACACACAAATATTAGTGTTTCTAGAAGTTTGAGGCGAGTGACTAACTTTGTTTGTGGGTTTAGTGGTCATTCTATACATCCCTGGTTTAATCATATTATTGTGCTTAACGCTTGGTGCTATAGCATTACTTATGGATTGAGTATGTGGTAACCTTTCCTTTGCATCCATCTTGGGGGCAAACACGGGTTTTGCAAACGAGGAATTTGAGAAAGCATATGGTTTTCCCAAGATGGAAGATCTATTCACTTTAAAGGCATTGGGTTGTCTAACAACAGGTTTCTTAACGCTAGGGTCCACAACTTTCCCACCCATCTTAGCAACGAGTTTCTTCAACTCTGCAATTGCTATGTCTTTTTCTTGTAACTGAGCTTTCAAATCCGATATATCAAGACTTTTTTCGTTTAGTAATTGACATGACTCAAATAATTTTACTTCCAAAGGTGTATCATTTGAAAAGCTGCCAACTTTCTTTGCAAAGCAAGTTCAAGTGAGTGACAATGTTTTTGAAGATAATCATATTATGTTGAAGTAACAAAAACTCTTTTTGGTCAACTTTATTCAAAAGCTCAGTTTCAAGACGTTCACATTCTTTAACTTGATCAAGATATTTGCATTCAACATCAGAATATTCATCAATATCAGCACAAGATGTAACATAAACACACATAATATCTTTTGAGAGACATTCATGTAAGAGTAGATCATATGCTGTAGAAACCTCGTCTCTTTCAGGTTGATGGTCGTTCACTTCTTGTTCAAGAGATTCCACATGATGTGTTGACCTGGTTTCTGCCTAAGTTGTATGGAGGGCTAATTTCTTTACACCCTTTATCCTTACATTTCTTTTTCATTCTTCAACCCCTTAAATGCTTACCAAGACATCATTACTAACACCTTGTTGTGATTGTTCTAGTGCTAGCATCAATACTTAGTCGGCATTCAGCTTCGTTCACATTCTACTCCATCTTTCCTAAGGACTTCTAATAATCTATAAGATTATCCCTGGGAAGATCCCTCCGGTTCTGGTTGGATCATAGGACTTAAACCTAACCACCATTTTGACACCAATAACGTCGTGAATTAAAGATGTTGTGGGTATTTGATCGTAACCATGAGTGCTTGAGTCTTTAGATCACATTTAAATCACATTTTATCCCCTATCTCTAATATATAAAATCGTTTGATATTATGCCAAATTTGATTAAAATATATTGTGAAAAATAGTCTTGAAAACATTTCGGGAGAAAAATGTGTCAAACTTAGCATGAATTTGGAACGCTCCCCCTCAAAAATTGATCCAATGGAATTGTCATTACGAGGATATGATCCACGTTAAACTTTTGAGGATAGGAGTTGTTGAACACTTAATTTTTGAAAGATTGTGAATATCATTGAAAAATTCTTGAAAAAATTATGTTCAACGCTTTTTGAAAAACTATATTTCTTTTGGGCGAAAAAGTTTTTCTAAAGCATAAACTTGAGTTCATAGACTTTGAATGTCTTGACAAATCCACTCAAGTGTAAGAAGATTTAACTTCTTTTGCTGAGGGTAAGCGCACTAAAGCGTACACTCCCCCGTGAATATAGATCCGGGTTGCAATCTGAAAGTGATTACAAGCCATTGTGTTGAGCTCAAAACATTGAATGTTTTGTGACAAGCTCAACCCAATATAGATTGCTCTACCCGTTGTTGGAAAAATTGTCCAAAATAGACATTTTCCTATATTAAAAGTAGAAATGACATGTTTTGAAAAATATTTACAACTTTCATTCGAGCTTTATGTACACACTCGTGTCGTTATTGAGCGACATTTCTAGGTACGTCCATATTATCGATACTGAAAGACATGTCGAGAAGAATATTTTTAGTTTTTCAAAGATTTCTTAATTTTGTGTTTTGCTTTTTCATTAATATTTACAAGTAGATGTTTGATAGATGAATCAAGAAGGCTTCTTTGCCAGAATCTCCAGTTCTGCTGGAGTCAAACAACTCATACCAATTTGCCTAACAAGATACGTAAACCTCTCTTTCGAAAGAGCTTTTGTAAACAAGTCAGCTAATTGGTAATCAGTTCCAACAAAGTATAATTCCACGATACCATTTTCAACTTGTTCCTTAATGAAGTGATATCTGACATCAATGTGCTTCGTGCGGGAATGTTGTACCAGATTGCAGGAGATGGCTATGGCGGACTTTGAGTCACAGTACATAGGTACTTTATCAAAGTGGAAGCCATAATCCGTGAGTTGTGTTCTCATCCATAGAACTTGAGCACAACACGCAGATAGAGACACATACTCTGCTTCAGCTGATGACAGTGACGTCCAATCTTTCTTCTTGGAAGACCATCCCACAAGCTTATCTTGACCTAGAAATTGTGCACCACTAGAAGTACTTTTTCGTGTATCAAGACACCCTGCATGATCGGAATCTGAATAGGCCGTTAGAAAGAAACCGGTTTCCCTCAGATACCAGATTCCTATGTGAATGGTATTCTTAAGGTACCGAAAGATCCGTTTAACCTCCTTGAGGTTCTTTTCAGTGGGTCGTGCTTGATATCGTGCACAATAACACGTAGCATGTGATATAGCTGGTCGACTTGCTGTTAAGTAAATGAGGGAGCCAATCATGGAACGATATCTCGTTTGATCTATGGCATCTCCCTCCAAATCAGCATCTAGGGATGTGGTTGATAATGGTGTCCCAACGGGGCACATGAGGTCATACCATGCTTTTTTATTATCTCTTGACAATACTTAGCTTGGTTAATAAAGATACCACTTGGGGATTGGTGAACTTGAATTCCTAGAAAGAATTTTAGTTCGCCCATCATAGACATTTCAAATTTGCTGTGCATTACTTTTTCAAACCATTTTGAAAGTTTTGGGTTTGTAGACCCGAAAATAATGTCATCAACATAAATCTGCACAAGCAAAATGTCATCCCCATATTTATAAGTGAACAAATTTAGATCAATGGAACCTTTTGAGAAACCTTTGGATACCATAACGTTCGAGAGCTCATCGTACCACGCCCTTGGAGCTTGCTTGAGTCCATAAAGTGCTTTGTGGAGACGATACACCTTGTCAGGATAATGAGAATTGACGAATCCTTCCGGTTGCATGACATAGACTTCTTCCTTCAAAGGACCGTTAAGAAACGCCGTCTTTACGTCCATTTGATAGACAATGAATCCCTTATGTGCAGCATAAGAAAGGAAAATCCTGACCGCTTCCAAACGAGCTACTGGTGTAAATGACTCTTCAAAATCAATACCCTCTTTCTGACCCAACCCTTTAGCCACTAGCCTATATTTATTCTTGATGATCGTGTTCTCTTCATCCATCTTGTTTTTCTAGATCCATCGAAGATTTAATGGTATTACATCGTATGGTCTATCAACGAGTTCCCAGACTTTAAGTCTTTCAAATTTTTGAAGTTCATCCGTCATCGATTCAATCCAAGCATGATCAGCCATGGCTTCTTTGATATTTGTTGGTCCAACTATACTCACGGCGAGTGCGAACATACAAACATCGCCATCGGTTTCAAGCTGACGTCTTGTACGAACAGGCTGTGAAGGGTTTCCAATTACTTGAACCAAAGGATGATCTCGGGTCCAATGATGTGTTGAAGGATGTCGTTGATAGAACGTATGCATATTTGACGGATCAACATGGCGAGTAGAAGACTCTCCAGTTTCGTGTACCTGTGTACCGAATGGGTTGATAAATTCGTCTTCGTCAGATAATGCATTGTCTGCTTGATTTGTGTTCTCTAGAGCAATGACAGTAGTTGTGGATATTGTAGGAGCAGTTGTTGATGTGATATTATGAGGAGGTAAGTATGCAGCAACCCGTGTTAAAGTAGATGAAATTGTATCCTTTTGTTGACGATGATCGGTATCATCATTCTTATCATGAGTGACAGCGGAAGACTTCGATACAACTTGTTTCTCCCCCGTGAAATATTCATCATACATTGGTCCATATAACATTTCCAACTCTTCAAGTGTCGTGTTGACTGTCATATCTGCTCTTGGAACATTTCCTTGAACCAGCGTTGAACTTGACGGTTCATTGATGTGGTCTTGAGTTCCGAGTTCCGTGCAGTTGTGAACGGAAGTCGTTTGTCGTTGTGGCTCGAGACTCAAACTGTTTTGTTCAAGTTCCATTTCTTGTAATTCATCAAATCGGATGTGAATAGTCTCAACTATCAATTTTGTTCTCTTGTTGTAAACTCTATATCCCTTAGACTGAGTTGCATATCCCACAAGAATACATGCATCACCTTTCTCTTTCATCTTGTCCAGATTTTCACCATCTCAAATAATGTAACACGTACATCCAAAAACATGAAGGTGTTTGAGTGAAGGTTTTCGATCATGAATTATGTGATATGGTGTCTTTTCGTGTCTTGAGATAATTAAGGATCGGTTTTGTGTGTAGCATGCGGTTGACACGGCTTCGGCCCAAAAGTATAATGGTAGTTTTGAAGCGGATAATAATGTTCGAGCAGCCTCAACCAAAGTACGGTTTCGTCTTTCAATAACACCGTTTTGTTCAGGTGTTCGAGCAATAGATGTTTCATGTTCAATTCCTTTGCCTTCAAAATAGTTTCTCGGAGTTGAATTCAAAAATTTTGTACCTCTGTCAGTACGAACCACTTTTACTTGAGCTTGAAGACCACGTTGTAACAGTTTAAGGAAGCTGGTGAGAACCTCGGGTGTTTCATCCTTGGATCTCAAGAAGTGAGTCCATGTGTACCTTGAGTAATCATCGACAATTACCATAACATATTTCTTCCCATTGATACTATGAACACGCATGGGACCACACAAATCGATATGAAGAAGATCTAACCGTCCTTTAGAGCTTGGTGTAGTCTTTGTCTTGAAGCTACTTCATTTAGCTTTACAAAGCTCACAAGAAGAACAAAGATGATCTTTGATGAATTTCAAGCTTGGAAGGCCTCTCACAATATCTTTCTTGGAAAGCAAGTTGATGGTATCAAAATTAAGATGAGATAAACGTTGATGCCATAACCATGCCTGAGTCATTGAAGCTTTAGCCATGAAGCAAATTGGAGTTGATGAAGTTGTGTCTTGAAGTGAAATAGTGTAAAGATCAGTACCACGTGTACCGGTAAGTAAGTCATTCCCATCATAATCACGAACAAAACATGTCTTCTTCCTGAAAGCAGCCTCCAAATCCGCATCACAGAATTGACCAACCGAGAAAATATTGTGATTGAGCCCTTCGACGTAGTATACCCTTTTGATCATGATATTCCCTTGAAGCAAATCTCCATATCCTAGGATCGGTGCAAATTGATCATTTCCGAATCGGATCGTACACAGGAACTTCTCCACGAAGTTAATTAGAAGCTTGAGATTCCCCGTCATGTGCTTCGTGCATCCGGAGTCCAGTATGAAGAGAATTATTTGTATCACCTGCAGAAGAGTTAGAACACGATGGAGCATTTGCTAAATTGGATATCACAGTAGTTGTGATTGTAGAATCATTAGTATCCTTAGATACAGTTAAAGGCATACTAATACTTGTTGTCACATTTTATGTCCTAACTTTAGGCATCTATTTATATCCTGGAGGACATTGATTAGCAAACCACCATTTCCAAGACTTGCTAGCAGACTCATATAATTCCATAATTCGGCTTCTAAGTTGCTTAGTGGTGGAGTCTGGTGCATTACTTTTCTTAGTAGGGGTTGCACCAGAATAGTTCACTTTGCGTTTGGATTTACTAGCACTAATAGGCATCGCAAATTTCTTCTTAGTTCTAGTATCTACGCCTTCGACATTATTTATAGCACATATAGAATGATTAGCATTAGCACATTTTCGACATTTGACACAAACAAATTTCACATTCATAGCGTTCAAATCATTCATCATCATTACATGCGATTACAGACTTTTTATTCTTAAAAACATTCAAATTCCTAGGGTGTTCTTCTACTTCCTTCATCTTCTCTTGACTCTTGTGTTTCTAGACCTTATCATTCACTTGAGTGCTCTTAAGCTGAGGCCGACTAACACTAGCAGTAGAGACTACTCCTGTAGTAGAAGACACACAAATATTAGTGTTTCTAGAAGTTTGAGGCGAGTGACTAACTTTGTTTGTGGGTTTAGTGGTCATTCTATACATCCCTGGTTTAATCATATTATTGTGCTTAACGCTTGGTGCTATAGCATTACTTATGGATTGAGTATGTGGTAACCTTTCCTTTGCATCCATCTTGGGGGCAAACACGGGTTTTGCAAACGAGGAATTTGAGAAAGCATATGGTTTTCCCAAGATGGAAGATCTATTCACTTTAGAGGCATTGGGTTGTCTAACAACAGGTTTCTTAACGCTAGGGTCCACAACTTTCCCACCCATCTTAGCAACGAGTTTCTTCAACTCTGCAATTGCTATGTCTTTTTCTTGTAACTGAGCTTTCAAATCCGATATATCAAGACTTTTTTCGTTTAGTAATTGACATGACTCAAATAATTTTACTTCCAAAGGTGTATCATTTGAAAAGCTGCCAACTTTCTTTGCAAAGCAAGTTCAAGTGAGTGACAATGTTTTTGAAGATAATCATATTATGTTGAAGTAACAAAAACTCTTTTTGGTCAACTTTATTCAAAAGCTCAGTTTCAAGACGTTCACATTCTTTAACTTGATCAAGATATTTGCATTCAACATCAGAATATTCATCAATATCAGCACAAGATGTAACATAAACACACATAATATCTTTTGAGAGACATTCATGTAAGAGTAGATCATATGCTGTAGAAACCTCGTCTCTTTCAGGTTGATGGTCGTTCACTTCTTGTTCAAGAGATTCCACATGATGTGTTGACCTGGTTTCTGCCTAAGTTGTATGGAGGGCTAATTTCTTTACACCCTTTATCCTTACATTTCTTTTTCATTCTTCAACCCCTTAAATGCTTACCAAGACATCATTACTAACACCTTGTTGTGATTGTTCTAGTGCTAGCATCAATACTTAGTCGGCATTCAGCTTCGTTCACATTCTACTCCATCTTTCCTAAGGACTTCTAATAATCTATAAGATTATCCCTGGGAAGATCCCTCCGGTTCTGGTTGGATCATAGGACTTAAACCTAACCACCATTTTGACACCAATAACGTCGTGAATTAAAGATGTTGTGGGTATTTGATCGTAACCATGAGTGCTTGAGTCTTTAGATCACATTTAAATCACATTTTATCCCCTATCTCTAATATATAAAATCGTTTGATATTATGCCAAATTTGATTAAAATATATTGTGAAAAATAGTCTTGAAAACATTTCGGGAGAAAAATGTGTCAAACTTAGCATGAATTTGGAACGCTCCCCCTCAAAAATTGATCCAATGGAATTGTCATTACGAGGATATGATCCACGTTAAACTTTTGAGGATAGGAGTTGTTGAACACTTAATTTTTGAAAGATTGTGAATATCATTGAAAAATTCTTGAAAAAATTATGTTCAACGCTTTTTGAAAAACTATATTTCTTTTGGGCGAAAAAGTTTTTCTAAAGCATAAACTTGAGTTCATAGACTTTGAATGTCTTGACAAATCCACTCAAGTGTAAGAAGATTTAACTTCTTTTGCTGAGGGTAAGCGCACTAAAGCGTACACTCCCCCGTGAATATAGATCCGGGTTGCAATCTGAAAGTGATTACAAGCCATTGTGTTGAGCTCAAAACATTGAATGTTTTGTGACAAGCTCAACCCAATATAGATTGCTCTACCCGTTGTTGGAAAAATTGTCCAAAATAGACATTTTCCTATATTAAAAGTAGAAATGACATGTTTTGAAAAATATTTACAACTTTCATTCGAGCTTTATGTACACACTCGTGTCGTTATTGAGCGACATTTCTAGGTACGTCCATATTATCGATACTGAAAGACATGTCGAGAAGAATATTTTTAGTTTTTCAAAGATTTCTTAATTTTGTGTTTTGCTTTTTCATTAATATTTACAAGTAGATGTTTGATAGATGAATCAAGAAGGCTTCTTTGCCAGAATCTCCAGTTCTGCTGGAGTCAAACAACTCATACCAATTTGCCTAACAAGATACGTAAACCTCTCTTTCGAAAGAGCTTTTGTAAACAAGTCAGCTAATTGGTAATCAGTTCCAACAAAGTATAATTCCACGATACCCTTTTCAACTTGTTCCTTAATGAAGTGATATCTGACATCAATGTGCTTCGTGCAGGAATGTTGTACCAGATTGCAGGAGATGGCTATGGCGGACTTTGAGTCACAGTACATAGGTACTTTATCAAAGTGGAAGCCATAATCCGTGAGTTGTGTTCTCATCCATAGAACTTGAGCACAACACGCAGATAGAGACACATACTCCGCTTCAGCTGATGACAGTGACGTCCAATCTTTCTTCTTGGAAGACCATCCCACAAGCTTATCTTGACCTAGAAATTGTGCACCACCAGAAGTACTTTTTCGTGTATCAAGACACCCTGCATGATCGGAATCTGAATAGGCCGTTAGAAAGAAACCGGTTTCCCTCAGATACCAGATTCCTATGTGAATGGTATTCTTAAGGTACCGAAAGATCCGTTTAACCTCCTTGAGGTTCTTTTCAGTGGGTCGTGCTTGATATCGTGCACAATAACACGTAGCATGTGATATAGCTGGTCGACTTGCTGTTAAGTACATGAGGGAGCCGATCATGGAACGATATCTCGTTTGATCTATGGCATCTCCCTCCAAATCAGAATCTAGGGATGTGGTTGATAATGGTGTCCCAACGGGGTCACATGAGGTCATACCATGCTTTTTTATTATCTCTTGACAATACTTAGCTTGGTTAATAAAGATACCACTTGGGGATTGGTGAACTTGAATTCCTAAAAAGAATTTTAGTTCGCCCATCATAGACATTTCAAATTTGTTGTGCATTACTTTTTCAAACCATTTTGAAAGTTTTGGGTTTGTAGACCCGAAAATAATGTCATCAACATAAATCTGCACAAGCAAAATGTCATCCCCATATTTATAAGTGAACAAATTTAGATCAATGGAACCTTTTGAGAAACCTTTGGATACCATAACGTTCGAGAGCTCATCGTACCACGCCCTTGGAGCTTGCTTGAGTCCATAAAGTGCTTTGTGGAGACGATACACCTTGTCAGGATAATGAGAATTGACGAATCCTTCCGGTTGCATGACATAGACTTCTTCCTTCAAAGGACCGTTAAGAAACGCCGTCTTTACGTCCATTTGATAGACAATGAATCCCTTATGTGCAGCATAAGAAAGGAAAATCCTGACCGCTTCCAAACGAGCTACTGGTGTAAATGACTCTTCAAAATCAATACCCTCTTTCTGACCCAACCCTTTAGCCACTAGCCTATATTTATTCTTGATGATCGTGTTCTCTTCATCCATCTTGTTTTTCTAGATCCATCGAAGATTTAATGGTATTACATCGTATGGTCTGTCAACGAGTTCCCAGACTTTAAGTCTTTCAAATTTTTGAAGTTCATCCGTCATCGATTCAATCCAAGCATGATCAGCCATGGCTTCTTTGATATTTGTTGGTCCAACTATACTCACGGCGATTGCGAACATACAAACATCGCCATCGGTTTCAAGCTGACGTCTTGTACGAACAGGCTGTGAAGGGTTTCCAATTACTTGAACCAAAGGATGATCTCGGGTCCAATGATGTGTTGAAGGATGTCGTTGATAGAACGTATGCATATTTGACGGATCAACATGGCGAGTAGAAGACTCTCCAGTTTCGTGTACCTGTGTACCGAATGGGTTGATAAATTCGTCTTCGTCAGATAATGCATTGTCTGCTTGATTTGTGTTCTCTAGAGCAATGACAGTAGTTGTGGATATTGTAGGAGCAGTTGTTGATGTGATATTATGAGGAGGTAAGTATGCAGCAACCCGTGTTAAAGTAGATGAAATTGTATCCTTTTGTTGACGATGATCGGTATCATCATTCTTATCATGAGTGACAGCGGAAGACTTCGATACAACTTGTTTCTCCCCCGTGAAATATTCATCATACATTGGTCCATATAACATTTCCAACTCTTCAAGTGTCGTGTTGACTGTCATATCTGCTCTTGGAACATTTCCTTGAACCAGCGTTGAACTTGACGGTTCATTGATGTGGTCTTGAGTTCCGAGTTCCGTGCAGTTGTGAACGGAAGTCGTTTGTCGTTGTGGCTCGGGACTCAAACTGTTTTGTTCAAGTTCCATTTCTTGTAATTCATCAAATCGGATGTGAATAGTCTCAACTATCAATTTTGTTCTCTTGTTGTAAACTCTATATCCCTTAGACTGAGTTGCATATCCCACAAGAATACATGCATCACCTTTCTCTTTCATCTTGTCCAGATTTTCACCATCTCAAATAATGTAACACGTACATCCAAAAACATGAAGGTGTTTGAGTGAAGGTTTTCGATCATGAATTATGTGATATGGTGTCTTTTCGTGTCTTGAGATAATTAAGGATCGGTTTTGTGTGTAGCATGCGGTTGACACGGCTTCGGCCCAAAAGTATAATGGTAGTTTTGAAGCGGATAATAATGTTCGAGCAGCCTCAACCAAAGTACGGTTTCGTCTTTCAATAACACCGTTTTGTTCAGGTGTTCGAGCAATAGATGTTTCATGTTCAATTCCTTCGCCTTCAAAATAGTTTCTCGGAGTTGAATTCAAAAATTCTGTACCTCTGTCAGTACGAACCACTTTTACTTGAGCTTGAAGACCACGTTGTAACAGTTTAAGGAAGCTGGTGAGAACCTCGGGTGTTTCATCCTTGGATCTCAAGAAGTGAGTCCATGTGTACCTTGAGTAATCATCGACAATTACCATAACATATTTCTTCCCATTGATACTATGAACACGCATGGGACCACACAAATCGATATGAAGAAGATCTAACCGTCCTTTAGAGCTTGGTGTAGTCTTTGTCTTGAAGCTACTTCATTTAGCTTTACAAAGCTCACAAGAAGAACAAAGATGATCTTTGAAGAATTTCAAGCTTGGAAGGCCTCTCACAATATCTTTCTTGGAAAGCAAGTTGATGGTATCAAAATTAAGATGAGATAAACGTTGATGCCATAACCATGCCTGAGTCATTGAAGCTTTAGCCATGAAGCAAATTGGAGTTGATGAAGTTGTGTCTTGAAGTGAAATAGTGTAAAGATCAGTACCACGTGTACCGGTAAGTAAGTCATTCCCATCATAATCACGAACAAAACATGTCTTCTTCCTGAAAGCAGCCTCCAAATCCGCATCACAGAATTGACCAACCGAGAAAATATTGTGATTGAGCCCTTCGACGTAGTATACCCTTTTGATCATGATATTCCCTTGAAGCAAATCTCCATATCCTAGGATCGGTGCAAATTGATCATTTCCGAATCGGATCGTACCCAGGAACTTCTCCACGAAGTTAATTAGAAGCTTGAGATTCCCCGTCATGTGCTTCGTGCATCCGGAGTCCAGTATGAAGAGAATTATTTGTATCACCTGCAGAAGAGTTAGAACACGATGGAGCATTTGCTAAATTGGATATCACAGTAGTTGTGATTGTAGAATCATTAGTATCCTTAGATACAGTTAAAGGCATACTAATACTTGTTGTCACATTTTATGTCCTAACTTTAGGCATCTATTTATATCCTGGAGGACATTGATTAGCAAACCACCATTTCCAAGACTTGCTAGCAGACTCATATAATTCCATAATTCGGCTTCTAAGTTGCTTAGTGGTGGAGTCTGGTGCATTACTTTTCTTAGTAGGGGTTGCACCAGAATAGTTCACTTTGCGTTTGGATTTACTAGCACTAATAGGCATCGCAAATTTCTTCTTAGTTCTAGTATCTACGCCTTCGACATTATTTATAGCACATATAGAATGATTAGCATTAGCACATTTTCGACATTTGACACAAACAAATTTCACATTCATAGCGTTCAAATCATTCATCATCATTACATGCGATTACAGACTTTTTATTCTTAAAAACATTCAAATTCCTAGGGTGTTCTTCTACTTCCTTCATCTTCTCTTGACTCTTGTGTTTCTAGACCTTATCATTCACTTGAGTGCTCTTAAGCTGAGGCCGACTAACACTAGCAGTAGAGACTACTCCTGTAGTAGAAGACACACAAATATTAGTGTTTCTAGAAGTTTGAGGCGAGTGACTAACTTTGTTTGTGGGTTTAGTGGTCATTCTATACATCCCTGGTTTAATCATATTATTGTGCTTAACGCTTGGTGCTATAGCATTACTTATGGATTGAGTATGTGGTAACCTTTCCTTTGCATCCATCTTGGGGGCAAACACGGGTTTTGCAAACGAGGAATTTGAGAAAGCATATGGTTTTCCCAAGATGGAAGATCTATTCACTTTAGAGGCATTGGGTTGTCTAACAACAGGTTTCTTAACGCTAGGTTCCACAACTTTCCCACCCATCTTAGCAACGAGTTTCTTCAACTCTGCAATTGCTATGTCTTTTTCTTGTAACTGAGCTTTCAAATCCGATATATCAAGACTTTTTTCGTTTAGTAATTGACATGACTCAGATAATTTTACTTCCAAAGGTGTATCATTTGAAAAGCTGCCAACTTTCTTTGCAAAGCAAGTTCAAGTGAGTGACAATGTTTTTGAAGATAATCATATTATGTTGAAGTAACAAAAACTCTTTTTGGTCAACTTTATTCAAAAGCTCAGTTTCAAGACGTTCACATTCTTTAACTTGATCAAGATATTTGCATTCAACATCAGAATATTCATCAATATCAGCACAAGATGTAACATAAACACACATAATATCTTTTGAGAGACATTCATGTAAGAGTAGATCATATGCTGTAGAAACCTCGTCTCTTTCAGGTTGATGGTCGTTCACTTCTTGTTCAAGAGATTCCACATATTTCAAATCATCAAACATTTCTTGCTTTATTTGTGTTTCAAATTCCAAAATATGTTTTTGCGTTCTTTCCGCAAGTGGAATTGATAGGTGTGTAAACACCCATCTTTTCTACCACTTAATTACAATGATAACTGGACCAAAACGTGTATTTTATGTCTTTTATGTCGGAATTATGCCGTGGTTTGTGTTTTTGTTGTGATTTAGGACGAAAAGGTGAAAAGTGGAGAAAACACGAGAATTCACGGGCATTTACGGACTTTTATTGAAGAAAGAGATGAAGACGAAGTCAAGAAGTCAAGAGTGCAAAAAGAACGGAAGTCCACGACCAATTCTGAAGATTTATCGAAGAAAAAGTCAAAAGACGGAAGTTTATCAAAAGCCGAAGAATTCAAGTCTAATTTATTGAAGAATTTAAAGACGAGTTCAAAGAAATCCCGAAGCCAAAAGTCCCTTAAGTCCAAGTTTAAAGAAGATTAGAAGAAAAGGACTAAGTATGCAATTAATAAAGATTAAAAGAAGGAGGGACTTAATGACGCAATTAAGAGAAAAGGAAAGAGGGGAGGAAGCTTCCTTAATCCTCCCCTATATATAGTCATTAGTTGTAATCTTTTCATTTTGTTGGCTAATAGTGACAATTAGTTCTTCCACTTTTTATTACCTTGTCATTTAAATACTTGTCAAATTTAATTACCTTGTCTTGCACTTTATTACCATTTAATTTCAAGTAAGTTTTTCTTTTAATTCTTGTTAATCTTTATCTTTATCTTGTTAATCTCATTCTACCTTTCTTTAATCTTTGTGTTGATTTGTTTATGTTCATGTTCTTAATTTTTGTTGATTTATTTAAGTGGGTTTTGATTATCTTGATCTTTATTGTTAGATTTGTTGTTTTGGATTGATTGTTTATGCTTTATAGATGTTTTGTTATTAGTTTGGTTTAATCTTTTTGTTGATTTGGTTAAGTTTTTGTTAAATCCGTTCATATCTTGTTCCCCTTGTTCTTCGGTTTTATTGTTACTGTAATCCCTAGGAAGTAGCAAGCCCAGCATTATTCCGGATCAAGGTTCTACAAAGAGGGTTATTCGGAATATTCATTATTCCGAGTAGACCAAGGATACCGCATAGGATTTTTTATTCAGCATAGTCTAATATTCCGAATAGAAGACATTATTCCGCATAGGGTCTCTTATTCCGAGTAGGATATTATTCCGAGTGGGCCTAGCTATTTCGGATAGACTTGTATTCCGAGTAAAGGAAATATTCCGCATAGATTGGAAATTCCGCATAAGCTTGTTATTCCGAGTAAGTGTATTATTCCGAGTAAGAGCACTATTCCGCATAAGACTTTATTCCGAATAGGGACAGATATTCCGGATAGAGGTATTATTCCGAATAGGTGTATTATTCCGGATAGGGGTAATTTTCAGGTTCTTTCATTTAGTTTTTAATTTCCTACTTTTTAATTTCGAGCTTGATTTTTCCTGCCTTTTTCCTTACTCGCACTTTAAGTTTAATTGCCTTAGATTTATTTTAGTCTTGCCTTAGTTTAAGATTTAGTCTTAGTTGCGTTTTAAGTTTGCCTTAGTTAGATTTAAGTTTGCGTTATTTACACTTAGTGCCTTTTTAATTTCTGTCTTGCTTTTAAATACTTGCACAATTTACTTTAAATTAGATTTAGATTTACTTTTAATTGCGCTTTTATTTTATTTGTTCTGCACCTTTTATTTTAAACACTACAACGACACATCTTTGTTTCACCAAAAACAATAGAGTCACACATTAAACACAAGTTTTTCAATTCGAAAAGAACACTAGAACGATAATTTTTAACTGGGAAAATCTTAGTTATCAAATGGCGCCGCTGCCGGCTCTTTTCGTTAAGATTGACGGTTTTCTATGAGAGACACGTTGCTTTTTGGGATCCGTTCACTAGTGAGCGTTACTTTTCTTGCATAAAAATTTCAAAAAAGTCATAAAAATTTAAAAAAAAAAAAATTGAAAATTGATAAAAAATCCATAAAAAATAAAAATTTCAAAAATCTAAAAAGATTTTAGCTTTATTGTGTGTATATATTGTCTTTGCGTTTGGTTTTGTTTTCTTTTGCATTTTTAGGTGTATGCGTACTAGATCTTCTAATTATCAAGAGCCCGAGCCTCAAGAAGATTTAAGTATGGCAGGTGTTAACAACAACAACATTCCACCGCACCTCAATAATAATAATAATAACAACAATGCTCTTCCACAGCCCGATCTTCGGACCATGGAGGAACTTTGTCAACCAACAATGTTTGGACGAGGAGGACCGATTGCGCCGATGCAAATCAACGCTCCTGAGTTTTCGTTGAAGCACCACATGATTCAGCAAGTACAAACAAACCCATTTAGAGGATTGCCTGATGATGATGCCAACAAACACCTCGACAAGTTCATTACAATCACCCAAAGCATGAAGTTGCCTGGTGCCACAATGGATGTTCTTCGCTTACAACTCTTCCCACATACTCTATCACATCATGCCGAGAAATGGTTTGATCGTCTCCCGAAGAATTCTATTCACACTTGGGATGATATGACTCAACGCTTTTTGTCGCGCTACTTTCCACCATCCATGGTCACAAGCCTTCGCAATCAGATCAGCGGTTTCATGCAAGACCCTGATGAATCTCTTTTTGATGCTTGGGAGAGATATAATGTCTTGATCGATAGATGTCCAAACCACAACATGCTCCCTGTGACCTTAATCGATACTTTCTACAACGGTTTGACTTTTCGAGATCGTGATACGATCAATGCAGCCGCCGGTGGCACATTCATGAAAAGGAGACCCGAGGAGTGTAGAGAGTTAATTGAGAACATGACTACTCACCACAAAAACTGGGATTCCTCTACTTCTTCAAGGAACAACCTGAGAGTCAATGTTTCCTCCACCTCAGCAAACCCTGAGATGACCGAACTCACCCGCATGATGGCTGAAATGAGCAAAAGTATTACGCTTCTCGCTTCAAACCAACAACAACAACAAGTTAAAGCGGTTGCTAATCCTTGTGAAACATGTGGCGGTCCTCACTCATACACCGATTGTCCTTCTACACAAGGAAATCCGGAAAATGTGTATGCTGCTTACGGTAATTATTCACCGGAAAATTACCAAGCTAGACAACAAGGGGATAGAAATCTGCTGAGTTACCGTTCCAACAATTACCTTTCACCCGGTTTTTCTCCTCAAAACCAAAATCCCGCCAACAACTATAATAGAAGCAACCAAATCCCACCAAGAGTTTCTAACCCTTATCAACCACCTACCCAACAAACCCCACCCATTAATCCCGATGTTGATGCCATCATGAGAACTCAAGGTGAGCAAATCAAGAATCTACAGAGCCAAATAATCAATTTGAAAGGAGATATCTTGAAGCAAGGAAATGACATTAGAACCGAGGTTCGTGATAATATTCAATCATCCTTCAGCACTCAAACGACTGAATTAAAGAATCTGTTGGCTAGTTTCTTGCCCGAAGCTCAACCTTCTTCTTCGAGTTCTTTACCTTCAAACACCGTCACTAATCCGCGAGCCAATGTGAGTGCTATTACTACTCGTAGTGGAGTCACCATCGTAGGACCACCAATCCCACCCCCATCATCTACACCTCCTCCACCACCATGTATCCCTACTCCTCCTACACCTAGTTATAGTGCGCCATTTCCGTCTCCGTCTCGTCATGACGATGTATCTCGGAAGGACCCTTCAACATCACAACCTTCACCAACTACACCTTCACCGTCTCCCTATCAACCCAGAATCCCATACCCTTCTCGCATAGGCAAGACTAACGAGCTAACCAAGAATGACTGTCAAGTATCGAAATATGTGGATATGCTATCTAAAATGACCATCAACATTAGCCTTGTTGAAGCACTTTGCCACATGCCGAAATTTGTCAAAGCATTCAAGGAATTGCTTAGCAAGAAGGAGAAGCTGATTGAACTCGCCAACACACGCTTAAACGAAAACTGCTCAGCAGTTATTCTTAAAGAATTACCGGAAAAGCTTGGAGATCCCGGTCGTTTTGTGTTGCCTTGCGTGTTCAACAAAACTGAAGAATTTACTGCCCTTGCTGATCTCGGGGCTAGTATTAATCTTATGCCTTTGAGTGTTTGGAAAACACTATCATTGCCCGACCTCATTCCAACAAAGATGACTCTCGAACTTGCAAATCGCACTCTCGCTTACCCCGTTGGTATAGCCGAAGACGTGTTTATCAAAGTTGGCACATTTACTTTCCCGGTCGATTTTGTCGTAGTTGATTACGAAATGGACCCTCGTATTCCTTTAATACTTGGTCGGCCATTCTTGAGAACCGGAAGAGCTTTAGTAGATGTGGCCGAAGGTGAGTTAATCTTACGAGTCGGGGATGATTCAAAAGTTTTTAAAATGGGGAAGCTTACAGGCAAATCCTTTGGAGGCCGAGAATCAGTGAATATGATTAATGTGCTCGATGACCTTACCGTCTATGACAATCCTCTATTCGATTCTTCCATCGATAATCCACTTTTTGACGATGATATGGATGATTCTTGCTCCACTTTGGACGCTTCTCCCATTTATGATTCTCCACCGGTCTTTGATGCTTATGATGATGATGATTCTAGCTCAGATTCGGATGATTTTGATTGTACTTCTGAGTATCCCGAACTGCCCACATATGATGATTTTGATGAGGCTGATACTCTCTCGAGCGATTCTTCACATGATGAAGATCCTCCACCATCACTCGATCCTACTTTGGACGATTATTCATTTGAGGAATATTTCTCTGAATTTCTCAACACATACTTCCCTCATGAGAGTGATGCTCCTCCTTTGGACTTTAAAGATTATCGTCTTGATCCTACTTTGGATTTGAAGAACATTCTGTCAAAGGAGAAGAAACCGGTCGACACCAATATCCGTTGCACATATGATTTGACACCTCTTTGTCCCCCTTCTGAGGACGAGGTTGTGCTTCTTTGCGGATCTTCTTCACACTCGGCTGAGCCTCAGTGCTATTTTCCCTTAAAGGAAAAGGTGTTCGACCCCGGTATTGAAGTCTTTAAGCCATCTCAATATCCACCTGATGAAATAAAAGGAAAAATCTTTGGAAATTTTGAAGACATGCTTGCACTTCACCCTTGCTTCCACCGTGCTCAATCGCTGCTTAAGGGAACCTTGCCTACTCTTCCTTGGCTTGCCTTGTTCGCCTTAAGCTCGTGCTTATTGATGGATGAAAACTATGTCTTTGATCCTGGTGGATATGTTTCATGCTTCTTCCGTTGATGATCAAGGTCGAGTCAGGCTCACGACTCGGTTAACAAAAACCAAGCGCTTCTTGGGAGGCAACCCATGCATCTATCTTTTCGCTTTCTTTATCATAAGTGTAGGGGAGACCCTTTGGTTTGCTATTTCCTCTCCTCACTTCTTAATCAGGGATTCGAGCTTCAATGATCCACTCTTGATGATTCTTGACGACCCGTGATTCCGTGTTCTACTTCTTCCCGGTTCTATCCTAAACTCTTTTCGATTCACTATTTTATATTTTCTCAATATTAAAATAGGAATCTCTTTAGTTGTCTTTTCCTTAGCGAGATTTAAACAACGTGCACAATGTCCTAAGTGTAGGGAAATTTACTCCCACATGCTTAAACATTGAGGACAATGTTTATCTTAAGTGTAGGGGGGACTTCTATCGAAGTTAAGTGGTCTTTTCCTTGTTTTTGTCCTCATTTTAACCGGAAAATCAATTTTTCGACATTTTTCAAATTTTTTTATCTATTTTGGCCTATTAGTTTTTCCCTTTGTATAGCTATTTTCTTTCCTTATTAGAATAAATGTTTAATAAGTGGTTTTAATTTTCAAACGTTGTGAATCTTTTGACTCAATCCGAGTTTACTCTAGCTAGTATCCTTAACGTGTTTAAGTCAAGTTTTGCTAGGCTTTTATTTAGGGAGCTTTAAAACGCGAAAGTCTTAACTCTCACGGGTTAAGAACAAGAACTTTTCGCAAGTTCCTATAATTGATCCTAGAGAGTCGTTTATCAAGGGAACTTTAAGATGCGATTTCTAAACTTGAAAGAGTCTAAGAATTTGCAAGATCCTATAGGCGACTCGAAAACCCAAAACTTTGATTTAATAGGCTAAGTATCCACGAGTCTCATTACTTGAGATTTTAAACTGTGGAGAACGAGAGATGATAGAGCCAATTATAAGTTCGGTATTCTTTCGTGAATTTATGTGAGTTAATTATGAGCCTATTCTCCCATCGCTTTCTAATAAATTTATCTGCTAATAAATAAGGTTGTACGATTTGAAAAGTTACTTAGCTTCTAGCCCAAGATCGTTTAAAAGTTGCTCGGTATGGATTAGAGTTCATAGCCAAGGCATAACTTATTGAAGCGGGATGCGAAGATTGGCGAGCCCAAAAAGGCCCTAACAAGGCATGAGGGCTATATTTTGTTGCTAAAGATCCAAAGTGATGTGAAGAATCATTTATCGAAAATCAATATGAAGGATCGAGACACACGACGTAAAGCAAAACTCCCCAAAAGTCATGGAGAAGTGTATCCGAAAAGACCCTAACAAGGTATGAGGATAAATAGATCCAAGTCATAAAAGGAGGCGGATCGTTGTAAATCAAAGTCCAAAATAAAGATTGGAGAAAAATGAAGAAGTCGTGGTCCAAGTATGAATCTCTCAAAACTTCAAGTAAAGAAATTCCATTATGAAGAGAAGACCATAATTTCATGAACGTCTCTCAAGATTTGAAGTATGAAGTCGCTGCCAAATATCGGTCCGAGAAAGGTCTCAAATCGCGAAACGAGTTATGCCAAGATATGAACTTTATGAGGTCCCGAGAAGCAGTTTTAAAAGATTTTGTCCTTTAGCTAACTATTGATTAAATCGTTCACTTTATTTTCAGACTTAATAACTATCGAAATAAGTCAAAAATGCATCCTCGTGATCATTCAAGACAATAATAAAATATAAAAGATACACCTAGGAATAAGGGAGTCTAAGTGAGTAATTGGCCCACATGAGTTCGTGTTAGTCTACTAACTTATAATAACAATGATCTCGTTTTTAAGCTTGGTTTGGGGAAAGTGAAACTTGAGGATGATGATTATTCATGACATTTCCAAAACCCAAGGTATGCTTTTGATTTCTTTACTTTGAATGTTTATAGTTTTTATTTCTTTAAAAAAGGCCAACGTGGATTGATTATGATGAAAAAATGTAATCTTGCTTTGTAAGTAATGCATTGCATGAGGACATTGCAATGGTCAAGTGTAGGGGATTTGATAGGTGTGTAAACACCCATCTTTTCTACCACTTAATTACAATAATAACCGGACCAAAACGTGTATTTTATGTCTTTTATGTCGGAATTATGCCGTGGTTTAAGTTTTTGTTGTGATTTAGGACGAAAAGGTGAAAAGTGGAGAAAACACGGGAATTCACGGGCATTTACGGACTTTTATTGAAGAAAGAGATGAAAGACGAAGTCAAGAAGTCAAGAGTGCAAAAAGAACGGAAGTCCACGACTAATTTTGAAGATTTATCGAAGAAAAAGTCAAAAGACGGAAGTTTATCAAAAGCCGAAGAATTCAAGTCTAATTTGTTGAAGAATTTAAAGACGAGTTCAAAGAAATCCCGAAGCCAAAAGTCCCTTAAGTCCAAGTTTAAAGAAGATTAGAAGAAAAGGACTAAGTATGCAATTAATGAAGATTAAAAGAAGGAGGGACTTAATGACGCAATTAAGAGAAAAGGAAAGAGGGGAGGAAGCTTCCTTAATCCTCCCCTATATATAGTCATTAGTTGTAATCTTTTCATTTTGTTGGCTAATAGTGACAATTAGTTCTTCCACTTTTAATTACCTTGTCATTTAAATACTTGTCAAATTTAATTACCTTGTCTTGCACTTTATTACCATTTAATTTCAAGTAAGTTTTTCTTTTAATTCTTGTTAATCTTTATCTTTATCTTGTTAATCTCATTCTACCTTTCTTTAATCTTTGTGTTGATTTGTTTATGTTCATGTTCTTAATTTTTGTTGATTTATTTAAGTGGGTTTTGATTATCTTGATCTTTATTGTTAGATTTGTTGTTTTGGATTGATCGTTTATGCTTTATAGATGTTTTGTTATTAGTTTGGTTTAATCTTTTTGTTGATTTGGTTAAGTTTTTGTTAAATCCGTTCATATCTTGTTCCCCTTGTTCTTCGGTTTTATTGTTACTGTAATCCCTAGGAAGTAGCAAGCCCAACATTATTCCGGATCAAGGTTCTACAAAGAGGGTTATTCGGAATATTCATTATTCCGAGTAGACCAAGGATACCGCATAGGATTTTTTATTCAGCATAGTCTAATATTCCGAATAGAAGACATTATTCCGCATAGGGTCTCTTATTCCGAGTAGGATATTATTCCGAGTAGGCCTAGCTATTCCGGATAGACTTGTATTCCGAGTAAAGGAAATATTCCGCATAGATTAGAAATTCCGCATAAGCTTGTTATTCCGAGTAAGTGTATTATTCCGAGTAAGAGCACTATTCCGCATAAGACTTTATTCCGAATAGGGACAGATATTCCGGATAGAGGTATTATTCCGAATAGGTGTATTATTCCGGATAGGGGTAATTTTCAGGTTCTTTCATTTAGTTTTTAATTTCCTACTTTTTAATTTCGAGCTTGATTTTTCCTGCCTTTTTCCTTACTCGCACTTAAGTTTAATTGCCTTAGATTTATTTTAGTCTTGCCTTAGTTTAAGATTTAGTTTTAGTTGTGTTTTAAGTTTGCCTTAGTTAGATTTAAGTTTGCGTTATTTACACTTAGTGCCTTTTTAATTTCTGTCTTGCTTTTAAATACTTGCACCATTTACTTTAAATTAGATTTAGATTTACTTTTAATTGCGCTTTTATTTTATTTGTTCTACACCTTTTATTTTAAACACTACAACGACACATCTTTGTTTCACCAAAAACAATAGAGTCACACATTAAACACAAGTTTTTCAATTCGAAAATAACACTAGAACGATAATTTTTAACTGGGAAAATCTTAGTTATCAGGAATCAAAATACTTTTCACAAGCACAGTTATATTGTGAGGAATTTCTTTGTCTCCTTTCAAAATTTCACGTTTTTCCAGTCATCATCAACAACCTTTTTGAAATTTTCAATGTTACTCTTGAGATTACTAAGTGCTTGCTTACTCTTGCTTACAGAAGCTTTAAATGGCAAGTATTCAATAAATTTTGAAACATTAGTTTTCTTAGTGGAAAAATCTTGTCTCCATTTAATTCTTATTTGTTCACATTCGAAAAATATTTGCTCACGAGTTTTCTGTGTTTGCGGTTTGAAAAGACCATAAAGACTGTTTTCATAAGCATAATTATATGGTTTAACGAATTCTTTATTAACTTTTGGTCTACTCTGTTCTTCCAAATCGTTTGTCTCTTCACTATCGGGCCTAACAACAAGACAATCAAGATCGGTCCATTAGGACTCATCAAGATATAAGTGCTGATTCTCAGATTGAGCTTGCACAAGGTACTTAGGATTAGCAAAACTAGGTCTATCCTTGAAAAACGAATGAGGTGCCAACATTCGCATGGTTTGAATTGGTTGATTAGTTTTGTAAACAATTTTCTTGTAGAAATCAAGATGAGTTTCAAGTTCCACCATTTTGTCGATGTCATTCGCTTGTTTAGTTTTGAAATACTTTTCCATCTTTTCAACCACAGCTTTCTTTTCATTAACAAGTTTAGTTTTATCCTCTTGAAGAAAACCATTTACTTGAGTTAGCTCATTGACTTTAGTGGTAGCCAGATACGTTTTGTGATGTTCAGTACTCAAAGAGGTGTTATAGTTACGTTTCTCTTGTTCTAGAAGCTTAAGAGTTTCGTTATATTTCTATTGAAAATCGTCCTTTTTGACATTAATTAAACACCCTTTGTAACCCTCAATCTCATTGGTCTTTTGAAGAAGCTGAGCTCTATAGCTATCGATGGTCTCACTAGAATTAATTAGAGCAGCTTTGCATTCTTCAAAATTTTGAGTGAGCGTAGTGTTTGCCTTCTTTAATTGCTTTTGACTCTTTCTAGTTTCTTTGACATCTTTTTGTAAAGAAGCAATTAAGTTAGCAAGCGCAATACGCTCCTCGTCATCATCATACTCATTTGCATGTTGATCATCCTCAGACTTATTATTGCACATGTTTGATGAATCGGGTGTGGTATTGCTATCAATCGTTTCCATCATACATGTGTCATTAATGGCTTTGGGTAGCTCAGAATGCTCATGAATATTACCAAACACATTATATTCCTCTTCAGTGTATACCTGATCGATTGGCTCAGTATCAAAGATAGGACCATTGTCATCTTCAGTGACGTTGAGAACTTCTTCAACCTTTGCCATGTATGAGTAATGTGCTGCAAGTTCTTGACCGGAGGCTTCATCATCAGTATCATCAAGCATTTCTCCTTCCTTAGCCGATAGTTTAACCCCAGCTTCCATCTTCTTGCATAGCAACATCTTTTCCTTATGATAGCCAGAGTCCCTAACCCGTTTCGGCTTCCTACATTCCTTTGCCATATGCCCATAGCCTTGACAATTTAAGCATTGAATCCCACTTTGTTGAACCACTTAAGTACCAACAGTTTCCCTATTCCCAGCAGCAGTAGCAATCCTCTGAGCATCATACTTAGCAGTTTGTCGATCATACCGAGAAGAATCCTCAACATGTGTTGGATTGCGTCGATCATACCTTGGAGGACTTTCATCACGTTGATGTGTGTCATACCTTCTGGGAGTCTCAACATATTGATTCCTTGTATTTGATGATGTTTGAAGATTGTTGTTGGTGGGTTTGAAGATTTTCTTGTAGGACTTCATAATGAAAGCAATTTGTTGCTTCATCTCCCTATCCCTCTGAGCTAGTTCTTCATAATTGTCCTCTTTAGATGAAGACTCAGGTGATGGTGATGATGCTCTTGGTTCTTTGTCTCGTGATCTTTTGGGAGCTGAATACTTAGATGAAGTGGAGTATATTGGTGAAGAGGATGTGGTGGAGTATCTTGGTGATGAGGATGTAGTGGAGTATGACTTTAGAGCACGAGAGCGATGATCTTGAATGTGTTGAGTGGTAGATACCAAAGCAAGTGGATTAGCAGTCTTTGCTATCCTTTCAGCTCGAAGTTCATTTGCCTCATTCTGAAATTGTTTCAAAATATCTAAGAGCGTGTGATAATTGACCTCGTCTAACTTACTCTGTTGTTTCACCAAAGTTAGGAACCGTGTCCACTCTGGTTGAAGTTGTTGTAGAAATTGCACATTGACTTGCATGGTGGAGACTTGCAAATTTTTTCTTGTCATGTCATTCATCATCTTGTAGAACCTTGAGTAATATGAATCAACTTATTCCCCATCCAATGAAGTAAACTTGCCAAAGTTCCAGAACAAGTTAGTTTTGCCATCTTGCTTGTTAAGTGATTCACCTTGTTGCAAACATTCAATGGCAAACCACATCTCTTTAGCAGTAGAGCATGCATCAACCCTTGAGTAAATATCATCCCCAATCCCACTTAGAATCAAATAGATTGCTTCTTTATATGCATCAATCCAAGCACGTTTCTCTTTTGAAGTATTCTCATATGTTTCCTCAATTGTTTGCTCATCGGAACCAGTCGTCGAGTCGGTTGCTGGAATTGCAGGAATGGTTATTGTAGTGGGAGTATAGGGTCCTTCTTTGATAAAACATCTAAGAACATCACCATTGGGCTTAGTGTCAAGATATCAAAGGAATCATGATTGCCATTGTTCATAACGACCCGTCACAAGCATTGGTGGTCTTTCTTTGTTACCCGCCACCATGATGTTGTTGTTTGTGACACGATACTCTTGAGTAGAATCCATTACGAGATGCTTGAAATTGTTGAAGTGAAAAAGATCTTAAGTAGATGTGTTGTGATTGTTGTTGTCGAAGAAAAATGTTAAAATCCCCTAAAGAATTGTCTTCACAAGAAACCAAAAATTCTAAGGCAACAAACACACGATTCCTTTCGCAAAAATCAACCTTTCGTAGAAACAAGCTTTCGTAGAAAGCTTTCGTAATAATAAGGTTTCGTAGAAGAAAACCTTTCGTAACAAAATCCTTTCGTAGGAATTAGGTTTCGTAGAAGAAAAACCTTTCGTAACAAAATCCTTTCGTAGGAATCAGGTTTCGTAGAAGAAAACCTTTCGTAACAAAATCCTTTCGTAGCAATCTTTCAAAGAATCCTTTCGTTGAACAAAGCTTTCGTTGAACAAAGCTTTCGTTGAAATCATTCGCTGAAACCTTTTCGTTACCAAAAATCCTTTCGTAGAAACCTGTCGATGAAACCTTTCGTAGAAACCTTTCGAAGAATCCTTTCGTAGAATCCTTTCGTTAAAACCTTTCGAAGAATCCTTTCGCAGGAACAACCTTTCGGAGGAACTTAAACCTTTCGTAGGAAAATTCCTTTCGTAACTTGATTGATTCCTTTCGTAACTTGCGTAACTTGATTCCTTTCGTAACTTTCGTAACTTGATTCCTTTCGTAAGTAAACTTCGTTCGTAACTAGATTTCCTTTCGTAACTTGATTCCCTTCGTAACTAGATTTCCTTCCGTAGAAACTAATTCCTTTCGTAACAACTTAAAGCAATCGTAACTAAAAGCATTCGTAAGAGAAAAGCTTTCGTAGAAAAAACTTAGTTTCGTAGAAAGTTTTGGTTTCGAAAGAAATACCTTTTGTAGATGTCCAAGCTTTCGCAACTTTCTATTAAACCCTTTTACGAAAGGAAGAACATTCTGACTAAATCTAAAACCCTTTTACGAAAGGTTTAACTGCCAACCTTAAAGCCGTAACCCAAAATCAATCCAAAACGCCCCAAAAAACTTGTGATTTTAACCACAATAACTAATCTAAATCCCTACCACAACTTTGTAGGTGATTTAAATCAAGATTTAGAGCTCGAAAAACGCTAAAAAAATGTAATTCGTGATGATTTATGATTAAATCACACAAATCAAACCAATAACAACAACCAATCACTAATATACCCCGTGGCGATTGATACCAAATGTTGTCCCATATATTTAGATGATATAAGATAGAAATAAAGAAGAAAATAAGATGGATTCTAGAGAGAGAAAGTAGAGAGTAGGAGGTGATTAACTTATGAAATTAGATTAAGAATTATGAGAACATCCATCCTCCTAACATGCTAGGAGGGTGCTTATATAGTCCACCCACATGCGGGCTCTCTAATGGACTATATCGTTTTGGGCCGGGCTTGAATAAACGCTTAGTACCTTGAAAGAGGCCTTTTTAAGCTAACCAACAAGCCCGTAATGTCATGACTATTTTAACTAACTATTACAACGTTCTAATAAATATTACAATAAAAACCTATGACCGAACATTCCGTTTGACTCAATATTTTGAGGCTAACAACAACGTTTGAACACACACACTTTTCTTTGAGAGAAAATTTTGGCAGAGTAAGATTGCTAAAGTCTTTGTGTGTGTGTTTGTTTTGATTATAGGGTATTTATAGCCTCGGATGTGTAAGAGAGTTTATTTGTTATAATTTCTTTTCACATCCGCATTGAATGAAAATGTACAAGTGGTCCCCCTATTTTCTTGGCAATTGTTTCGTTACTGTAGAGATAACGCTTTTGCAGAGATGACGTGGGGTCACGTGCATTTGAAAGGACGTTTTTACAACGGATTTTGCTAGAAAAAGGGTAAGCATTTAATGCTTAGTGGGATACTTGACATTTGGTGACCTCTTGACTGGTTTATGACAATTTATTAAAGGAATATATGTTCCTTATTTAATATTATGACTCACCAACCTAGGACATTAAGTAACTAAATCCTTAGAGCATTTAGTTACATCGTTTAATGTACCTCAGTGTCAAGGGAGAGACAGTAAGAGATATTTACTCAGGGAGAGGATTAAGAATATACATTATACTTAATACATTATCATCAGGGAGCCTGATTAGTCAATATTCAGCATACCACGTTCAGCTTTCAGTCTAGTGAACGTTGGTTCATCCAAAGGTTTAGTGAATATATCAGCTAGCTGATACTTAGTGGGGATGAAATGCAATTCAATATCTCCTTTTAAGATGTGGTCCCTGAGGAAGTGATATCTTATGTCAATGTGTTTAGTCCTTGAGTGTAGAACTGTATTATTTGAAATGGCAATCGCACTGGTGTTGTCACAAAAGATGGGGACTACTTTGTATTCCACATTGTAGTCCCTGAGTTGACTCTTCATCCAAAGGATGTTTGCACAACAACCAGCAACTGCCACATACTCAGCCTCATCAGAGGACATTGCGACTGACTGTTGTTTCTTTGCACTCCAACATACTAGCTTGCCACCTAGGAATTGACATGCACCTGAGGTACTTTTTCTATCCATATTGCAGCCAGCATAGTCTGAGTCTGAGTATCCTTCAAGATCGAAGCCTGAGCAACGAGATTACCATAGACCTAGTGAAGGAGTACCCTTCAGGTACCTTAAGATTTGTTTAACAGCAGTAAGATGTGATTCTTTGGGATCGGCCTGATATCTTGCACATAGAATTGTTGAGAACTGAATATCAAGCCTGGTTGCTGTTAGGTACATTAATGATCCAATCATTCTCCTGAATAAGGTTTGATTGACTGGTTTACCAGTGAGATCAGGACCTAAGTTGTTAGGGGGAACCATGGGAGTCTTCACTGAAGCACACTCAAAGATATCATATTTTTTTAGTATTTCTCTAGTGTATTTTTCTTGACAGACTGAGATCCCTTTGTCCCCCTGTTTGATTTGTAGTCCAAGAAAATATGTTAGTTCACCCATCATACTCATTTCAAATTTCTTTGTCATAAGTTTTTCAAATTTTTTACAAAGGTTATAGTTAGTAGATCTGAATATGATGTCATTAACATATATCTAAATTAGCAGAACATCCTCCTTGGTTCTGAAGATAAACAAGGTATTGTCTATCTTCCCCTTGATAAATTTATTCATTATCAGGAAGGTAGAGAGAGTTTCATAACATGCCCTTGGTGCTTGTTTGAGTCCATATAGGGATTTGTCAAGTTTACAAACATGGTTTGGGAACTCAGAACTCTCAAAACCAGGAGGCTGAGCAACATAAACTTCTTCAGTGATCTTTCCATTTAGGAAGACACTCTTTACATCCATTTGGAAAACTTTGAAGTTTATGTAAGTAGCATAGGCAAGGAAGATCCCGATGGCTTCCATTCTTGCTATATGGGCAAAGGTCTCTTCATAGTCAATGCCTTCAAGCTGACCACACCCCTGAACAACAAGCCTAGCTTTGTTTTTATGACAATTCCATCCTCATTAGTCTTGTTTTTGAACAACCATTTTGTACCAAGAGCTGATTTCCCTTTAGGGAGAGGAACAAGTTTCCAAACTTTGTTCCTGAGGAATTGATTGAGCTCTTCTTGCATAGCCTCAACCCACCCTGGATGTGTCAGGGCCTCTAAATCCTTTTTGGGTTCAACTTCAGAGAGAAAGTCTGCAAAAAGACATTCATGGGCTGAGGCAGCATAGAGTTTAGCAGCCTGACTGCGTGTGAGCATCCCCTCAGACACATCACCAATTATATTTACAAGCTCTATGTGTTGTTGTCTTGACCATCTGTCCTGAGGACTTGGATTAGAGCTTGTAGATAGTTGATGAGTATCAGGGACTGGTGGTTCAGTACATAGTACTAGGACATCACTTCTCACTGAAGGATGTTCAGTGATAGGAAAGTCGATATTATCCTCAATTGTCCCCTTAGTGTCTCCATGGATGAGAGAATCAGTTGATTCTTCAGCCTGAGTAGGGATAACTTCAAGGACATGTTGATTTGTGGTTAAGTTATCGATTGACCTATTGTGAGGTGTTATATAGAAGGATATATCAGCATCAGTTTGATACTGCTTTGAGGGACTATGTTCATACTCATCAGGAGGATATCTTGATGAGTCATTGATCCCAATATCTTCCATTGATTGATTTGTGAAGTTAATGGCATCCATACTTTCATCAAAGGTGACATGAAATGACTCCTCAACTTGTTGTCTCCTAGTGTTGAAGACCCTCAAGGCTTTGGAGACAAAAGAGTATCCAAAAAAGTATCCATCATCAGCTTTTGCATAAAATTTACCAAGATGGTCCTTTTGATTGTGAATGAACACGGGACATCCAAACACATGAAAGTGGTTGATATCTGGAATCCTTTCCCTGAATATTTCATAAGGAGTCTTATCATGTCTTTTGACTATAATACATCTGTTCTGAGTAGCAGGCTATTTTTACAGCCTCAGTCCAGAAGTGTTTTGAAAGATTGGATCCATTGAGCATGGTTCTTGCAGCTTCAATAAGAGTTCTATTCTTCCTTTCAGCCACACCATTTTGTTCAGGTGTGTAGGGAGAAGAGAAGTTCTGAGAAATTCTTTCTCATCACAAAAACTCTCAAGCTCATGGTTCCTGAGTTATGTTCCATTATCAGTCCTTATTTGTTTAACTTTGGTGTCCTTTTGATTTTATACTTGCCTGATAAAAGACATTATGAATTCAGGAGCTTGGCTTTTCTTTTTCAGGAAGTATACCCATGTGTATCTAGAGTATTCGTCAACAATCACGAGGGTATATTTCTCATGATTTATAGACATTGGACTGACAGGCCCAAAGAAATCCATATGAAGAAGATGAAGACACTTCCTGATAGAAAAGTTTTGTTTTGGCTTAAAAGAAGCTCTCTTGTGTTTACCTTTTTCACAGGCTGAACAAGGTTTGTCTTTTGAGTACACAAGAGATGGTAAGCCAAGAACTTTGTTTTGTTTTGAAAGTTTGTTCATGTCTTTGAAATTGAGATGTGACAGTCTCTTGTGCCAAAGCCAATTGACAGAGTCTGAGGCTTTAGCAAAGAAACATGCTCCTGAGTGAGTTACAGATGACATGTCTAAGACATATACATCATTTCTTCTTGGAGCAGTTAACACAATTTCTTTGTTCGCATTGAAGATTGTTCCTTGCTTATCATCAAACTGAACGATGTACTTAGCATCACACAGTTGGCTGATACTGATGAGATTATACTTTAGACTGTTTACAAACGCCACTTTTAAGAAAAATATTCCACCATATTTTATTGAACCATATCCCTCAGTAACACAAGATGAGTTATCACCGAATACTACTTTAGGACCTAGTTGCTCCACGTATTTGTGCAGATAACTTTGACCCCTGTCATACTTCTTGAACGGCCACTGTCTAAATACCAGACAGGCTCCTTGAAGTGTTTCTGCACAAATAACGAAGTGGATTAGTTTCTCTTGTGAGCCCAGTTTTTAGTAGGCTCTTTGGCTCTAGGAGCCTGACGTCTTTCACCTCGTTTGAAGTACTCAAACTCAGCATGGTTTGAGGTAGAATGAACATTGCTTCCACATGTGTTGCAGCTTAGTCCCACTGAGGATTCAGTACTTTGAGATGACTCAGCTAGCATTCCCTTTCTGACCATAATTATTCTATTGTGTCCTGAGTTAGTATGATCGTTGCTTCCATTAATATCACACTCAGGGTAGTATAGACAATCATCGGGCCTATGATCAGGGATGCCACAATGTGTACATGGTGTGAAAGGCTTAGCCTTGGATTTTCTGGTTTGTTTAGAGGCGGGCCCATAGTTGTAAGGTTGAGCATTATATCTATTAGCATTTCTAATAGAAGCCATGTGCATCTCATGATCTGCAGTCTTGTGATCTTCACTTTTACACTTCATGCAATAGATAACTCTAAAGCAGTTATCAGTGGTATGATTTGTGTAGTGACATAGCTCACATGAAAGTTTCTTTGGTTTAACTTTCTTGGAAGACTCAGGTTCAGTTTTGTTACTTGTTGATGATTCAGGCTGTGAGGACACAGATGTTTCACCCTGAGTTTTAGAGGCTGAGTTCAGCTTCTCTTCCATGAAAAGTTGGAACAATCTACTTAACTCCTCTTGATTTACAACATGAATAGAGTTGACTGAGTTTGCAGGAGTCCCTGAAGGAGAGATAGGTTTGGTTGTTTTCTCAGTGACAGTTCCTGACTCAGTGTGATTTGATGTCATTTTTTAATCAGGCTTTGTTTGTTTAGTACAACCTAACCCAACTCTTCCTCTAGGTGATTGTTCTTGATAAGATAGTGGAATTAGTTCAGAACATGGACTTGCCCCTTAAAGATTTTTCAAAGGAGGCAAAGGAGTCTGAATGTCCTCAGCAAAACTAGGTGTTTCAGTGTTACTGGATTTATTTGGGACACCAGTCTCTTCATTAAGACCAAGTTTTTCATTAATAGCCTGAGATTCAGGGATTAATATTTTTCCAGTATCGAAGTTAGCCAACACACTCTCAGGATTTTATCTTTCAACCCAGCCTTTTGACTTTGGAATCATTTCTTGATCAAACCCTACTGAGGCTGGAAGAAATGCCTTTTCACTCATTTCCTTAGTATGTGGCTTTTCAGTGAGTTGACGTGCCCCAAGAATTTTCTTCTTTTGGGCAGGAATTTGACTGTTTATACATTGAGAAGCTAAGGTAGAGCTATTGGTCCATTTCTCATTGATGCATTTTTCTTCCTTAAGTTGTTCTTGAAGAGCATGATTAATTTTAGTGAGTTTAGTGTTCTGAAGTTGACAGCTTACTGCTTCAAGTTTGGCTTGTTTCAAAATCAATAAATCTTCTCTACATTTGTTTAATTCAAAAACAAGTTTATTATATTTTGAAAGAAGGTTTAATCCCTCCTCTTCAACAAACGATAGGTCAATGTTTATATACTTAAATAACCTTTGCCAATCAGACCTTTCATCCATAGAGAGGAGCATGTTTACCTTTCTCGTTGTGATGTCAACCCATTCTCCATTTCGAGCATGACTCTTCCCGACTGATAGTTCATCATCAGCTAGAGCCATCAACACTTGATATCTAACTTCCTCATCTTCTGAGGACAAGTCTTCATCATCCCAATCAAAGGTTTCAGCTACCAGACCTTTGGCTTTGTTCTGAGGAGGAGTTTGAGTCAGAGTAGTTGAAGGTTCAACTTCTAAGAGTTCAAGCTTTGCTTTAACTTTTTTATACTCGGACCTATAATCCTTCTCAATTTTCTTATTATTCTGAAAGCTTTGGTTAATTGGAGAAGCCTAAATCAGTTTTGGTGTAAACTTGGGTTAAAAATTGTCATTGCCTGATGAATAATTTTGACTTTTATATGAGGCCAATGGAGTTTTTGAAAGACAATATTTTGCAAAATGCCCAGTTTTACCACATCGGTAACAATCCACTCCCTTAGTGGATTGATTTCCAACAAATCTAGTTCAATGTTTGGTATTTGCCAACATGGCTCTTTCATGATATTCCATGTTTAGATCCCTTATGTATTAAGTACTAGATCTTTCATCAACCTCATCATCTGAGGTCTCCTGAAAATCTTGAACAATTGCGTTTGAGTAAAAAGCAGTTGTAATGGGTCCATGTTCAACTGGGGTAGTTTTAGCTGAGGTGTCTGTTATTAAGGCCTTCTTAGACTCAGGATATCTTCTATTTATTAGATTTTCTTCATAGATAAATCTTCCATAAATGTCTGCAAGATCCTGAGTCTGTATGTAATTAGCATTTCTCAGTCCTTGAAGAAAACCAAGCCATTTTTCAGGGAGACTGTTCACAAAACCAACATTGATTTCATGCTTAGGCAGTTTCACCCCATCATTTGATAGCCCATTGAGCAAGGTCTTATATCTGGTATAAGTCTGAGGAAGTGTTTCAGATGGTTTGGCCCTGAAAGTGTTATATTCTAACTTCAGGTCCATATTCCGATTTTCCTTAGTGTGAGATGGTCCTTCGAAACTATGAACAAGATCTGTCCAAGTCTCTTTGGCCATCTCACACTCGATGACAGCCTCCATAATATCGTCAGGAAGACAAGATGTTATGATGCTTATGAGACGTTGGTCTTGATTGACCACTCTCCTTTCATCGTCAAACCATTGGTTTTCAGGTTTGTCATCACCAGCTGTTTTTTTTGGTTTGAATGGACCAGTCTTAATATAAGTGATGTAATAAGGTTCCATTCCCATCAAATAACATAGCATTCTTTTCTTCCATTTGTTAAATCTTTCAACTTCTAACTTAGGAGCGTTAATACAGTAACTTGCTCCTTTTTTGTTAACAAGTTGGGGTACATTACTTTCAGCCATAATGGATCAAGGTTTTTAAAACTTTGAGACGGTAGTTAAAAAGTTTTATAATCCTACCGCTCTGATACCACTTGTTGGTCTCTTGTAATTAGTGCTATACTTAAGAATACTAAGTATAGTCCTAACCCATGGTTAAGTAATGTAATAAACTTAATATAAAGTAAAGTAAATAACATAAAAGTTTTCAACATTTAACTCTTAGCTTTATTAAATAATTATACCCTATTGTATACGAAGCTACAATAGGGATTGAATAGACAATGTGTGTTTTGGTTCCTCACTAACAAGCTAGTCCAATCCTAACGATTGCTAAGCTTGACGATTCTATCAACAAGAGTTTAGAACTCAAGTGTTTGATCGTGTTTGGAGGAGAGAAATTTTGTTTGTGAATGTCTAAAGCATTTAGTTCACAAACTTGTTTCTCTCCTTTTACAAGCATCCTATTTATAGAAAGAAAGTAAGATAGAAGACAAAGAATTGCCCATGTGCAATTCTTGTCTTATTGGTACAGTGTACAATCTTGTCTTAGCATATTCTAAGTATTAGGACATAAGTCCTTTTACACTTGTCAGTACCCTACCTATCCTAAAAGGGTAAGTCACACTAATTGTGTGATGTACTCTATCTTATCACAATTCAATTTATCCCGCCTTTACTTCAGTCTTGGAGAATGCTTGTTTCTCCAGGGAGATCGTATGGGGTTCAGTGAGTCTATTGCCACAACTCACTGAACCCACCACCTTCTTCTTCGTCTTAGAAGTCATTCGTTTTGCTTCGTCTCTCTGAATGCTCGAGTCTTTCTTTTAGACTCAGTCTAGGAACTTGAAGGTAACTCACTGAGTGACTATTCACTCAGTGACTTTATTATGTTCAAGGTTAATACTTCACTTAGGCTGATTGTTATTCAAATCTATCAGTGAGATCATTAGGCACTGAATTGACCTAACACTTATGCCAATCAATTAAAGACTAACTTCAGCATAACACTCACCAAAATGGTGTTGCCTCCACGATATGGACCCTCAAAGATCGCTTGGGTTCTTTAAATTAGAATTCCAACCACAGTTAATTTATCACAAAAGGTAAGAATTCTGGTTTTTTTTACTATAGGTTGAGTTACTATTACTATAGGATAACTTCACTATCTTGTCCTTGTGCTTGTCCGGTACTTAATCCATCATAGTTCCACCTTGGAAGCCAGAAAGACGCTCTACTGCTAGTAGAGGTGGTTGAGGTTAGACCCATGAAGATTGTTGAACAGGTCGGTTGTTGCTCCTACAAGGATACCTTGATTTGTTTGGCATGTCTTTGAGTAATCGACATGATCTGCAAGTCATAGCAAAAAAATGTCATATAATATGAATAACGAAACATGAGCAGCATTATAGTTTTTTATGCCATACCTAAAATTTAGCATTTAAGTAGCATACTAAGATTAAAAGTGATTGGTAGCCGGGAGATGCCAATGAACAACACTTCCAACTTGGTATTCCTTAGCCGTTATTCCACGACAGTGGTCATAGCGCGTGCGATGAAAACAATGGCTAAGGAATTAAAAGAAAAAGTCATTATTTTTTGTTTTTATAATTCACAACAACAATTTCATAAACTGCTCTTCAGACGGTTGAATGTAATTACACACCTAAAAATGCGACTTCAGATGATAGTGACTGAGACCTTTTACTCCCATTGTTCTAATTATCGTTTTTGTTGTTGCTTTAGCAATATGGTAAACAAACAAAGAAATTTAACAGCCATGCATAATAACTCAACCTAAAGGGGTACCTATGAAACTAGAATGACACCTGTTTTGTGAATGCAAGTTGAAATGTGGACTTTTCTGTTATTGCTTATAACATCCCGTTCACAGTTCGTAATGCCTATATATATGACCCTAAAGTCCCAGCCTTCATTCCAAACCTTTTTTTTTCAAATAATTAAATTCATATTGTTATCAATTGGGTATCAAATGTTAACTTACCATAAAGTAAATCTTTAAAGTTTTTATCAATTGGGTAAATTACGTTAATTTCTCATACACACTTCATAAAAATTGTTAATCTATCATAAAGTAAAAATCTCTAAAACCCTACAACTATATCCACCCAATTTAAAACCCTATAACTAAAAACATCTTATAAAACCTAAAGCAAACACACAATTTCAATTAGCATAAGAAAACATAAATTCAACAAAGTGACATAAAGTAGAGTTTACCGAATCAAATTAACATTAGGAATTTAACAAAAAAAACAAACTTATAGTCGTTTGACAATCTGAAGCTGCCAAAAAAAATTAAAAAAACATAATTGTTGTACTAAACCATCAGAATTCAAATAATTTAGGGTTTCGGGTGTTAGTGATTGAAATTGAATTTAGGGGTTATGTTTTTAAGGTGTCGGTTAATTTGTTTATGGCAGATTTATTCATGAAAAATGGATTGATATGGGAGTTTGTTTTTTTGTTAATCAATTTGGGAGTTAATTTCAATGAATATGTGCTTTGAATCGATTTCTTGGAGAAGTTTTGTTTTCATTGAATGCTTTAAGGTTAGAATGCAACACAACTGTTGATTATTCAAGATTTTACAGGTGTCATTTTTTTAATAATTTTGGGCAAGATCAAATTATTCAAAACTTTCTTTTATATAGGTAGTAGATTAGTAGTATCCATACTATATATTAAAATAAAACACCTTCTATTTTTAGAAATGTTACAAAATCAACTTACAACACTATATGCATAATGTACAAGTATATAAACATAATTAAAAACTAATTCATACATAATTTAATACTCATTATTAAAACTAATTAATATATAATTTAATACTCATTATTAAAACTAATTAATACATAATATTAAAACTACTTACTACATAATTGAATACTCATATCAAAACTAATCAATACACACTTAAAAAATTAGTTATACATCACATTACTTAGAAATACTATTATATATGGGTTCACATTGTACAATAATTAAAATAATAAATATCTACAAGATCGTACATATTGTCTACCTAAAATGATGAGGTTGAAATGGAAATTGGAAAGCGGAGTCACGGTCAGTTCAACTAACCAATAAAACCATCAGAAGATGAACCGAAGAGTACCCACCAAAATTGATAAAAACGAAACTGTTAAATTATATTGTACAACGTTTTTGAACAACATACAAATCTGTACTACTTATATAAGAGATTGCACTCCATCTCTCTAAAATTTTAAGTAGTACAATGTTACAAGGTTTTGGTACAAACCTTTACAACACAAAAAATTCATAAATTTATATTAATTGATGGGCAATACACATTAAATGACAAAGTTAATACAAATTAATATTATTGTTATAAATTCTAATTTTTTAGATACAATTATTTAAATTGTTTGCTAATGTAAGTTTAATATCAAATTTCTGTGTTTGACTTTGAACCATTTTTTTTATAAATTTGCATTTTCGAGGACATATATCGTCTATGTATGTATTTAGTACAACTTTAGTGAAATCCTTTCATTTTGTTAATTAATTCGATTAAATTGTACATATCAAATTAGGAAAATTTTAAGGTCATTAGAATGTATGAAAACATGTAAACATATAAATTAAGAAGATTTTATATATTATATGTTGTATAATATTGCGATATTATATAGATTTGCAAATATCTTTCACCATCAATCATCACAATAATATAAAATGGTTTATTATTGTTCAAAATTATTTCAACTTAAAACTATCAACATTATCTATAAATGTAACTATAAAACATTGCACTTGCAAAATTTTAGTTTCAGGTTACCCGCAGCCGCAACGTGCGGTTAAGCCATACAATTAAGAAAGTTACTTAAATCTTCAATTGTTATTTTTCGAACTGTCACTGTAAAGAACATAAAACTAAAATGTTATTGACCAAAACTTATGTTACAAGATAACCGCAGCCGCAACGCGTATGATCTTATAATAAAAAAATGAGTTAGTAAAACGGAGTATTATTATTTCGGTGAAAACACGATGTTGAAAATAAAATAAAAAAATAAAAAATTGATTGTGGACTTTTTAATCTTAAGTAGATCCTTGGCATCTCCATAACGCGTATCTTCTTCTTCTTCGGTGTATTGATCGTAACTATCAGGTACGTCCCTTCATTTCACTACCTCCTGCAGGATCTTTTTAAGATCTTGTATATTTACTGTGCTGTTACTTTGACAGATAGATTAGTTTTTTTCACCTTGTGTTGTTTCAACAATTTATGACGTTGATTGATGATATTTGAATCCTACAACAGTTTATGCTATTGTGATTATATATTCAACGAATCTAACCGAGAAATAATATAAATTTAGGGCAATTTTTAATGTTGTTATAGATGGTATAACCGTATAAGTAACTGTTTGTGCAGCCTATGCTCTAATTTACGCGGCCTTACTGGTATTGCCCGACTTTTTTTCCGGTTCAAACCTGGCTATTGCTGTCACCTCCAGGGACGCCTTACCGCTAGGCCACCTATCACTATATTTTATGCTAACATTGTAAGATCAGTTAAGGAATGAGAACCTGCCCAAATGCTCCTGATTTATGTAGATGCTTGGAAATTATGTGAATAATGATTGTCTTACGTGATCTAGATAACGATGAAAAGCTTATATTCCAGGATTTGGATATATAGCTTAATAAACATATCAGAGATTACCCAATAAAAAAACACATTACAGATGCAATGCAGTAGAATATTACTGTTTTGTGTATATCGACTAATGACCTCATCTGTTAATTAAAATTGCTAATGAGTGACGTGCGGCACATTTCCATTAACCAGCTCTTTTGTTTTACTAGTATAATTGTGCAATCATTTCGATCTTTCTAGAGTTCTCGTAGTGAGTTCTTCTCTTAAATTAGTTTTCACACAAGATTTTCCACCTAAATCTATATATTTGAAAGTATCTAATTTATATGATTTGTCATAGACTAATAATGTATATAGCAAAACCTAATTACAACAGATAACATGCTCGCGATAGAGTAATGACCAGGGGCGGACATATGTAGAAGCTAGGGGGTGGCGGCAGTGGCGGATCCAGCTTCCTAAGATATGTGTGGCACAAACCTTTTTTTTTTTGCTCAAGCGAAAAATGCAGCGCGTTATTATATCAATATGGAAGTGACTTATTTAAAGTCTATTATTTTATTTTATTTTAGTTTTTGGCTCTTATTCAGGTCCGCTTCAATCTGATTTTATTAAAAGAAGTAACAAATATTACGAAATACATTTTAGATGTTAGTATGTTACGTTTACTATTAGCGGTTACATTTTTTCAAAACAAGTGTTTCTTATTTGTCGAGTTGCGTCAATGCGCCACCATTGAAGCTAAATTAAATTGAAAAATATTAAAGTAGTTTATGATATAAAAAGTTTTAAAATTAACTATTGGATCATAAGTAATACTAACAGAGGCTGAAATTGTCAATATTTATAAATTTGTTACATAAAAATGTAATACAAGCAAATATTAGAGAAAAATGTAAATATGGTAGACTTTAGGAGGCAAAGTGTTATTGGCTTAAAGTAACCAACCATCTTCTTCCTCAGCTTCAAACACTGTACCTTTTCTTCATCCATTTTTAAAATTCTTAGAAACTAAACAATACTAACTTATACTTTAACTGAATCAAGTATTTTCACATTTAGATAAATTTATCACCATTTGAAGCTAAAACCTGAACAAAAACACCCTCGATGACTAAAAAATTAGTGATCATTGCATTTTGTGAGATCCGGCCCTGACCAATCTATGTGTGGCACGTGCCACAGGTGGCCAGGGCATAGATCCGCCCCTGGGTGGCGGCGCCCCCCATAGCTCGACCAAAAAGACGATCTTATAATGTATTTTTTCTTCGATTTTGACAGTTTTTTTTAAATGCCCCCCATTCAAAACGCAAATTGCCCCCCACTCACACATTAAAATCCAACTTTTAACACTCTAAAACTTGAAAATTTTTATTTTTACGTTAAAATATTCGGTTTTTAATTCGGATTTTACTTTTTTTCCTTATTATTGTCAAAAAAAAATTTTGCACCCCACTCTCCAATTTTCTGGATCCGCCACTGGTAATGACTGCAAATATTTGCTACAGACAAAACTTGGTGCCACTAATATATCTAAATGATACACTAGTAAGTGTGATAGGATGAACTCACGTGGACGGGGGAGACTCCCTTTGGAATCTGGAATATAGATACAAGACCAAACAGCACTAAAGATTATGATTAGAAAATATATAGCCATGCTGTCTAATTTTCTGTGAATTACATGTCTATTCTAAGAGTCTTTTCTTATGCTTTTTAAGCCCAAAATTCGTGTTCATCTCTGACTCTTAGTGTTTGGTATTGCTAATATCAAACTGCTTATCTGCTTAAAAGTTAAACAGGTTGCAACCTGCATATTTTGCTTATTTACCGACAAGAAAAAATTGCAGATAAGTAGTCATATACCAGAACACTCGAACCTAACTGCTGTATAAGAATCATTAAAGTGGCATGGCTGATGCTCCTATTAGCCATCAAAGCGTTAGCGATTTATACGTAGAATAATTTAGTTTGTGCAGATCCTGCAATGGAATCAGATACAAATCCCGACCACACCATGATGATTGAGCAGAATGTTCCACCTCACATACCGATTGATCCATCAAGAGCTCGTTTTCCATGCAGCATTGTATGGACACCCCTTCCTGTTGTTTCATGGCTCCTTCCTTTTGTTGGTCATACTGGTATATGCAGAGAGGATGGGGTCATCCTAGACTTTGCAGGACCTAATTTTGTGTGTGTTGATAACTTCACATTTGGAACTGTGGCTCGTTACATTCAAATAAACAAAGATAAGGTATTTTGTTATTATTAAAGCGAATTGATGGCATTTATATCGTCAAACACCTTTCTTAAACTATATTTCAAGTCAACACTTGGCCTTACTGCTCTGTTCCTATGCGACAGTGTTCCATGTATAGCAATGAAGAAGAATTTAGTCTAGCAGAAACGGGAAGAAACCAACATACATGGGATGACGCCTTAAAAAAGAGCACACAAGAATACCAACATCGAGCATATAACATCTTAACTTGCAACTGCCATTCCTTTGTGGCCCACAATCTCAACAGGATGGAGTTTCAAGGCGGTGGGTGGAACGTGGTAAACATTGCAGCTTTGATTCTGCTGAAAGGACAATGGGTAGATAAGACTGCTATGATTCGAGCTTATACCCCATTCGTGATCATATTCATTGTAGGGATTACTTTTGGAGGAGCTAGTTTTCTTACTTTTTTGGCATTCTTTGCATTTCTTCTAGTTGGATGGTATGTTTTGGGTACTTATTGTTTCAAAAACTTAATACAGCTGTAGGTAGCGTGCTTGTTTCGTGTCGGGATTTAATAGACAGTATTCACATTGTTTGTGTAAAAGTTTTGGTGCACCGAGGTTGTTTTCATGTGTGTTAGAGCAAATATAGTGTGACCAACAAATATTATGAAAGCACACTATGTAATGATGTCAAGCTTCTAATTGTTGATTTTAAAATAAAATAAAATTTATATGTTATGTTTGTTTGAATCAACCTGCCAACAAATCGGTTTGACTCAAATTGGATCAGTTTAAAATCGATTTTTAGTTAAATTAACCTGTTAACAAATCTGTTTGACTCAAATTGGATCAGTTTAAAATCGATTTTTAGTTAAATTTAGACCGGTTTTAACCGGATCAGTTCTGGTTTAACTGGGTTTTAAGCCATTCTATTAAATCGTTTACGACCCGTCAGAACCGGTTTTAGAAAAAAAACGTGTTTCTTATAAATCGATTTTGGTTTTTTTCGGTTAGAATCATAAACCGTTTTTTTTTTCACCCTTAACGGGACATGTAATGTAGGCCGGTAAGCGTTGTCGGTTATTCAAGTTTTGCAAGAAAGTAGGTAAATATATACTAGTTTCCTAGTCGGATTACGTTATATAAAAGGCATGTACAAACCTGACGAGCTAAGATTGTGTCTTTTTGGCTGAGATTGTGTTTGGGTTATTCTTGGCTAAAATTGTGTATGTTCTTTTCCTTGTGCTCTTTATAAAATGTTGTCATTCTAAAAAAAATTAAATCCCAAAAAGAAATCCATACCTTTTAATTAAAAGTTGGTGTAAGAAAAATGGGCGAAGAAGGACAAGTGATAAGTTACCATAATGTTGAGGCATAGAATCAACATCTCCAAAAGGACAAGAACAAATTGGTGCGTTGTTAATCTTTTCATAATATAATCCAGATTTTATGCATTCTTTCATTTTTACTCATGTCTAATGCCTAATTTCTTCTTATTTAATGTCATGTTTATCGGTATACTTTCATTCCCATGTGATCCTATTAGGGTTCTTAATCACGTAAATTATTGTCTTCTTTAACAGTACTTTTCTATGGCTTTTGTTGGAAATCAATTCGCTGAGATTTTTGTGCCAAAAAAAAGTCAACCTACCATCATCAAAATTGTCACTATACGTGAAACCATGGCCAGCTTCATTGTTTCTCTTAAATGTGTCCGAATTCATTATACGTGAAACAAGCACTCAGTTTACTTTTCTACATAGTATTTCAACTTTCCTCTCTTTGGTGAGCAGTCATCACATAGCTCCGCCATTGATGTAACTACTCATTTACCTAAAGCAAATGGTTATTTTGAAAGTTTATGGACATAAAATTAATAGTCATGTGTTAGGATTGAACTCGAGATTACGAGATTGCACACAATACGTAAAGGGTTAATTTATTTAATAAATATATTTATTATATTTATTAAATTAAACCAAACTTTAACTTAAGGGTCGTTAAATAATAAGAGTTAAGTATTAAACGAACGTTGTGGAATAAATTAGAAGAGAAAAGAAGAGTCCGGAACACCCCTAGAAGGGGTGTTGACCGTCGGTTAGGGGCAAAGGGGGAAGGAGATTTCCTTCGTAATTTGGTTTTGTGCTTGGGCTCCAAGTTTTTGCTAGCCTATATAAACACACCCCCTACCCTCATAATTCTTCACCCCGTTCTCTTTCTCTCTCTTTTCCTACGATCAAAGCCAAAGACAAACAACCCTTTTAGGGTTCCTTTTAACCTTTGGTTTTGGTTTCTTGAATCTAGTCCTAGCCCCTCTCTAGGGTTGTTGGGTACATTTTTCACAAGTGTTAAAGCTCCGGTTTATACGTGCTAGACTCACGATTAGCCTGTTGCATTACGTGTGTACAAGAGCGTAATATAGTTTTACATTAAACTATATCTTGGTATTATTCGTCATAAACCCTAATTGGTGTTCTTGTGGATTTGCTCTAGCTAAAAGGTATGTAACCCTAACTCGATTAATTATGAATGTGTTATTAATTATGATCTTGTTAAATCGCTTCCGCTATGTGTGCTTTGATCTTATTTAGGGTTTTGTATAACTGTTATGAACTTTATAAACCTTCAGTGGTACCAGAGCCGTTTTAACATGTTATAATTATCGAGAACTAAAGTTTTTTTAACTAATTATGATTTGAGTTAAAAACTACATGTTGTTTTTTTAGGTTTTCACAAAAATTAGGGTTTTTTGTTTTATATAAATCGGCCTAGCCGAATTTTTTATAAAAAAAATTTTTGAAACCCTAAAAAATGCATGTTGTTAATCTTTAGATGTTTGCATGAATTAATTGTTATGTCATGTAAGGTTACGATCCGTAGAGAGATTTAATTGTTAAGATTATGTGGGAGATCCGTGATGAACATGCATGTTTTTTCACGGATCATATGATTTTATATGCTATTTTCTTTATTTGATTCAAAGTTTTAAAATTAGGGAAGACTTTTATATGTTTATAAAAATCCAAGATTTGATGTTGTTTGAATAAATTGTTATGCATGTTGCTATTTGATTTAGTTTTTTTTGTACCTACTTGTTTTCATACGTTTTATATTAATCGTATGTTATAAACAAGGGTAATTTTTTCCAAGGAAAATAAATATGGACTAATCATATCAAAATTAATGAATTGTTTTGAGATCTAAATTACATAGAATTGTGTTGATTGATAATTTGCAATGATAATTTAACGGCCTACTCTTTTGGACAAACTATAAAGTGGGTTTAACGCACCGCTGGTCATGTACCCGGTTAAGGAAGGAGGTGTTATGCCATTAGTCGCTGACCGAATTCCCGGCTCGCCTGTGTGTCAAATTAAAATTACCTACGATTATCATTTGCATTATATCTTAAGGTTGATTTTCCGCAAATTCACATTCGAAACACAATGAGTAAGGTTATTGCTTTGTGCTTTAGCCAAGTTCTAGGAACGAAAAATTGTGAATTGTTGTGGGTAAAATCTTTAATTGGTTTAACCAATACCTCAACTTGCAATATATGGCGAAATTTTAGACTCACCAAAAGGTTTATTAAATATTTTATTAGACTTATGCTATGGAGATGTATACATGCTTCTCCATACATGATTTTGACACCAAAAATCTATACCCTAAAAATTTAAGTCATATGCCATCTAATTGACGAACACTTGAAGTTACAATTATCGTCATATGAGATTCGGGACGATGTTGTGATGGAAAGGAAACGTTCATAGAATGATAATTCGCATGAATGTTTTGTGTTCATTAGATTAGTCGATTTAATTAATTTACTCAGTGAGATCTGGAAACTTAAGACATAAAGTAGGATGATGAAACATGTTTACAATGCAAAATGACTTTTTTGCAATGTAAATCCCTAAAAATATCTAGAAATTTCAAATTTGTTTGTCAATTATTGTTCGACAAGTTAAGATGTTGAATACATTTATCACTAGCAGATCAACTGATGTGATAAGTTTATGTCAATATGGATTCTAGTTTCAAGGAAAATACTATGGTTTTTATTACCGGGGTAATTTTATTTTTTTGAATGGTATTATCGAAAATACTAATATTTTGAACTTATTTCTGTAGAAATGGCTCAACCCGATAACAACAATTTGAGTTCTGCCTTCAAGACTTATCTTGAACGTCAGGAACTAACTGGCCCAAACTTCAATGATTGGTACCGCTCACTGAGAATTTTCTTGAGAGTAGCGGGTACTTCTGATTACTTGACCAGAGCGTTTCCTGCGCCCCTTAGCCCTAATGCTACTCCAGTTGAAAGACTGAATTATGAGGCTCACAATGATGTGGCTTGCTTAATGCTCAGAAAAATGGCACCTTTCTTACAAAGAAAGTTTGAACTATTTGCTCCAAACCAAATGCTTGCAGAGCTCAAGGCAATGTTTGAGAAGCCTCAAGTTGTGGAAATGTACGACTTAGTAGATGCTTTACACAGTTGTAAGCAAGCCCTTGGGAAACCCGTAAGTGCACACTATCAAGAGATGAAGGGTTACATGGAACAACTCATCGCACTTGAGAAACCCTATGACAATGATATGGCGATTAACCTAATCAATAGGTCCTTAATATGGACTTCAATGATTTCGTTAGGAACTTCAATATGCATTACGCGGGGAAGACAGTTAATGATTTGCATGCAATGCTCATTGACTATGAAAAGGGTTTAAAAGACAAGGCAAGTACATCTACTTCTACTCCTCCTGTACTTTATGTACAAAAGGGTAGAGTGAGTAAGCCAAAACCGCAAGCGAACAAGAAGAAAGGCAAATGCAAGGCTGATAAGGGAAAACACGTTGCGACTTATTCAAAACCTAAGCAAAACTTTGTCAAGAAGAATCAATCTCAAAAGGATGAGACTTGTCACCATTGCAAAGCAAGTGGTCACTAGAAGAGGAACTGCCCTCTTTATCTCGATGAGTTACGAGAAAATAAGAAGGCTAAGCTAAGTGCTGCAGCACCTTCAGGTAACTTATTTATGATAGAGTTATTTAATCTTACATACAAATAAAACTCCTGGGTATATGATACGGGATGCGGTATTAACATTTGTAATACGCTGCAGGGATTTGAGTTGGAAAGGAAGCTATCCTATGGGGAAAAATATATGCAAGTGGGCAATGGAGCACAAGCAGCTGTTGAAGCTATATGAACGTTTAATTTAGTTTTACCTTCGGGTTTAGTACTGAATTTAAACAATTGTCATTATGCACCTTCAATTGTTAGGGGTGTCATTTCCTTTTCCTGTCTGTTGGATCTTGGATTTATTTACACTATTGATAATAATGGAATTTCTGTTTTCAAAGATGGTTTATACTATTTTAATGCAATTTCTATGAATGGTGTTTTTGAAATTAACATGCATGATAATAATTCCAAGAGCAATAATAATTCTGTTTTTAGCATGAATAAGAAGAGAAAGTTAGAAAATAACTCTTCTTATCTTTAGCATTGTAAACTTGCCCATATTGGGAAGACACGCATACAAAAGCTTCAACGTGATGGTCTTTTGGAAAATATCAATGATGAATCATTCGATAAATGTGAGTCTTGTATCTCTGGAAAGATGACCAAGAAAACTTTTAATAGCAATATTGAAAGGGCTACTGAACTACTTGGTTTGCTACATACGGATGTGTGTGAACCACTTAGACATGTGTCAAATAAAGGTGCTAGCTACTTCTTAACATTTACGGATGATTATAGCCGTTATGGTTATGTTTATTTACTTAAGCATAAACATGAGATATTTGAAACATTCAAAGTGTTTAAAGCATAAGTAGAATTGCAACTAGGAAAGAAGATTAAGGCTCTTCGTTCCGATAGAGGTGGTGAATATTTAAGTCAAGAGTTTAAAAATTATTTAAGTGAGAACAAAATTGTTCAGAAACTTACTTCTCCATATACTCCACGACAAAATGTTGAATCCGAAAGGAGAAATCGTACATTATTGGATATGGTGCGATCTATGTTTAATCTTACAACTTTACCATTATCCTTTTGGGACTATGCTCTAGAATATGCTGTTCGCATTCTGAATATGGTTCACACAAAGAAGGTTGATAAGACACCGTATGAATTATGGCATGGCAGAAAGCCATATTTGTCTTATTTAAAGATTTGGGGTTGTGAGGCGTATATGAAACGTGACTCTGGAGATAAACTCCAACAACGCTCTATAAAATGTATCTTTGTAGGTTACCCTATGGAAACTATGGGTTACTACTTTTATTATCCGCCCGAGAACAAGGTTATTGTTGCTAGGTATGGAGACTTCTTTGAAAATGATCTTATAAATCAAGAATTCAGTGGGAGAAATTATGATCTTGAAGAATTCAAGAAGATACATTACCTTCTGAAAATAATAGCGAAGAAATTCCAATAGAGCCAGAAAGTCTGGGAGCTCCACCGGAATTAATTCCTCCACGTAGGTCTGGAAGAACTATACGTGCGCCAAGCAAACTATGTCTTAACATAGATGATGAAGAGGAGGAAGTAGGGGATCTTAGTGAACCTGCTAACTATCGATCTGAAATGCTTGATCCAGAAAAGTCTAAATGGATAGTTGCGATGAATGAGGAAATGAAATCCATGGAAATAAACGATGTTTGGATTCTTTATAACACCCCTAACAAATGCTATGCGCAGCGGAACTACAACATTTGGGTGCTAGGCAGTTATCATCACACATAAGCTATTTCGAACGACTCAAAGAGACGTAGAAATTTGAACATAAGTTAAAGATTGATTAAAACATCAAAGTCTACTTTTTTCCAAACCCCAAAGATAATACAAAACAGAGTCGCGTTTTGGTCCCCATTGAATCTCAACCAAAAAGTACATTTTCATTCACATGACATAATATAAAATATTTAAGTGCTAAAAGGGAGGAAAAACAAAGTAGACCGCCAAGCCACAACAACTTCCATCCTCGCATGCTCCGCTGCTATCAATCTTGGTTACCTGAAACACATGCTTAAAACTGTCAACACAAAGGTTGAGCGAATCTATAGGTTTATCAAATCATAGGTTGAACATAAGTATTAAAACCAATCATGACCATTCAATAGCATTGTCGTACTCACAATCTATTATTCAAGGATATTATCTTTAGCAATAGCTAATAATTGTGTTTAAGCTCGTGACACTAATCCGTTAACTCAATCACCCGCATACATTTACCGGCATGATTAAGATGAAACCAGTGCCCCTTCTAAAGGCATCAGTTACAATTATACCTTATTTCTTATCACAAGTTATCCGTCCGCAGAGGGTACTCAACGTACTAGCTCTCGTCTCGGATAGGGTCGTCAACCCCATAGTACTATCAATTGTATAAGCGGCTATCTCCAACCCACACAAGGGCAAGACAATAGTTAATAGTTCACGAATTTAGGGACTTTTGCACCTAGGTACTCAACACAATTCAAGGCAACATTCGGGTCCAACAATCATTCATGACTTATGTTCATTTTCATTTAAATTAGCATGTATCCCCCTCGCGGGTAAAATCATTTGAAATAAGTAAAGAGCGAGGCTATAGACTCACCTGGCGTAGTAGTAGTAGTTCTAGCGAAGACGTAATGAGAAATGTCACCGACGACGTGGATGCCCGGGAAAATCTAACACTTGACCTAAAAATCAAGGTACGAAAACCAAATCAATACTCCGCGTACATTATTGTACTAAACACACGCATATGAAAACACACTCAATGCTTATGAAAACTCACGCCATCAAACAAGTAGTTGTTACTAGACTTATACCATTTACCTACGTAATTAAAGTTGATTCCCATTTTATAGATTTGCCGGTACTTACCAAAAGTACGGGCTGTTTGCTATGACTTAAGCACCTATATAAATTTCAAGAAAATTCACAAAAATACCTCATGACCTGTAGAAAACCCATATTTAATCCCATGAAAAGTTTCACTTCCATGACTCGTTACACATCACATTACTAGACGTACACATTTACGACTGATTTTGCACTTTGACCATGTTGGACTTGTTTGACCCCTTTAAAATACACCATTGACCAATACAACACCTAAGTCTAAAATAGACTCACAAGTGCAGGTTTAAAACCAAAAATTAATTTTCAATCATTTACCAAACTCTATCTATGGTCCCGGGATTTGACCCAAAACCAAACACAAATTCGGATTGTGTTGGTTCTCATCTCCCGGTACACGAACTTTCAAAATATCATAACTTTTGACTCGTTTGGAGTCGTAAGCTCTACCTTATACCAAAATGAAGCTAAGACAAAGCTCTACTACTCTATCCTATGTTTATGACCTGTTTACAAAGTTAAACCCACGAAAAATATGCTTGAACAATCTGGTCTAAAATCACCCTTCCAAAATCGATTCAACACTTGATTCCAATCCATCCAAACATCATCTAAACCTAACTTAACCACTTGTAATCATTCCTAATCTCCCCAAACAGCCTATATCATCAAGAATATCAAATCTTCATCAAAACCCAAGTCCTAAATCATACATGCAATTAGTTTATCCTATTTAAAAACACCAAAAACAACATTATAAACACAACCCATGACACATTTCATCAAACACCATGAATACCCAAAACCCCCCATAAATTCGTGGGTTTTGGGGCTGTAGAAAACCAAAATCATAAATCCCCATCTTGTTTTATGGGTTAATTAACATTACCCACTCACTAATTAAATAAATTCATGATTTAATTACATCAAAACATGTTTTTGAAAAACCATTGATTCTTGAAAAATTAATGTTAATGCATGTTGGATTAAAGGATGTAAGAACACTTACAATGATAAATTAGGAGGTGGTCTTTGATTGGATTTGTCAAAAACCCTAAAAAAATGATGGTGGTGGTGATGGTGGTTAGGGTGGCCGGCGGCCTAGAGAGAAAAAAGAGAGAAGAAAGAAATTTTTGAAAGTGAAAAATGAGGATGTTTCTCTCTCTCCTTCTTTGTGTAAATTTTTGAGGGACCTTCTTGCAATTTTGTCATTCTTTTGGCCTTAGTGAAAAATACATTTTTATTGAGCGGGATTGTGACTAGTAGTCGGTTTTAAAAATTTACGGGAGTCGGGGGTCGCCCCGAACACTCGAAAATACTTTTAAATGGTTCAAACGCACACAAAACGAATATACATATGGTTCCGACTCGACTTAACACGTAATAAAAATAAAATCTCGAAAAACTCAAATATCGATCAATCGATAACAAAAGATAAATTTTGGGCATCCGTCGGTATCGTAGTCGTCATCGGTTCTTCTTAAATCGTCAACTGTTAAATTATGACCGTAAACGTTGGTTTCAACTTAAACCGTCAAATATATAACAAACTAAATTTCTTAAAAATTTCAAAAATATTCATAAAATAGGATTAAATAAATGACGTTGGGCTCGGGATATCACATCCACAAGTGAGGTACAACTTAAGAGTGGTGCTCATACTGAACAACTCTTGAGACAATAACTTAGCATCATATGGCACATTCACGGGTATTACATCCTCCCCTCCTTAAGGGAGCGACGTCCCGACGCTCTCCAGTTCTTATGCTCGCATTCCGTACTACTAGAAAGATGAGGGTACTACTTCCTAAAGAGGTCTTCACATTCCGATGTGGACTTCGGTTCACGTCTCGGATTCCATCACACCTTCACGATGAGTATATACCTTGCTTCAATCTCTTAACATTTCGATCCATGGTCTCCACTTCAATTTCCCAATTTCTTCCTACGGTTATCAACACATCCCTCCTCACAGCTTCTCGTGGTTAGCAAGTGATTCTTAATCTACACCATCTCTTCCGTAGCCTCTCGAATCATTTCAAGTCCATTCAACTGACTTTTTCCTACTTCATTCTATCCAACTGGCGATCTATATTTTCATCATCATAATTCCTCAAAGGCTGCAGCTTCAATGCTACCATGATAAATGTCGTTGTACAAGGTACTACCAACGGCAAGTGTTGATCTCAACAACTATCAAAATCAATCACACACGCTCGGAGCATGTTTTCCAACTTTCGAATCGTCCTTTCACTTGGTCCATCATTCTCATAAAAACAATTAATCACTAAGAAAATCGCACGGGCCGCACATAATCCAATCTGAAACGTTCAGAATATACAAAACGAAGTAATCAATACTAGTCGTACAAAATCACCTTATTGCAATATTACGTACATACAAACATATTCTGTTAAAAACAAATTCATCGATACGAAATCATCCGACGTATACATAACTCTCTCGAAAACATCACAATCCAATCAACACAAAAGCCATAATAAAACACATACAACCACATTACGACATGTTTGCAACATAGCCAAACCATGCCAAGTCAATTAGTTCAATCAAGTTAGCTCATGCTTGCTAATCAGCCAAGCCATGATAAATTAAGGATATTTGACATGATTCTCGGATGAGTCCAGTCAAAAGGAAATTGCAAGTTAAAGCAGGTTCAGAAGCTTGCTAGTCGTGGATGCATATCGATAAAAAAAGAAATAAAATACATACATATATCATTGTAGGGTGCTCCCACACGGATCCATACCCAAAAAAAATATAATAATAATACAAGAACACCATCTCACCTTCCATCCCAAACGTGGTTAAAATCTCAATAAGCATCTCCGTTCACAGTTAGAAATACATTATATGGCACGTGTTCTCCATGACCGGACGTCATTGGACAATGTCGTCTTAAGTTCTCACAACTTTCGATCACTCGACTAGATCACATACAATATAAACACATAAAAGACAAGGGTTTAGCACATAAACATCAACTATGGCTATCTGTCGTTTAACCATCGATCATCAAATATGGTCGAGTCAGCAAAGATGATTCCTCACTTGAATAAACGAAGACGGCAATGGAATTGTCTTCCAACTACCGATGCACAGTTGGTAAACTTCAACAGTTTATCGCGTGTCGTTTGACATATCAAAAGAACGAGAAAAGAAAATAAATAAAGTACGATACATTTGATGTAGGGGAAGTATTCGTCATTTCCCTCAGAGTTATTCGAACTCGGCTTTCCTCTACTTCGGCAGTCTTCTATTCTTGTTAAAATTTATTCTTAGTGTCGGTATGATCTCCTTTGGTATTTCATCAACACCCTAGCGATTCCGATAAAATTCACACGTTACACACAACACATAAAAACATTTTCCAAAATTACTCGGTCTCGGTGACTTAGTAATTCGGCGCAAAACGAAAGAAAAGATTTCAAGGAACACAAGAAAATTCAAAAATTTTCTTTAGGAATCAAAGAGAATACGATTACTTGCAAAAGGATCCACTATTTTAAAAACGTTCTCATCCAAACATTTATCAAAACACTACAAGTTTCAAGATGACCAATTTGTTTGACACGTTAGTGCCCTTCCTAAACTATGCATAATTAGCTAGATCATGCATACTTAAGGACCAAGCAACGACGACCAACAAAATAGGACTCTTCCCGAATTATGCATAGTTAACTAAGCTGTGCATAATTGAGGATCGAGGGACCACACAAACATTATTATTACACACCAATTATGACTACGAAAGTTTTCGACCTATACTTCAAAATAATTAAATCGTTTGAAATGAAATTTGAAATGGGAAAATATTTCTACCATCGTTTTAAGAAACACATCAAACGTTTTTCATCCATTTTGAAATCATACATTTACTTTGCCTTTTTATGAGAAAATAAATAAATAAATAAATAAATAATTCGACACCATTTGCATTTGGTTGAACGAACCATTTGACACTCATACATATTTTCAAAATAGACTATTCAAAAAATAACGGTAAGGTGGTTCAAGATTAAAGATCATTGCAAGCACAACAAGTAATAAAATCAAAATCAATGAGATCGAACGAGATAAACGAGTAATATAATTGCTAACTAAAATTAACTACATTAGAAATGAAAATACTTCAAAAATATTCGTAAAATAGGATTAAATAAATGACGTTGGGCTCGGGATATCACATCCACAAGTGAGGCACAACTTAAGAGTGGTGCTCATACTGCCTAAAATTACACATTTAAAAATCAATCCAACACTCGTTTCCAAACCATTTTATCGACACTTAACCTCAACTTAAACACTCCTAACCATTACTAACCATCCTAATCAGTCCTTAACCCCTAAAATATCAAATCCATCTCAAAACCCAATCACCAAATCAAACATGCAATAGGGTTTACCCATTAAAAAACATCTAAAAACAAGAATTAAACACAAATACCATGAACAAAATATCAAACACCATGATCCACCAAACAACCCCATTTGGACGTGGGGTGTGGGTGATCAAAACACCCCAACCAAATTGATTTTGGTTGGTTTGTTGGGTGATTATCCATCTATTATACCCCAATTAAACATGCATGTACTCAATTAACATCAAAACAATTTTTAAAAACCCATTTGATTCTTGAAAATTTTTTATGGATGCATGTTGGATTAAAGTATATGAAAACACTTGTAATGATTAAACTAGAAGTGGTCTAACCTTAGTTTTGATTAAAACAAGCTAGAAAAAAAATAAGTGGTGGTGGTGGTTTGGTTTGGCCGTCGGCCTAAAGAGAGAAAAGAGAGAGGTGGGAGAAAATTTTTGGTGTAATTTGTGTTGTGTGTGTGTTTGGTTTGAACCTTGTAAAAATTTGGGGCCCTTGTTGTGCAATTAGAGCATTCTTTTGGCCTTAAGTGAAAACGACCTCAAATGTTTGCGGGAATGACTCACTAGTCAATTTGAAAAGTTTTGCGGGAGTCGGGGATCATCCCGAACACTCCAAAATACTTTTAGGACAATTTAAATGTACCCGGAAAGCAATAAAACGCACCCGACTCAACTTAACACGAACCGAAAGTAAAATCCTCGAAAAATTATAATTTCGATAAAACGACAATAAACATAGAAATTAGGGCATCCATCGGGATCGTAGTCGTCATCGTTCTTCTTAATTCGTCAATCGTCAAGATGACGACCTCAAACATTGGTTTCAACCAAAATGATAAAATATATAGCAAATATAATTTCTTAAAATAATCAAAAATAAGCGTAATTTAGGGTAAGATAAGTGACCTCGGTTCTAGGGTATCACATCCACCCCTCCTTAAAGAGAGCGACGTCCCGGCGCTCGCCTCTTCTTATACTCACATTTCGTACCGCTGGAACAGATGAGGATACCTTTCCTTGAAAAAGTCCTCACGTTCCCAAGTGTATTCCGGTCCACGCCTAGAATTCCATCGAACCTTCACAATGGGAATTCTACTATGCTTCAGCCTCTTGACCTCTCGGTCCATAATTTCCACGTGTTCTTCCACGAAATGCATTTTGTCGTCCAACTGAATCTCGTCCAAAGGAATCACCAATTCCTTATCCGCCAAACTCTTCTTCAGATTTGATACGTGAAACGTGTCGTGAATAGCACTAAGCTCATTCGGCAACTCTAACTTATACGCTACCGGTCCAATTCGTTTAACAATCTTAAATGGTCCAATATACCTCGGACTCAACTTTCCTTTCTTCCCAAAACGAATCACACCCTTCCACGGCGAAACCTTAAGCATAACCATGTCTCCGACCTCAAATTCCAATGGTTTCCTTCTATTATCGGCATAACTCTTTTGTCGGCTTCTTGCAGCAAGTCACTTCAACACACAGGTGATCTACACTTCCTTCCATACAATGCTTCGAATGGTGCAGCCTTGATGCTCGCATGATAACTATTATTATACGAAAACTCCACTAAGGGTAAGTGGCGTTCCCAACTTCCTCCAAAATCAATCACGCATGCTCGGAGCATGTCCTCCATCGTCTGAATAGTTCGTTCGCTTTGGCCATCAGTCTCCGGGTGATAGGCCGTGCTCAAACTCAATTCAGTGCCCATCGCACGTTGAAGTGATTTCCAAAATTCTGAAGTAAACCTACTATCGCGATCCGAAATGATCGATAAAGGTACACCATGTCTGTAGACAATCTCCTTCACGTACACGCTGGCCAGTTTCTCCATGATGTCCGTCTTCTTCATAGGTAAGAAGTGAGCAGATTTCGTCAATCTATCCACTATTACCCAAATCCTATCACATCCACTTGGAGTTCTAGGTAAACCTGTCACGAAATCCATAGCGATCTTCTCCCATTTCCACTCTGGGATCTCTGGTTGTACCAACAGCCCAGATGGTTTCTTATGTTCGGCTTTAACCTTCGCACAAGTCAAACACTTACTAACGTAACGAGCAATATCCGCCTTCATATTCGGCCACCAGTAGACTTTCTTCAGATCATGATACATCTTATCCGATCCAGGATGTATCGAGTACTTCGACTTATGAGACTCGTTCATAACCAAATCTCGTACTCCAGACATTCTTCCTCGGATGGACACAACGGTAACCAAATCCGATTCTCGAAGTATCTCAGCCCGTCTGACCTAACCACAAAAAGAGGTTTCAACAGTCTCCCCAGATTCTCAGCACCAACATTCTCTTTCATTAATCCCTTCTCTTGAGCCTTCAATATTGTTTCAGTTAAATCAACACCCTCAGTCATCACTAAAGCCTTGACTCTCAAAGGTTTCTCTCGATCCTTCCTACTAAGTGCATCTGCTACGATGTTCGCCTTGCCAGGATGGTAGCGAATCTCGCAGTCATAGTCACTCAGTAGTTCTACCCATCGCCTCTGTCTCATGTTCAACTCCTTTTGGTCTAAAATGTGCTGCAAACTCTTATGGTCAGTGAATACAACACACTTCGTCCCATACAAGTAGTGTCTCCACAATTTCAGCGTAAAAACTACTGCTCCCAATTCCAAATCATGCGTAGTGTAGTTTTCTTCATTCTTCCTCAATTGTCTCGACGCGTAAGCAATCACCTTCTCACGATGCACCAACACAGCTCCATAACCCTTACGAGACGCATCGCAATACACCATAAAGTCTTCGACTCCTTCTGGTAATGACAATATCAGAGCAGAACATAACTTGTCCTTAAGTGTTTTGAAAGCGAGTTCTTCATCATCTCCCCATTCATACACCCTATTCTTTTCTGTAAGCTTTGTCAATGGCTTCGCACTCAACGAAAATCCTTCAATGAATCTCCGATAATACCCAGCCAAACCAAGGAATTGTCGAACTTCAGTCGGTGTTGTCGGAGCCGACCATTCCTGATTGCTTCGACTTTGGCAGGATCCACGCGAACTCCTTTGCTATCAATTACGTGCCCAAGGAATTGCACAGACTCTAACCAAAACTCACACTTTGAGAACTTCGCATACAACTTCTCTTTCTTCAGCAGATCCAATATCTTTCTCAGGTGCTTCTCGTGCTCTTCCTTACTCTTAGAGTAAATAAGAATATCATCGATGAAAACAATGACAAACTTATCTAGATACGACTTGCATACTCGATTCATAAGGTCCATGAATACTGCAGGCGTGTTTGTTAGCCCAAAAGGCATCACTCGAAACTCAAAGTGTCCATACCGCGTACGAAAGGCAGTTATAGGGATATCCTCCTGTCTCACACGCAGTTGATGATACCCTGATATCAAGTCGATCTTTGAGTATACACAGGAACCTTGCAATTGGTCAAACAAATCGTCAATCCTCGGCAATGGATACCGATTCTTAACCGTCAACTTGTTGAGCTCTCTATAGTCGATACACATCCGGAACGACCCATCTTTCTTCTTCACAAAGAACACTGGCGCTCCCCATGGTGATGAGCTAGGTCGAATAAATCCCTTATCCATCAACTCCTTTAGTTGATCCGATAACTCCTTTAACTCAGATGGTGCTAATCGATAGGGTGCACGAGCAACTGGTGCAGCTCCCGGAATCAAATCGATTCGAAACTCGACTTCACGGGTGGGTGGTAAACCCGGCAACTCATCAGGAAAAACTTCCGGATATTCGCGAATTACAGGTACCTCTTCTAACTTTGCCTCTAAGTCACCATCACTAGAAACTTGTGCCAAAAACACATCACATCCATCTTCTACATATCTCATCATTTTCAAGCAAGATATCATTTTCAAACGAGAAGTGCATTCATCTCCCTTCACAGTCAAAACTCTATTCCTCAACGGGATCTGGACTAATCTTTCTCCACAGACGATCACGGCACTATGCGCCATCAGCCAATCCATTCCAACGATCACATCGAACGATCCTAGCTCTATGGGCATTAAGTCGATATCAAAAGCGTAATTTCCTAACTTCAAGGTACACCCTTTTAGTATAGAATTTGTACTAACGATCTTCCCATCGGCTAATTCCACGTTATAACTAGTCGTTAACATTACCGGTTCTCTATCGATATGACGACTAAATTTAACATTTACGAAGCTCTTGTCGGAACCAGAATCAAACAATATACTAGCATAACAAGCGTCTAGCAGAAACGTACCGGTAACCACATTAGGGCCTTGTGGTTTATCAGCAGTCCCTACTCGATACACAGCAGCAACATTATTTCCTCCTTGCTTGTTTCTAGCCTTCGGGCAATTCCTCTGCTTATGCCCTCTTTCTCCACATCCGAAGCAAACCATCAGCTTCGTGGCATTTGCCCCAGTAGCTACCCCTTTAGCTCGGCAATCTGAAATTCTATGACCCGCTTTTCCGCACTTGCCACACGCAGGTGGGCAATTCCCTACATGGTACAAATTACATCGACCACAGTGGGGATTCACCTTAGCTCCTCTAGGGTTAGTGACAGCCCTCATCCCATCATTTCTTCTCTGGTTGAACTGCTGGTTGCGGTTCTGACCTTGGTTGTTACGGTTTCCTCCACGATTTTGACCTTGGGATTGATTACTCTGAGCTGCCTCCCACTTTCTCTTGTTTCCTCCGGCAATGAAGTCCTTCTTATCTTGCAGTTTGACATCCATTAGCGCGTGAGCCATTTGGACTGCTTCATCGAATGACCCAGGCTTAGATGAAGTTGTCTCACCCTTGTTATTACTTGACAAACCCTTGATGTACTGCTTCATTTTCTTGTTATCATCAGCAAAGGCATCGGGACACAAAAGGCTCAATTCATTAAACCTCCTTGTATACACTGTAATGTCATTGTTCTTCAAAGTCAAATGCCTTAACTCATCTTCTAGTTGACCCAGCTCCTCTTCGGGACAGAACTTTTTGGTCAAGAGAGCCTTAGTAGCAGTCCAAGTCCTCGCATTTGCTACCGCTAATCCAACAGTGGCTACTTGATTGTTCCACCAACTTAAGGCGTCATCAAGAAAAGTGGCAACTGCAAACTTGACTTTATTTGCCTCTGAACATCCTTAATCTCAAAAGTACTTTCGATCTTCTCTAACCACCTTCGGATTTCTAGGGCTCCGCCAGTTCTACGAAACTGCGTGGGACCGCATTTCATAAAACCAACATAAGTACACTCCCTCGAGGCTTGCTGTCTTCCTGCATTTCCACCTTGATCTGGGTTTCGGTTTGCACGATCCGCTTCGAGTGCATTTGCAATTGCTTCTTGAATCATTGTATTCACACGGTCAGTTGTTAGCTTTGGAGGCATGGTGAATTCTCAAGTACACCTCTCTGCAAAGACAGGGAAAATAGAAAAACAATGTAAGTATACACATCAAGATTAAGATGGATTTCTCTTTCAAGACATAATATAAGTACAACAACACATCACTACAAGGTTACTAATATTCATCAATTCACATCACAAAAGAGCAAATTAAAGACATATCATAGATTATGAAAGGTAACATGGATTGTATTGATAAATCAACCAAAATTTGTGACAAGTAATGCCACTACAACCATACACCTTCAAACTTAAGTCATCAAGTTTTTCATCACAATACCATCATACAAGAGTCTAAAATAGTTCGATTACAACGATCAAAGATAAAATAAAATACAAGCAACTAGTCACATGGTGATCCACACGACCTCTTGGATGGCGGTTCATCTTCATCCTCTTCGGGTTCTTCATCACTGTCTTCCTCGTCCTCGTCCATCTTCCTCTTTCCCTTATCATTCGGCCCACACTCAGTCGCCTTCTTCGTCCCAGAAGTAGATCCACACTCCACTGCTACCTGATTCCCTATGGTGATACACACACCTTTGACAGGTGGCTGGACTATAAAATCATTAGCCTCCATTTCCAAGTCATCTACAAATCTCCAATCTGGTGGCAGGGATGCTCTAACTCGATGCTCCCAACTTTGCATCCTAGTCAACCTCGCCTGATCCTCCCTAACTTGATCAAGACTAGCACTCAGGTTTGCTGTGCAACCCGTTCTATAACACCCCCACATGTTACCTTTCAATCACCCGCGAGGGAAATGCATGCTAGTTTTCTTATAGATTTGTAGCGAACTTTTGGCGTATCTTGTAATATAAAACATGAGTAGAAGAATTGGTCATGTATTTTGGAGCTATGATGAGACTGCTTTTATACATAGTCTCATCGTCCAAATTGGGCTTAAAATGCATTAAATATCATTAAAACTGCCAAATATATGCTCGTGTTTGTTGCTTGTGTATTTTAGGTACGGATATTGAGGAAATGACAGAAGATCACAAGAATGGAGCAAAAACGAACACGAGAAACGAAGCCGCACAATGATCCGGACCCAAATCAAGAATTTCTAAAATTACCTTGAAGAATTGAAGATTGGCAAGAATGGTCCCTCAACTTTAGAAGACTTGGCAATTTATACCCCTGTAAAACTCATAAATTACATTGGGGTCCCTAAATTTCCAAGATTATACAAGCATGGCCTTTGAATATCTCAAAGATTACAAGTTTAGTCCTTATGTTCACCTTGTTAAACTTGAAAGGACTAAATTTGCCAACTGCCCAAACATTTAACAAAGGAAAATGGGTAAAAAGCTGTTTAATACAAATTGAAGAAGTGCAAGGAATTGAGGGACCTATTCTGTCCAGACAACCAAACCCTTACCATCCACTCCCAACACGCCACGTCACCCCCCACTTACCTCCCCACCAATCACAACGTCCTCCTTCTCCACGTCAGAAATCCACCACCCCACTTTATTAATATAACTGATTATTCAGTTATATTAATCCTTCCCTCTAAACACAAATTTAAATATTAACCTTCCCCAAAAACAGATTAAATTCATCCTTTCTCACCCATAAACCCTAAATAAACCCAGGGTCAAATTAAGATCAATCCAAAGGGGTTTTGCCCCTAATTGTCCAGATGGTTAATTCATCCCATCAACATCAAAACCCACTCACTTTTACCTCCACCCACTCACTCCTGGTCCCCAACCAAAGTCCCCTGCTCAACCCAAAATAGCAAAAGAGGAATCTTCTCAGCAAATCAACAGCTAATACCAATTCCTTGGTCACAAAGGAGTATTTCAACGTTTGAGATCATTTACACAGCTGTCAAGTCACATGGAGGCCAACTTTTGACCAAAAATCAGTCAACAAGAATTCAAACAAGAAGGGCATTTTTGGAATTAGCTTGTTTAGGGTTTATGATTCTAGTATCTTCCTTAGAGTAGTATATAAGGTTCGACATGTGAACCTTATACCTTTGTTCCAGATTTTCTTTAAAAATTCATGTAATGCCTTTTTAAGTTTAATAAAAGTTGGTTTTTTCTATATGAATTTGTAATCCCTTTTTGTTAAGTTAAAAGTTGGTTTTGTGTTGAAAGGAAATCTGAGTTCCAAGTTTTGAATTAGTTGAGAGGCAAAAGGTTTTCAAAGAAGGAAAGTTTAAGTTTTCTGAAAATCAGTCCTTGTTAATTCTGAAATCCACACACACACTGAAGTGAAAGTGAATGTGTGTGTGTGAATTTCAGCTTTGATTCGTGATTGTTTAGTGTCAAAGTCCAAAAGTTTGGTTTCAAAAAGTCTGTTTTTCAAGATTTTCTCAAAATCTTTTTCTTTTTTTTATTAACCACTTACTGTAGCAAAAGCTGCAAGCTTGTAGCTTGAAGCTCTTGCTACTTGAAGCTGTTCCTTGTTTGTTGTGATTGTGCAGGAACAAAAGAAAGGCAAGCTCACCCTTTTTCATTCTTGTTTTAGAAGATATTGTCAAGGCCTTGGGTCCACTTGGATTCCACCAGCAGGCCTCCTCTACATGTTTACAATAGCTATCATAAGCTCATAGAAGACCTGGTAGAAGGATTCAGCAGGGTAACCCTTTGCTTGAACCCTACTTGCATTTTTTTTGAGATTTATATGCTAGATATATGATTTTGTGAAGTAACTGTTTTTTTTGTGTTTTATCTGTTCTTATTTGTTGATTAATGTCCCTTGTGCATGTTTGAGTGCTAGTAATCAGTTTGGTTAAGTTTGAGTAGCTTTGTTTTGCATGAAAATTGGTTATCAGAAATTAAGAGGGTGTTTGGATTAGGGTTTAAGTTCGGTTAAATGACATAAATCTTGTTTAAAAACCTGTTTCACACACTCATTAGGTTGTTACTAGGTAATATCAGTATTTGGATTTCAGTTTGATAGAGTTTAAAACAAGTTTGCATGTTCAAGTTTGGTAAAACTGGCTAAAAATCAGTAAGACCTTTTTGTGCATGCTTTAGTGTAATTTTTGCCATTAAATCTAGTTCATTGTTAGATAATAGGATAATCTAGGGTTTGCTATTAGTTTTATGTAATTTTCTTAGCTTGTATGCAAGCTCTTGGGCTTTAAAATTCGTTTTGTGTGCATATTGCATCAGGTTACTATTCATCATAAACATACAAGCTTATTAAGTCACTTTACTTGCTCATTTTTGTGCAATATTTGTTAAGAGCTTATTGTTTTTATAACTTTTATAGACTCCCTACACTCCACTGAGAGTAAGGGTATCTCCTTGTCCAAAGAAAACCAAGGCAATAGCTTCCCTAAGCTCAAACGGTCACCAGACCATAATTTATAACTAGCAGTGGGAACTGAATTCCCCCTGCTAGTGTTGTAGTTACCACTGCTTCACTAAAAAACAAAAGTGACCAAGGTGTCACTATCAGATTCTATAAATTTTGTCTTTAGTGGCCTTAAACAAGAATTAGGACTTGAAACCAGTTTTAATATTTTTCTAATTTAATTTTTGATTTTTCTGTTTAATTAGATTTTTTTTACTGTTCATTTAGTATTTTTTAGGTTTAATTGCTATTTTTAATTAACTTTTTAATTTCTGTTTTTGTCTTTTAGTGACAAAAATTATTATCTTTCAGTTTTAAAATTTTTCTTAGATTTAAAAAAATAATTTAAGATTTTTAGTTCAAAAAGTTTTTACTGTTCACTTTTTAATTATTTTTTTTATAATTAATTTGGTTTAATTAGGTTTTAATATTAATCTGTTTTGTCTTTTAGTGCAAAATATTTGATTTTTCAAACTTTTTCATTTTTCTACTGTTCTTTAGTATAATTTAGGATTTTTAAAATTGTCAAATTATTTTTGGCATTATTTTATTATTTTTTTATAATTTTTTATTTAAAAATAGTTTTTAGCGATTTAAAAAGAGAAAAATAGTTTTTAAAATTTATAAAAAATACTTTTTAGTCTTTAAATAATATAAGTGAGTTATTTGTCCAATAAAATAATATTTTGGACATTTTGTTAATTATATTTGATTTTAGGGCTTTAATTAGCATTTAAAATTGAATATTTAATTAATAAAAGGTTTTAAAATATTTTTATTGGATTTTTATTCTTATTTATATTATTTTAGACTTAGTTTAGCTTTTAATTAATTTTTAGGTTCAAAAATTTTAATTTGTAGCTTTTTACGGTTTTGCGTGAATGACCTTTTCGTCTTAGCTTAATCCGTCATCGTATCCGTCATTCTCTTCTTACCCCATTTTTATTTTCTTTTCTCATAACAATAAAATCACAAAGAAAATCATTTCATTACACAACACACTTGCCTCCTCGAGAACGAACTTGAACTTATTTGGTCATTAGTGCTCGGTTTTCCTAAACCGACACTTAACGCTTACCACTATTTTGGTACTCTTTTCCTAAAGGGTAGCAAAAACACTATATCATTTTTGGCGCCGCTGCCGGGAAGGCGTGTTGTGTTTTGATTTGAACAACTGTTGTTTTTATATAGCCATAATAATTATTTGTATTAGTAGCACTCTACTAATACGTATTATCGGTTTTTCGTTTTTTGTGAATACTATTACTATATTTTATACGTAGAACAATAAATTCACAAGTACTCCAAATACGTGAGAAATCACAACCTTGACTTGGGTGGTCATTACCCAATCATTGTATTCGAATCTCAAACCAAAGAAAAAGGCAAAAATAGATAAATACTTTCGTGAAGCTCGATTTTGAGAATACAAACTATAAGGTGGGTATAAGGCGGATATTATAAAATATATCCTAACGAAAAAGGCTCTTAAGTGCTTCGCGCCGCCTCGTTTCCCCGCTTGCTTGTAAGTATTTGATTTTGAAAGCTAATCGAGGGTTTTGCCGCCCAAAGTATTACTAAGTATCATATATATTTTCTTGGTTTCATTTGATTAAACCCTCTTGAACGTTTTGGTGATCCACCAACGTTCTAAAGTCATCGAAGGCGTTCACTTCACGTGATCGTTTTCATTCCTTGATGCTTCTTTAATCAAGAGATTTGATTAAGGAGGAGATTTGTTGATTATTGTCTACCTAATACAATTCCAAAAATCCAAAAAAAAAGTAAAAACAATCAAAAATCCAAAAAAATTGAAAAGTTAAAAACACCAAAAAGAATCTTCTTTGCTCGTCCCCTCGTTGTACGTGACGTTTATGCTAACTCGTAATCAAGCAAGACGAGCACGTAAACGCAAGAACAAAACTCCCACTCCAAATCTTTCTAGTGAGGAGTCTCCTATTGACGAACCCATTGTAAGAGAAGCACCAACCATGGCGAATCGAACTATGATGGAGTTACTTCAAGCACCCACCGAGGGTTATGGAGAGGCTATTGTGATTCCCGCTATCCTTGCGGAGAATTTTGAGGTGAAAACGGGTTTGTTGTCGATGATCCAAAACAACAAATTCCATGGTGATGAGAAGGACAATCCACACAACCATATCCGCCAATTCAATCGTCTTACCGCCACTTGCAAGTTTAAGGATGTCTCGAATGACTCGATTAAGATGATGTTTTTCCGTATTCCTTAGCGGGGCCCGCTAAAATTTGGTTAGAGAAAGAGCTGTTGATGCAAAAGTTGGTTGATCCTTGCTAGACCCGAATTAGACTTAATTCGGGTTGGCTGGGCACCGGCTCCTGCACCAAGTGAATCGTCTGGTTGGGATCCTGCACACTAAACAACACGCGTTAAGCTTACCGTGGGAAGGTTTCCCACGATTAAACTCCGGCGTGAGAGTAAGTAATCGATTTAGGGTTATATGTGAGTTTAGAGAGAATTGTGATACCTTTGTGGAACCCTTGGGGGTTCCTTTTATAGGCAGTGAAACCCTAGTGGGCTTTCACTGATCCTTCGGCCCCAAGGAAGAGATAAACACCAGAATTAGAATGATTGTAATCTTCTAATTCTGGTAGTGAATATCCTCTCTTACTGGGGTAAAGATATCCCTAGACAGAATATTATTCTATCTAACCCTATGTCGGCCGTATCGGCCGTACCGGGCCGTGGGCCGCACACGTGTGCGCGGTTACTGTTCACTCAGGCCCATAAGCCTGACTGACATCATCCCACCCATTCATGATGGGCCGGATACGGGTAGTACCCTCGGGCCGGGTTAATGACCCGGCTGGGGACTATACGTCATCATGTCCCCCCAGTCTAGTTGTTACACCCGTAGGTGGAACCTCTAGACTACAAAGATGCTCCCGGACGTACCAAGGAATTCATAACAAAGGACAATAATGCTCGATACATAGTAGCCGAGACAAATTAAATATATCATTAAATGCCAAGTCTTACGTTAAAGCCGCATAACCCGACATGAACAACTGTTCATCTGACTTGTTTGACTGACAAAAGTGCAGACAATCAGAACATTGAGCAGTGCAAACGTGTGGGTCAGATATGACCCGTAGGTCCCACCTGACGTTTCATTTGCCAGTTGCCCCCTAGCCACACGATTAAGAATAGTGGCCAACACGTGTCACTCATCCAACAGGCTGTGACCCTCAAGGTAACCCTATAAATAAGCCACCCCTACGGCTGTGTGAAACACACAGTTCACAACCTCCATTTCTGCCATTACAGCTTTCCTTTTATCTTGAACCAAGCACGCACGGATCCCTTCACACGCAGGTTAGAATACCACGTCCTTACACTCTTTTTTAGTAATGGCCAATAGAAACAGCCCTTCCATCGGATCCGTGCTAAATGTCATGTCCCAAGACCAGTTAAACCATTTTTGTACAAATTACTTCATCCCTTCCAACCTACACCCCTCACTTCCTGGCGTCGGGGACCTCATAACTGAGGCTCCAGCGGGTAAGATAGGCCTCTATACTCGCCTGTTTGATGCGGCGAATTACCGTATTCCTTTCACCCACTTTCTCGTAGATTTGTTAGGATATTACAATGTACACATTAGTCAGCTCCACTGCATAGGTGCCTGTAAAATTAGCCAATTCGAAATCCTTTGCCGTGCTAGGAGAATCCCCCCAACCGTAGAGTTATTTAGGTTGTTTTACACCCCAAACTTAGTGAATGGTTGGGTATCTTTCAAAAAACGAGCCTCCAACAGCCCACAATCACACAACAAACCGATGGATTCACTGAAAAACTGGTATGACCATTATTTTTTCATTGACGAAGTTGTATGGCCGGGTGATTTCATCATTAGGACCAGACTACCGCATGACCCTAAGCCGCACGCCAGTACATACAATCCCCTTCACTCGCAAGAGTTAGATCTAAATAGGACTGGATTCCACAGAAACTTACCGGAATCATTCTTATGCTTGCTAGGAATTAGCCGCAATTACTTTGGTCCCTCCAATAGGTATCCTGTGTTTTGGAGAAGGCAGGGTGAAGGTAGGCTTACCATCCGTACGTCCATAAAAATGTATATGTGTTTGTATAACAACTAACATCTTTTGCGTTGTGCTGGACAGAAATGAACTTCTTTGGACTGTTGCGCCAGGGCGATCCAAAGCTTGTGCCAGAAGGTCTCCGTCCGCTTCGTGAAAATGAGCAGCCCCTCCTCGAGCACACCCGACCAGTGACGGTTGCTTTGGAAGCCGTACCGGATCCCCATTCTGACGAAGAACATGGAGATCATGGTGATGGTAACCAAATGAACCAAGGAGGGGCCGGGCCCTCCTCACCTCATGGAGAACATCAGGGAGATAACATTGAACAAACCGACTCCAGCATCCGCCGAATGATGGGCGATGATGATGATGATGAAGTGCAACATGTTAACTTGGACGAAGAGGAGGAAGCCGAAGAAGAAGTTGCTGAAGTCACAACGCAGCCCCTTACCAGGCGTACCCGAAAGAGAGGCAACCGTGCGAGAGGAACTGCATCGGTGGAGATTGGTGAACATAATGCCCCCGCCAAAAGGCTTCGAGAAGACCACCCCATGTATCAATCTGTTGGGAGTACTACCCAGGGTGCCGAGGCTAACCGGGGCGCCCATGTCGATCCCGTTACACAAATTGCCGCAACCGCCTCCGAAGGAGCAAGAAGCAACAGGTAAGAAGCTATCTCAATACGCAAGAATCTCCGCGCCATCTCTTCTCTTTTTTTTTTTTAAAGCCATACTTAATATATTCCGTAATACTCGTGTCGCAGGGACGACCAAGCTGGTGCCGCGCCTCCTCCTGACACCCAGGTGAATAAGGAGAAAGGAAAAGCTGTCGAAGAAGACCCCGCGGCCCCCACAAAGCCCGGCCCTGTTTTTGAAGATGGTTCACCTCTGGTTTCCCAAGACTTCCCTTCATCCGGCGCTCCTCAACCTTTCAACCCTATTTGGACTATTACCACGGCATCGCGATTGAGGAGTGCTGACGAGTGCCGAGAGTACCTCAATAACTGTATACCACCAAGCCTGGTGCAAGAGGTAAACTCGCTCAGTCACGCGGATTTGGCAGATGAATATAATGGGACGCTAGTGCATCAGATGGCGATGGGAACCTCGATGAGGGTCAGGTTTGAAGCTGCGCTTGGGCACGTGGACTCTTTGAAGAGAAAAGTTGGTCGGAGAGAAAAGATGATTGAAGATAATGAAGCCATGATTGCTGACCTCCAATCCAAACTAGCGAATGCCGAGGCAACTATCAAGACACAATCGGCCCGTGCGAATGAACATGATCAGCAAGTAGCCCTCCTTGAGTCTCAACTAGATGCTGCAAACATCAAGGTACATATCCGTACCGCACCACCCATATATACCAAACAATGAATGTACTAACACGTCTTTTACTATAGGTGACCACGACCGAAGCTTCTGCCCATTCTTACGCCAGCCAAGTAGATGATCTGAACCAGAAGCTGAAGGACGCGCATTTGGCCGTCCAAAACATGGAAAAAATGCAGACAGAACTTGCTGAGGAAAGGGCCATCACCCAAGAGCTGAAAGAGGCAATTGCCCAAAAAGAATTGGTGATGGATGCCCTGACCGCTGAGCGTGACAATGTACTGTGCCCTCAACTGCTAACAGCCATTGCGGGCCGTAGGTGGATGGTTAGGCATGGAGCACGCCTGGCCGTGACGAAGGTGCTAGAGGCCCCATCCTTTGTACAACAATTTGCCAACCTTGTATCTGATGGCATCGACCATGGCCGGCACGAAGGAATGGTTGAGGCTGCTGAACTGATCACCAAAGGTGGGGACATCGCCCATCACACCTTTTTTAAGCCCGAAGCCGCCAGCAAAATGACTGCCTCCATGGCCGCGATGAAAGATCTGCATTACCCATTCCTGGATGAGCTAGAGGCCACCAAAGATGCCCCGAACACTGAAATCATGGAGAAGCTCAATCCTAGCATGCCTTCCACTGCTAACTTTCCTCTAACCCTTCCTGTATATGAAGACGTAACCAGGGTCGTACTGGACGAGGAACCCTTAGACGTGGTGTTGGAAAGGACCGCAGCCCAAGCCCAGAAGCGGGGAGAGCGTGATGAATGGTTGCCGCGTCTGGTGGAAGAACAAGCAGAGATGGGTAGGTTTCTCCCCTCAATTTAGGATGCTCCTTTGTCCACAATCAAACACTTGTTTTGTAATCTATGAATATGTATTGTTTCGATTCGTCCGTGTATGTACACGGCTAACAATTTTATGTTTTGTATATAAGTCCGTGGGTAACCACGGCGATTATGATTTGTTTTGGAAACCTATGTATTTGTGCTTGTGTTCGAAACATTGTAGTTTAATACTGCGTGATATACCACGTCTTACTCACAAAGAAAATACATTCAAGTCTACAATTTACTAGACGTGCGACGTGCGTCTTTATTATGCGGAGCACGGTATGGCTATAGCATATGAAACTTACCCCAACGTCTCGTGAGTAAGGTGTCTAGTAAGGATACGTGATCCGTGCGGCTGGGGTTGCATCCCTCTTACGCGGCAAGTTGAATTAGTAGGTTCACTTAATCCTCTTACCCCTCCTGGAGGCGTATGGTACATGTACGGTATTTTGAGAGAATGTATATGAAAGAAACATGGCATAATATAACACAATTAAAATTCATACGGCTAACAAAGAATCTAACAAAGAGGACAATAATTTGCACGAAACAGGCCGTGGAGCTAGCTAGGCACCACGGCACTTTATTAGAACATTTACATTTTTTGTTTGAACAATGACGACAAGTCCTAAAAAAAGTCCATAAAGGAAACTTAAACAAACATAAGAAAAACAAATAAGACAAATAACCCGCATGGTTCTTTATTAAGACCGCCTATAGCGAAGTATCCATGCGGGAGCCGTAGCTTTCAAAGATAGCACCTTTTTAGATTGGCGATGTTCCATGTGCGCTCTAGGTCGCGGCCATCCATATCGCGTAACTTGTACGCGCCTCGTCCCAAGTGTGCGCTCTAGGTCGCGGCCATCCTTCCCGGAGTTTGAAATATTGTGACTTCCTTTTAACGCGCCTTGCTGCTTTTTCCTCGTCTGGGAGTGTTCCACTAGCCAGATAGTTGATGATTGGGGTCATCCACGTAGGTCCCTCCTCTTCAACTATAGCAGTCACTTCCCCTTCCGTAATGGACTTCTCTTTGAGTATTTCCACCAAAACCTGTTTAGACAAGTGAGCGAAGCTTGTGGACGCGATTTTACTGAGGGCGTCCGCTTTCTTGTTCTCGCCCCTTGGTACCTGCTTGATGGAAAACTTACTGAAAGTTGCGATTAACGTCTTGACTTTTTCCAAATACCTGACCATGTTGTCCTCCTTAGCCACATACCCACCTAGAATATGGTTCGCAACAAGCCGTGAGTCCACGTAGGCCTCAAGGTTGCGAACTCCCATTCTAGCGGCGATTTTTAAACCCGCAATTAATGCTTCATATTCCGCTTCGTTATTGGTGGCCGTGAACTCAAAACGGAGGGCGTACGTGAATTCCATACCTTCTGGATTTGTAAGGATGAGGCCTGCCCCGGACCCGTCTGTGCATGAGGATCCGTCCGTGAATAGCACCCAAGGTTCCGCTGGGACCTCCTCTTGCTTAATGACTGGTTCTTCCTCATCCGGCTTTTCGATCAGGAAATCTGCCAAGATCTGGCCTTTAACAGCCGTCCTTGGTCTGTAAGATATATTATGCCCTCCCAGTAGGATGCTCCATTTTTCTAGTCTCCCTGCCACGTCTGGTCTAGATATAACCTGCTTGATTGGCTGATCCGTAATCACGACAATCGGGTGCGCCTGAAAGTATCGGCGCAGCCGCTTTGTAGCAAATACCAGTGCTAGCACCAATTTTTCCATGGGGGAATAATTCAGTTCCGCTCCTTGTAATGTTCTACTTATAAAGTAGACCGGGGTCTGTATTGTGTCTCTATCCATCATAAGTACCGCGCTTATTGCGCCATGAGTAGCCGAGAGATACATGACAAGTTCCTCCTTTGGGCGGGGAGCTACCAACATGGGGAGAGATGCGAGATGCTGTTTGAGTTGGCCAAAGGCTTCCTCAGCTTCTTTCGTCCAACGGAAGTCTCCCTTTCTAATACACTTCTTGAGCGTCTTAAATAAGGGTAATGACTTCTCTGCGGATTTGGATAGAAATCTATTTAATCCGGCTAACTTCCCATTCAGGGACTGCACCTCCTTCCGTGTCTGCGGGGACGGTAGCCGTATCACTGCGTCCGTCTTCTCTGGACAAGGCTTGATGCCGTTTGGGTCAATCAAATATCCTAAGAACATTCCTTCTGTTGCACCAAACGTACATTTCTTTGGATTTAACTTCATATTAATCCTTCTCAGCGTGTCGAATGTCTCCTGGACATCCCGGAGGAGTGCCTCCTCCGTGTGGCTTTTTATCACCAAGTCATCAACATATACCTCCAAGTTGCGTCCTATTTGTGATTCGAAAGCTTTGTCCACCAACCGCTGATACGTAGCGCCGGCGTTCTTTAATCCAAACGGCATTTTCGTATAGCAATATACGCCCTGGCTTGTGTGGAACGCCGTTTTTTCTTCATCCTCCTCCGCCATCTGGATTTGGTGATACCCTTTATATGCATCCAAGAAGCATTTGAAAGGATATCCACACAAGGATTCTACTTTCCAGTCGATTTCTGGAAGCGGGTAACAGTCTTGTGGGCAGGCCTTGTTAAGGTCCGTGAAGTCCACGCACATGCGCCAACTTCCGTCATGTTTCTTGACCATGACTGGATTGGATAACCATTCGTGGTAGTATACCTCGCGCATAATGCCTGCGTCCACCAGTTTCCGCACTTCCTCCAATATAACTTGGCTTCTCTCGGGCGCCTGGCCGCGCTTCTTTTGCTTGATGGGTTGGTACCCTTGGCGGATCTGGAGCTTATGCTCTGCTATCGCACGTGGTACACCCGTCATATGCTTTGGTTCCCATGCGAATACGTCCAGGTTTGCACTTAGAAGTGCACACATGGCCCTTTTGCCGCTATCTGAGAGCGCCCCTCCTATGGATACCTCCTGTTCCGGGTAGTCAGGGTGAATGGCCACCTTCCAATTGGGTGGTGGTGCCCCATCCTTGGGTGGTACGGGTGGTGCCGGTGTTGTCACAGTGTGACACTCGGACGTTGGCACGACTGTGTTATAAATAGTAACGATTCCCCCATCAACGGGGAATTTAATCATTCCGTGTGCCGTAGAGGGTACTGCCCGGATAGCCAAAATGCCTGGTCTGCCTATGATTCCATTATAAGGAGAGTGTGAACGTATCACCATGAAGTTCATCCACGTTGTAGTGGAATGTTCCTCATTCCCAATGGTGACAAGCAAACGTAACTGCCCTATTGGCCAGATAGTATCTCCGCTAAAGCCAGTAAGCGGCGACGTGGCCGGTACTAATTGGCTTCTTATCTCCGGGCATAACTGCACAAAGCAGTGTTCATACAACACCTCTGCTGACGACCCTCCATCCACATACATGCGGCGAACATTGTGTGTTCCAATGCTTATCTCAATGGTGAGAGGCGCATCAACCACGTCACTTGCTGTGATGAGAGGGAATGAGATTTCCTTGCCGCGGGAAAATTTTTGGCCAATTTTCTGCCTCGTGCGGCGCTGTCTGGATTGGATCATGTATATGGTAGAAGGCTTGTCCTTTTGGGGATCCTTCTTATCATACTTCTTGTTGTTGTCCTTTCCGTCTTTCCAATCCTTAACCAGGTGCTTGAGTTTGCCTGATTTGATTAGCGACTCGATATGCTTCTTCAGCTGGATACACTCCTCCGTGCCGTGTCCTTTGTCATTATGGAATTCGCAGAAGCGACTTCCCTGCCGACGTTCCGGGGGTGTGGTCATTGGGGGAGGTCTTGGAAAATTCGCCCCTTCAGTCAACAAGATCTCCCGGTAGGACATCTTTAGGGGGGTGAACTTGTCGTCCGACCGTCCGCCTTTGCTCTGGCTTTTATAGTCCGAGCCCTTGTTATTGTTCTGGTTGCCCTGACCACCCGACTGTCTCCGGGACTGGTCATTTGAGCGGTACCCGTTTCCTCGGGATGGGTAGGCTGCGGCAACCGCTGTTTCTCCCTCTATGAAATTCCTAACTCTCTCCATGAGGTCATCATATCTTTCTGGACGCTTGTCGTTGAGACGCCTGATCAGTTCTCTGTCTGTTATGGCGTGCATGTAGTCCGAGATTTTCAGGAGCTCTGGCATGGTTCTCGTGCGTGTGCACTCATCATTGAAGCGCTCAGTGAAGGCTTCTGTGGACTCCCCCGGCCGTTGCTTAACAGTTGCCAATGAAACCGGATCCCTATTATACTTCTTCCTTTGAGTATAATTGTTCTCAAACGCAGTGCGTAGTTCCGTGAAACTATCAATGCTCCGTGGGGGGAGTGCCTCGAACCAGTCACGAGCGTTTCCAATTAAGGTCGAATTGAACATTTGGCACCATATAGGCATGGGCCATCGCTCAATTTTAGCCTGAGTATCAAATATTTTGAGGTGATCGACAGGATCACCGGACCCATCATACGTCTTGATACATGCCGGCATGCGGCGTTTGGTGTCCTCAGAGTAGTTCCGTATGCGAAGGGTAAACGGATCTTCCCTGGGATCAGCCCATGGCCGCGTGAGCCTAGGGTCATCCCATGGTTCACACCACGGACGCGAGAGGTCCTCTGCATCCGTATCCCTGTAGTAGGGGCCACCATAATACTCATCATTGCTTGGTGGTGGTGGCGTACGCCTAGGCCGGCGGCGTTTGGGTGGATGGTCATCTGAGTCCTCCCCAGACGGATCTGGGGACGGCGGTGGTGCCCCCCCTTTTGAGTAGGGACCACTTTTTTGAGACGAACCAGGAGCCTTCCTCCCTGTGTTCATTCTATCCCACACACTTGGGCGGCGTGTGGTTCTGGTCAGCTCTCGGTCTGGCCGCTCGGGTGAGCCATCCGACCTTTCTCCATCTTGAGGCTGCGTTAATTCTTGCATGATGCGATCCCCTATGCGTTCAAACACATTCCGGGGTTGAGGGTCTTCCTCAAAGGTTCCCTGCTCCCGAGGCTGAGTCCTTTTTCTCCGATTTCAGGAAGGAGTGGATGGTCCACTGTCGCCAAAGTTGAGTCGGGCTTGGAGGTTCCTCCCCAGGCTCAATCTTGATGCGATCCCTGGGACGATCCTTTCAAAATTCTGAGTGAGAACTCGAGTGAGCTCGTCCTCGCTGAGCGGTTGGGCTTCCACTTCTTCCTCCATTAAGGGTCTACGTGGCTCCTTGTTAGGGGGGCCTGGCGCACTTCCCGGATCAGGGTTGTCCAGGGTCGAAGTGGGCGGGGGTGTCACCGAGATCGTGCTCGTCACCCCTGCGGACTGAAGACCGCCACGGTTACCTGGCCCGCCTGCGAGGCGGCTGGGTGATTGGTTGGGAATAAGAATTCCTTCCCCTGGGGACTTCCGGTTCCCAGGATTCACGTTCCTGGGGTTAACTGGCGGATGCCCCTTCGTCATTGAAAAAATCGAGGAGATTTTTGTTCTAGCTTAGTGTTAAGGTCCCACGGATGGCGCCAACTTGTTGATGCAAAAGTTGGTTGATCCTTGCTAGACCCGAATTAGACTTAATTCGGGTTGGCTGGGCACCGGCTCCTGCACCAAGTGAATCGTCTGGTTGGGATCCTGCACACTAAACAACACGCGTTAAGCTTACCGTGGGAAGGTTTCCCACGATTAAACTCCGGCGTGAGAGTAAGTAATCGATTTAGGGTTATATGTGAGTTTAGAGAGAATTGTGATACCTTTGTGGAACCCTTGGGGGTTCCTTTTATAGGCAGTGAAACCCTAGTGGGCTTTCACTGATCCTTCGGCCCCAAGGAAGAGATAAACACCAGAATTAGAATGATTGTAATCTTCTAATTCTGGTAGTGAATATCCTCTCTTACTAGGGTAAAGATATCCCTAGACAGAATATTATTCTATCTAACCCTATGTCGGCCGTATCGGCCGTACCGGGCCGTGGGCCGCACACGTGTGCGCGGTTACTGTTCACTCAGGCCCATAAGCCTGACTGACATCATCCCACCCATTCATGATGGGCCGGATACGGGTAGTACCCTCGGGCCGGGTTAATGACCCGGCTGGGGACTATACGTCATCAAGAGCCACCCAATTCTATATTGACGTGGAAGGATCTCGTTTCAAAATTCGTGAACCAATTTTTTCCGCCCTCTAAGACTACGCATTTGAAAAACGAGATTTCAAAGTTTTCACAAGAATTTAATGAAAGTTTTTCAACGGCTTGGAATAGGTTTAAGGAGATGTTACATGAATGTCCTCATCACGGTTTTTCCGACTTGCATCAAATTGACACATTTTACAATGGACTTAATGATCATGAAAGGGATTATTTAAATACCGCCGCGGGTGGTAATTTTTGTATAAAACGGTTGAGGAAGCTTTGGTGATAATTGAGAATAGGTCTAAGGTTTATAGCCCTCGTAACACACCGAGTGTTGCCAAATTGGGTTCGTCATCGTCATCATCGTCTCGTAGCATTAATGCCTTACATGATGAAGCTAATGAGGAAAATCGGTTTTTTGATAGATTTGCTAATCTTATGTCCCATTGGAAAGCTCAAGAAGCTTCAAATTCCGCTTCGGTTAAAGCGGTTGCTAAGAGTTGTTTGTCTTGTGGTGGAGCTCATGATCTTTCCGAGTGCATTACCGCGGATGGTAACACTTCGAGTGCTTATGTAGCAACGGGAACTTATAACCAAAACGGTCAAGGTTCCCGCCAAAATCAAGCTCCACCAAATCAAAATGCTAATAACTATCGAAACAACAATCAAGGTGGTAATTATCAAGGCAATCAACGTAACTACAACAAGGGTAATTATCAAAGTGGAGATGGGCAAATTTCAAACCAAAACCAAAACCGTGATTTTCAAACTACCACTCAAGGTTTTCAAAATGATCACACCAAAAATCTTCAAGGAGAATTTTTGAATTATGCTAAAGCAAACGATGCTAAGTTTGATAATATGCAACGTGAAATGGTTAGCTTAAGATCCGAGTTGAAAAACGAGCTTAAAAACGAAGTTGCTAATGAACTTAAGACTCATGCTAATAAAATGGAAGGAAATGTTCAACGACTCCAACAAAATCAACAAAAAATGGAGCAAGGTCAACATTAGATTAAGCAAGAGTTGTTAAAAGCGGATGCTAGGCAATCTAAGTTTGAAGACCGAATGGGAAAAATGTTTGAAGCTATCATGTGTAAACCTTCTTCTTCGGGTGGTATTCCTAGTGATACCATCGTGAACCCGAAAGGAGAATTGAAGGTTATTACTACTCGTAGTGGTAAAACTTTCAAAGAACCCATTTCTCGTCCAAGTACTTCTACAGAGAAGGAAAAAAAGAAAGAACCTGTGGTGATGGTAGAAAAGGAGCAAATTCTAAGCCCACGAAGTACCGCTCAAACCACACCTACGGTTGAACCAACACCAATAGTGGAACCCGAGATTCCAATGCCTTTGCCTATGCCCCAACCCACACCACCCTTACCTTACCCTTAAAGACGAAACAAGGAAAAGGCACAAGAACGAAATAATTATCAATTTGAACTTTTTATGAAAGTGTTTCGTGACTTGCATTTTAATATAAGTTTTGCCGATGACTTGGTCATGATGCCTCGATTTGCCGCGAACTTCAAAAGTATGTTGAATAACAAAGAGAAATTGCAAAAGTCGTCTAGTTGTTCTTCGGTTTTTCTTAGCCGCATACCTCAAAAAGTCGGTGATCCCGGCAAGTTTTTGATCCCATGTGCTATACAAGATATGGAGGAATGCTACGACTTGGCCGATCTTGATGCTAGTATTAATTTGATGCCTCTTGAGATTGTTAAGTCGCTCAATATTCCCAATCTCACTCCTTCAAGAATGTCAATCGAGATGGCCGATCATTCTACGATTCTAGCTTGTGGAGTAGCCGAGGACGTCTTCGTGAAAGTCGGAAAGTTCTACTATCCCGTAGACTTTATCGTTGTTGACATTCCCATCGATCCTAAAGTTCCTCTAATTTTAGGTCGATCATTTTTGGATACCTCGAGAGCAATTATCGATGTGCATGCTAGGAAAATTACTCTTCGTTTCAATGAGGAAGAACTCGTCATAAATGCAACTCAAAACTCCACACTTTCTCATGTGTATTCTATCACGTCTTTGAACAATGTTAGTCCCATAAAAAACATTTGTAAAAAGATTTCAAAAAGAGTTTTAGAAGTTGATGGTAAAAACGATTTTCCGTCCCCTCCGCCGGTGGAGGTTAAGAGTGTTAAGCCTACGATTCCAATCACGAATGATTCTTCGGATGATGAATATGTTGATCCCGATGGGGAAGTTCTCTTTGTTGACAAACGTTTTGAGAACTTACCACCACCTAAACCAAAACAGTTTTCAAATGTGAGAATTTTTAGTGTGACTAACATTGCTTTAGAAACACCAAATATTTTTGACATAATTAAGTCGGGTTTTCATACGGAGAGTTTAAAAGATGAAAAAGGGAAAGATTTTAAATTTAATTTAAAAGATTTTTCTACAATGCTAACTCCGTCATCACCTCGTGTTTTGAGTGCTACAAGCTCGTCATCTCCTTTTGACGATGCTTTGTGTGGGCTTAGTGTGGGGGAAGCCCCTTATGTTCCCTCCCCTTTCTCCACCGAGGACGAGATATTTGATCCCGGAATTGCTTATAAAGGGAAATCTCGGTCTTCCACCGATGCAATAAATGGAAAATCTTTCTATTTGATTGGTGCGAGTCTACCTCGAGTAGCTCAATGTTTTTATGACTTACCCATTGTCCCACCCTTCTATTTCTTCTCATGTATTTTCTTGAAACCCTTTGGGTTTATGTTGACACATGATGAAGTGGCGTTGATTTGTTTTTCCAATGAAAACGAGAACGCCATCTTCGATCCCGGTATTTTGCACCATCAAACGACTTAGTCCTTAATACCGGTTGTTTTTTGGGCCTTGTTTATCATGTAAGCCCCACTAAAAATTGACCATACCAAGATTATCCCTAAATGATCACATTTATGGGGATTCGAGTCGAGCTTTTGACTCGGTTATCAAAAACAAGGTGCCTCGTGGGGGAGACCCATGCTTATCCATGTACATATTATTGCTTTCTAATTAGTTTAATGTGAGAGGATTTGTGCCCTCCCAACCTTTGTTCCGTGGTTGTTTGTGATTTGTGGACTTTAGATGATCATTATCTTCACGATTGGAGACTCTCGTGTTCGTTTATGGGAGCACTTGATCGTTTGCTTTGAAGAATTTCTCGATATCCACATGATATATCCTTTTATGTTCTAACCTTAGGTTTATAGCACACTTCATAAACGGTTATTAATTTATTGGTTACACCCTTTCCATGCTAGATTAGGCATTCGACTACGTCTCTAGTATGGGGGTGTTTGCACCCCTAGACTCGAAACATTGAGGACAATGTTTAACTTTAGTATGGAGGGGTGAATAGATACTTGCCATGCCAAACCTTCACGCTTTCCAAAGTTTATCTTTTTGTTTATCGTTTTGTTGCAAAATAAGGCTAAAAATGGCCAAATTTTAAAAATTTTCTCATGTTTTATAAGTGTTTGAAGACACGAATGTAGGTTTTCCGATGGCGAGAATAAGAGTAATTTTTGACTCGACCGTGCGTGTTGAGCACTTAGATTTGATTCCTTAACTTCACATTAGGCTAAGTCTCTTAAATGAGGACGAGAAATGATAGAGTTAATTATAAGTTACTATGCTAAACGTAGAGTGCTCGTATTCTTTCAAAAACTCATGTGTTCTCGTTGTTTGCTTCTTCTCCCTTCGCATGTAAATATTTTTTGCTTAATAAATATTGACTTAGCGGTTTAGTTGGGATTGTTGGGTTTCTAGTCTTTTCTAGTAGCTTCTGTGTAATTAAATTGGGAAGACATTAAGGTATCGCCAGTGTCACGGTCTTGAAGTATTGGCACCCGAATAATCAAAAGCTTCACCCAATAATAAGATTTCAAGTGCTCACCTAAATCAAGCAAACAATTTGAAGCCCCACAAGGCCGAAAAATCTATGCAAAATTGAAAGTGAATCAAGCCTTAATCTTCGAAGCTTTAAAGATCCAAAATTCGCCTTAGCGTGAGGATATACGTCTTTGGCTAATAAAACCACCGATGAGGCGGATAATAAAAGGCAAGGTAAGACCGAAGTCATAATAAAAGCTTCATGACGAAGTTGAATAAAAGATGGAGGTAAACCAAAGATAATAAGGCCCTTCCGTTAGGGGGCGTATAAAAGTCTTGGTAATAAGTCTCATGTTCAAAACCGTTATAAAACCGTGTTTATCGATTCTTCTTGTCAACTTAATTTTTTGACATCGTTGTCTATTAGGAGGGGTTATTGATTTGATGGTCTTGGTTACACCGTTAGGACTCTGTTTTTAGACCTAAATCTCTATTATCGCATAAGTCAAACAATGTATCCTCGTGATCATTCAAGACAAAATAAAATATAAGAGATACAACTTAGGAATAATGGGAGGATAAGTACGTGATTAGGGCATATGAGTAGTGTTAGCATTACTAACTTATAATGACAATGATCTCGTTGCACGCTTGGCATGGAATTGGGGTGAAAATCGAGGACGATGAAATTATTTCTAACGAAGCATTCACGTGTTCTTATTCTATGAACCTAAACGTCCCATTTTACGATGAAAATCATACATTATATCTAAAACGCAAGTAGTAGTAATAGTGGTAGTGTAGCTAGTTTATCATTCAATAAAGAAAATAAAAATGAATTTTGGAGGTGCTACGATACTTTATTCTAGCATTGCGTGAGGGCACGACAATGGTTTATTATGGGGGAGTGATGAGACTTCTTTTATACATAGTCTCATCGTCCAAATTGAGCTTAAAATGCATTAAATATCATTAAAATTGCTAAATATATGCTCGTGTTTGTTGCTTGTGTATTTTAGGTACGGATATTGAGGAAATGACAAAAGATCACAAGAATGGAGCAAAAACGAACACGGGAAACGAAGCCGCACAATGAACTGGACCCGAATCAAGAATTTCCAAAATTACCTTGAAGAATTGAAGATTGGCAAGAATGGTCCCTCAACTTTGGAAGACTTGGCAATTTATACCCCTGTAAAACTCAAAAATTACATTGGGGTCCCTAAATTTCCAAGATTATACAAGCATGGCCTTTGAATATCTCAAAGATTACAAGTTTAGTCCTTATGTTCACCTTGTTAAACTTGAAAGGACTAAATTTGCCAACTGCACAAACATTTAACAAAGGAAAATGGGTAAAAAGCTGTTTAATACAAATTGAAGAAGTGCAAGGAATTGAGGGACCTATTCTGTCCAGACAACCAAACCCTTACCATCCACTCCCAACACGCCACGTCAACCCCCACTTACCTCCCCACCAATCACAACCTCCTCCTTCTCCACGTCAGAAATCCACCACCCCACTTTATTAATATAACTGATTATTCAGTTATATTAATCCTTCCCTCTAAACATAAATTTAAATATTAACCTTCCCCAAAAACAGATTAAATTCATCCTTTCTCACCTATAAACCCTAAATAAACCCAGGGTCAAATTAAGATCAATCCAAAGGGGTTTTGCCCCTAATTGTCCAGATGGTTAATTCATCCCATCAACATCAAAACCCACTTACTTTTACCTCCACCCACTCACTCCTGGTCCCCAACCAAAGTCCCCTGCTCAACCCAAAATAGCAAAAGAGGAATATTCTCAGCAAATCAACAGCTAATACCAATTCCTTGGTCACAAAGGAGTATTTCAACGTTTGAGATCATTTACACAGCTGTCAAGTCACATGGAGGCCAACTTTTGACCAAAAAATAAGTCAACAAGAATTCAAACAAGAAGGGCATTTTTGGAATTAGCTTGTTTAGGGTTTATGATTCTAGTATCTTCCCTAGAGTAGTATATAAGGTTCGACATGTGAACCTTATACCTTTGTTCCAGATTTTCTTTAAAAATTCATGTAATGCCTTTTTAAGTTTAATAAAAGTTGATTTTTTTCTATATGAATTTGTAATCCCTTTTTGTTAAGTTAAAAGTTGGTTTTCTGTTGAAAGGAAATCTGAGTTACAAGGTTTGAATTAGTTGAGAGGCAAAAAGTTTTCAAAGAAGGAAAGTTTAAGTTTTCTGAAAATGAGTCCTCGTTAATTCTGAAATCCACACACACACTGAAGTGAAAGTGAATGTGTGTGTGTGTGAATTTCAGCTTTGATTCGTGATTGTTTAGTGTCAAAGTCCAAAAGTTTGGTTTCAAAAAGTCTTTTTTTCAAGATTTTATCAAAATCTTTTTCTTTTTCTTTATTAACCACTTACTGTAGCAAAAGCTTCAAGCTTGTAGCTTGAAGCTCTTGCTACTTGAAGCTGTTCCTTGTTTTTTGTGATTGTGCAGGAACCAAAGAAAGGCAAGCAAGCAAGCTCACCCTTTTTCATTCTTGTTTTAGAAGATATTGTCAAGGCCTTGGGTCCACTTGGATTCCACCAGCAGGCCTCCTCTACATGTTTACAATAGCTATCATAAGCATATAGAAGACCTGGTAGAAGGATTCAGCAGGGTAACCCTTTGCTTGAACCCTACTTGCATTTTTTTGAGATTTATATGCTAGATATATGATTTTGTGAAGTAACTGTTTTTTTGTGTTTTATCTGTTCTTATTTGTTGATTAATGTCCCTTGTGCATGTTTGAGTGCTAGTAATCAGTTTGGTTAAGTTTGAGTAGCTTTGTTTTGCATGAAAATTGGTTATCAGAAATTAAGAGGGTGTTTGGATTAGGGTTTAAGTTGGGTTAAATGACATAAATCTTGTTTAAAAACCTGTTTCACACACTCATTAGGTTGTTACTAGGTAATATCAGTATTTGGATTTCAGTTTGATAGAGTTTAAAACAAGTTTGCATGTTCAAGTTTGGTAAAACTGGCTAAAAATCAGTAAGACCTTTTTGTGCATGCTTTAGTGTATTTTTTGCCATTAAATCTTGTTCATTGTTAGATAATAGGATAATCTAGGGTTTGCTATCAGTTTTATGTAATTTTCTTAGCTTGTATGCAAGCTCTTGGGCTTTAAAATTCGTTTTGTGTGCATATTGCATCAGGTTACTATTCATTAGAAACATACTGTAACACCCCAAAATGTGATATGCGGAAGCGGTGAAGCTCGGGGGCTGTTACGTCATAGCATCATAGTTCAAGGTACAAGAGAACGACTCTAAATGAGACGTTTTATAAAAATACCTCGTTGAATTTAAATTAAAAGCATCACACTACGAAAGGTCTCAGTTTCAAAAGATAATGCAGCGGAATGTAAAAGTTTTAAACATCAACGAGATAATAGTTCAAAAGCATAAGTGAATAAATGTCCGAAGAGCGGTCATGAATGCATGCGGACTCCAAGTACTTCACGTAGCAGATACAAATCATCATCAAATACCTGAGATAAATGCTAAATTGGGTCAACATAAAGTTGGTGAGAATATAGGTTTCAAGTAAAAATTCATAGTCATACGTTTTCAGATTTCATTTCATGTACACATGCAACTATAGGAGATATAGTGCCAAGTGTAGGATAAATTGGGTGTTCACAATATTTATGATAGCGCTAAGCTCGTGACATCGAAACTAGTGATCCAGTACATGCAATAGATTGCACATATAAATTTGCCCCAATAGAGTACCTAGCCAAGATAACTCCGTTCATACAAATGGTACACACTCGTCCGGCGTCAGAATGCCCGAGTGAAGGTTGTCAACCCTCAATAGATCTATCCGTAACATAAGAGCTTACTCCAGCAGAGTAACTAACGATTCACGATAGTGGGGACTATGGCTCAAGCAACTTAAGCTATCTCATAAATAGTGTTCACGAAGCGTTCACAGAAAAATAGTTTTACTTGCATTCAGAAGCAAGCATCAATAGCATTCATCACATCCCAAAACATTAAACATAGAAAGCAGTTTAATAGGGAACTATAAACTCACCTCAAGCAACGATACAAACCGCACAAGTATGATCAAATAGAAGCGAGCACTCTAGCAACAACCTAAATATAATACTATAGTTTAGGCGCTAGCAAATAAGTCATAATAATTCGTCACGTACGTTACTCATCGTTCATACATACATTATCTTGTTTAAAAAAACGTGACTAGTAATTATCGTATCGTTATAAGTATTATCGTATATACTTAGGCAAAAATATTTATTTTTGACTCAACGAAATTTCGACAGCCTTTCGGCGTAAATTTTAATTTACCAAAATTTATCTTAATAAATTCTCTCAACACGTTTTTCATAGAAATTTCGGCAGCCTTTCGGCGCCATTTCAAAAATTGCCATTTTTGGTAAGTTCCCAAATCTCGACTCAAAATCCCAAATTTTCAATCAATCTCTCAACCACAACGCTCAACAAATCATTTCTCGCAATGTAACCCAATTTTCACTTTCAACAATATCTATCTAGCGCTTTCGCTTTTCTCAAATCGTTCCCAACAATCATATATAGCATTTAGTACCCATTTCGACACTAAAAACGACTCGGTTTAACTCGAAAACGTCTTTTCGACCACTTTAAAAATATGGACAGCAAGTGTATTTTTAGTATGTCTCAAAAAAAAATAAGTTTTCCGTCATCAAACTTTAAACGCCCATATCTTTCTCGTTTTAACTCCGTTTTTAGCTTATAATATACCGAAACGAAGGTATTTACTTATATTTTCACAATCTCGTACTAAACTAGTGTCAAAACAATTTTTACAACCCGTTAAACCCCATAAATAATTCGGACAGAATACGACTTTTTCGTACAAACGCGTTTTCGACCATTTTTAAGCGTACCCAGTAGTAATAACACTACTACTTCCTTCCAAATACTCATAAACATCATAAAAATCAAAGATTTATTTTCAAGTTCATAAATCACAAAAATATATATGTATATATTTTATAAATCCTTTAATTAAAACCTTTTCATACATAGATTTAAAAGATTTATTCAAAATACTTATAGATCTAAAAATTTATCATGACCAAAATAGTTTTTACCATTTTATTTTCAAGAAAGTAGATGATGAGTAACATATATGCATGAATCTTCAAAGATTATGCATGAAAATGAAAAGATTGAAAAAGGTTTAAGAAATAACCTTGTGTAACGATTCTACGTAACGACGGTATCACGATCTACGCTCTACTCAACAAATAATCAACAACAACAAATCTATAACTTCAAGAATCTTCAACCCAAAACTACTCAAATCAACAAACCATGAATAACCATTCTTCCTTTTGTGTTTTTAAACCTTTGGGTGTATTTGTTTTGTGTTAAATCTTAAAAAAATGAAGCTTTTTAAAATTCAACAATGGTGGAAAATGTGTTGTGTGTTTGTGCCGTGTGTTTAGAGAGAGAGAGAGGAGAGATTTGTGTTTTTGAATTGTGAAATGTGAAGTGAATTATTTGTGTGATGAGAATGACATTTTAGGGTTTCTTGTTTAGTGGGAAAAATAGACACCAAATTAGCAAAGTGTGTAATTTTGGTTCAAGTATGCATGTGTTGTGTATGGTGGCCGGTTATAATGGGTCCCATGGGGGGTAAATTATTCAAAAATTTTACTTAGGTAATTAGTTAAAAGGTTTAAGGTAAAAAGGTTAATTAGTTTTAGGTAATTAGTGAAAAGTATGCAGTTACGTTTAAAAATGCGTAAAACTTAGAAAATTGACGAAATATATTAATTTTATGATTTTTCGACGAAAACTGACATTTTATGTTTCGTAAAGTGTTTTATGCATGCTTACGACGGTTACTCGTAAAAACGACGTATAATACGAAAACGCGATACGTTAAGTAAATATTCACTGAAAATACGATTTATTACTATAAATGGCAAAAATACTAAAATACATGTTTATAAATACGTACTGGGTTAATTAAATACGCAGTTAATGAAAATAACAATCACGCAGTTAAAATAAAGCAGTTAAACACGTAATTCACAGATAACGAATAATCTCACGGATTATCGTCAATTCATTGACCGTTACAGCAGTCTGGTCAGATTCACAGAAGATTTCAAAACGATGACTGAGCTCAGTGTCAAGTCATCACTTGTCATAAAACAGTTTTTCAGAAAACGCGGGATAACTTCCCGGTTTATACACAGTTCAAGTACATAGTTGACTAAATAAAAAGTCAAAGGGTAAAATGGTCATTTTACAAAGTAAGAAAATTACCAGTTGTTACATCATCCCATTGTTAATGAAGCTTTGTCCTCAAAGCTTAGGAGTGTCATGGGCTCCAGTGTTGTCAAAGAGGCGCGGATATTTCTTGCGAAATTGATCCTCACGCTCCCAGGTGAATTCAGGTCCACGCTTAGAATTCCACCTCACCTTCACGATCGGTATACGACTCTGTTTCAATCGTTTGACCTCCCGGTCCATGATTTCAACAGGTTCCTCGACAAATTGCATCTTGTCGTTGATTTGGAGTTCCTCCATCGGTATAACAAGTGTCTCATCAGAAAGGCACTTCTTCAAGTTCGAAACATGAAAAGTGTTGTGCACGCGACTCAATGCTTAGGGTAATTCAAGACGATAGGCTACGGTTCCAACCTTAGCTAAAATCTTGAACGGTCCAATATAACGGGGGTTCAGCTTTCCACGTTTGCCAAAACGTACCACACCTTTCCAAGGCGATACTTTCAGCATCACTCGGTCTCCTACTTGAAATTCGAGAGGCTTACGTCAAACATCAGCGTAACTCTTCTGACGATCACGGGCTGCTTGAATTCGGCTCTTGATCTGAACGATCTTCTCAGTTGTTTCACGGATTAGTTCGGGTCCAGTAAGTTGGCTATCCCCAACTTCGCTCCAACACACAGGCGAACGACATTTACGACCATACAACGCTTCAAACGGTGCAGCTTTAATACTAGTATGATAACTGTTATTGTAAGAGAATTCCACTAGAGGTAAGTGTCTATCCCATTGTTTTCCAAAGTCCAGTACACACGCGCGCAACATGTCCTCCAGCGTTTGAATAGTTCTCTCACTTTGTCCGTCAGTCTGCGGGTGATAAGCAGTACTCATGTCCAATTGCGTACCCAACGCTTTCTGAAGTGATTTCCAGAATTCTGAAGTAAATCTACCATCTCTATCGGAAATGATCGAGATCGGTATTCCATGCTTAGCGACTACCTCCTTCAGGTATAGTCTCGTAAGCTTATCCATTGAATCGTCCTCCTTCATAGCCAAAAAGTGTGCAGATTTCGTAAGTCGATCCACAATTACCCAAATTGTGTCATATCCGTTTGTCGTTTTAGGCAGCTTAGTTACGAAATCCATGGTTATGTTTTCCCACTTCCACATAGGGATTACCGGTTGAACCAACAGTCCAGATGGCTTTTGGTGTTCTGTTTTCACTCTAGCACATGTTAAACATTTCCCTACGTAAGTAGCGATTTCAGCTTTCATATTTGGCCACCAATATAGCTTTTTCATATCCTGATACATTTTGTCAGATCCGGGGTGGATCGAATACTTAGATTTATGCGACTCGTGCATAATCACGTTCCTAAGTCCTCCAAATAGTGGCAACCAACTTCTACCATTTAGACATAGCGTTCCGTTTGTGCTAGTCTCCAATTTCTTAGTAACCATTCCTCCTAGTTTCTCAGCTTCAACGTTTTCAGGCTTAAGGGCTTCGGTTTGTGCTTCACGAATTTGCACATGTAAGTTCGGGTTAATAATCATAGCTAACGATCTAACTCTACGTGTCAATAATTGTTCCTTTCTGCTTAGTGCATCTGCCACCACATTGGCCTTCCCAGGGTGGTAACGGATTTCACAGTCATAATCACTGAGCAACTCGATCCATCGACGTTGTCTCATGTTCAGTTCCTTTTGGTCAAGGATATGCTGTAAGCTTTTGTGATCAGTGTAGACAACACACTTGGTTCCATACAAGTAGTGTCTCCACAATTTCAAAGCAAATACCACGGCTCCCAGTTCTAAGTCGTGCGTAGTGTAGTTTTTCTCATGCGTTTTCAATTGTCGAGATGCGTACGCAATAACTTTCTTCCTTTGCATCAACACAGCTCCTAATCCTTTTCCTGATGCATCGCAGTAGACCACAAAGTCTTCTGATCCTTCTGGTAACGATAGAATAGGTGCACTACACAACATTTGTTTCAACTTTTGGAATGCTAATTCCTCCTTATCTCCCCATTCGTATTTCACTTTCTTTTGAGTCAACTTTGTCAATGGTTTCGCGATCTTCGAGAATCCCTCGATGAACCTTCTGTAATATCCGGCGAGTCCTAAAAATTGGCGAATTTCAGTCGGTGTTGTAGGAGCAGTCCACTCCCTAATTGACTCAATCTTAGCAGGATCAACATGAATCCCATTGTTATCAATAACGTGTCCTAGGAATTGTACTCTTGGCAACCAAAAATCACACTTTGAGAACTTAGCGTACAACTCCTCCTTCTTAAGCAATTCCAATATTATTCTAAGGTGTTCCTCATGTTCTTTCTCATTCATTGAGTAAATTAGTATGTCATCGATGAACACAATGACAAACTTATCCAAATACGGTTTACACACCCGGTTCATGAGGTCCATAAATACAGCAGGTGCGTTTGTCAAACCAAACGGCATCACTTGGAACTCGTAGTGTCCATACCTTGTCCTAAAAGCAGTCTTAGCAACATCTTCCTCACGAACTCTCAATTGGTGATAACCAGACCTAAGGTCAATCTTTGAGTAAACGCTCGATCCTTGTAATTGGTCAAACAAATCATCGATTCTAGGTAACGGATAACGGTTCTTGATGGTAAGTTTGTTCAACTCACGATAGTCGATACACATTCGAAAACTTCCATCCTTTTTCTTTACAAATAAGACCGGAGCTCCCCAGGGTGAAGAGCTTGGTCTTATGAATCCTTTATCAGTCAACTCTTGTAGTTGCGTTGATAGTTCTTGCATTTCCGATGGTGCTAAACGGTAAGGCGCTCGAGCAACAGGCGCTGCTCCCGGTATTAAATCGATCTGGAATTCAACTTGTCTAGCCGGCGGCAATCCAGGCAAATCTTCGGGAAATACTTCCGGAAAATCCCGTACGATACGTACATCTTCCAACCGCTTTTCTTCCGTCCGCTTTTCCGTAACACGGGCTAAGAATACGTGGCAACCTTCCGACAGCAACTTCTGAGCCTTGATACGCGAAATAATGTTCAGTCGTGATTTCCCTTTTCCCTTACATCCAACTCCTTGTACCTCCAAAACTCCATCTCCATATGGTAAACGAACGACCTTCTCGTCACAGATAATCGTAGCACGGTATCTCGATAACCAGTCCATTCCGATAATTACGTCAAAACTCCCTAATTCGACAGGCATAAGATCAACAACGAAAGGACGACCTAAAAGATTCAAAGTACATCCGCGAAGGATAGTGTCGGCTTCTATCAACTTTCCATTAGCTAACTCAATAGTGTACTTAGTGTCTAAAGGCGAAGGGGTCATATCAATTAAGGCACTAAAGGCAGTCGACACAAAACTCCTATCAGCTCCAGTATCAAATAAAATAGAAGCATAACGATCGTTGAGAAGAAACGTACCCGTAACGACGTCGGGGTTTTCTTGTGTCTCTCCTCCTCCTATCACATAAACTCTTCCACGAGCTTCCCCAGCCTTAGCAATTTTTCCTTGGTCCTTGTTCTTTTTCTTTGGGCACTCATTGCTGTAGTGTCCCTTTTACTGGCATTCGAAACAGGTGACATTGGCTTTCGGGTTCTGTGGTGACTTACAGTCTCTAGCAATGTATCCGGTTTTCTTGCAGTTGTGACACTGTACATTGCATTGTCCATTGTGGTGACGCTTGCATCGATTGCACAGAGGTAACGTCCCATTGTACACTCCCTTTTCCCCAGTACCAGCAGTGTACGCTTTCACAGTGTCTTGCCTCTTATTCGGATTGTTCCCATGGTTGTTCCTTTGGTTATTACCCCACTTTCTCTTGTTGTCCGCGGCATACCCAGCATTTGCTCGAACAACTTGATCCATTAGACTATGAGCCATCCTTAGCATCACTAACCTTAGTCGGTCCAGACGACGTCACATTCCCTTGAACTCTACCAGGTAAACCCCAAATGTAGCGCTCAACTTTCTTTTCCTCATCCGGAACCATTGCAGGACATAGCAAACATAACTCTTGGAATCTCCTTGTATACGCCCCAATGTCATTGTTCCTCACAGTCAAATTCCACAGTTCAATTTCCATTTTCTGAATTTCATTACGAGGACAGTATTCCTTAGTCAACAACTTCTTGTGTTCCTCCCAAGTCATTCCATACGCCTCCTCGGCTCCAACAGTTTGCACATGGGTGTTCCACCATGTCAACGCTCCAGCAGCTAAAGTACAAGTAGCATAAGTCACTTGGGTTTCAACAGTACATCCACTTACGCGGAACACCGATTCCATCTTTTCAACCCATCGAGCTAATCCAACAGCTCCCTCAGTACCATTGAAATTCAGAGGGTCACAATTCCTAAAGTCCTTGTAAGTGCATGGCTTAGGTGGTCGGTTCTCAACAACGTTCAGCGGTGCTTGGTTCACGTTGTTGTTGGCTTGTACGTTTGCCAAAGCGGCAGTCACTCGTTGCGTAATCAGTGCTTCCAATTGTGCGTCAGTCATACCATTACGCGTGTTCACCATTGTTTCTCTGCGTTAAGACAAAAATGCAAATAAGGTTCAAGCACGAATATACACGTTATATATTTCTATGCTAATGATACAAAATTACGATACAACAATCATAATAAAGATAGTCAATAACCAAAGTCATAAGATCACATTCTCATTCAAAATAAGAATATCCAATACAAGTACATAGTCATAAAATAAGAGTTATGATCACATCTAGTCTAGTCCAACTAACCGAGTACTACTCTAGTTTAGTGAATACAATGCCCAAAAGATAAAAGATGTAATCTACTCTAGAATTCAGCACGATAACGATAACATTCTAACCATGACGACGACGACGCTCACAATCAGTACATCTCGGTGAAGCACCCCTCGTAGTGTCTCCACCACGAAGTGTCTCCAACTCACTCCTCAAAGCAACAATATCCTCAAGAGCAGTATCCAACAACTCTTGTCTATCCTCACGATCCTCTAGCAAATCCCACACTGCATCCTCAAGTCGACGAAAACGAACAGCATCGGAATCCCTAGCGGATCCTATCATGATAACACATGACCTACGTCTAGAAGACTCTCCATCATGATGTGCAGATGGTGTAGAAGCAGTAGTCATAGCACGACTCCCATGAGTAGGCGATGTCTCTGGTATAGCAGGTGGATCAGACATACGAACCCTCTTCCGCGTGTATGACGAGTCAGAATCGGATGCAGCTCTAGTCCTAACGCCAGATGGTCCAGCTCCATCAGCAGGTGGTACGGTATCATCAGAATCACTATAAACCTCAGCAGTCGGTGTACCCCATAATGCTTCCCGCTGCTCTCTAAACCTCTGATGTGGAACAGTAGACTTCTTCTTCAGGTTGGACGTCTTCCTAATCGCAATCCTCCTACTAGGCTCAGCTTCCTCAGATACAACAGTCAAATCACGGTCAGCAGTACGAGTCATCAATCCATGATGAGCAGGAAAGTCGGGATGTCCCTCATCATCCGACACCAGTGGAAACTCAACTCTAGCCTCATCATCAGTAACCTCAATATCCTCATCAGCCTCGACACCCATATCATCCTCATCCTCTCGATCAACCTCATATCCATCCATGTCCTCATCCTCAGCATCCATACCATCTCCATCCTCATCACCCATATCATCTCCATCCTCAAGTCCTAACACAGGCAACGGCGATCCAATCGGTCCAGGAGAAGCAATCTCCATGCCATCACTCTCTACCTCATCATCAACATCCTCTGGATAATCTATCGGATTACCCTCCCTATCATCCTCACTATCACTGACCCACTCAATCAAAGTACGATGCACAATAGGCGGCATCCCATCAACAACGTCAGAAGTGTCAGACAACACAACAGGCTCACCCTCGTCATCCTCCTCCGGTTCCTCGTCAGAATCATACTCCTCATCTTCCTCCTCAGGATCGGCCTCCTCAGGAGCATCCTGCGGCTCAACATGATCCGGTACTATCTCAACCTCGTCTTCCCACTCTTCGTCGGCAGAGTCGGGCTGGTAAGAAACAATAGATGACGACATAACCTGCAACAACCAAAATGCGTATTAAGCAGTTGTAGGGTATGCATGAAATAATCATGTATGGAAATTAAAGTATGCAAATCTGAGAAGTGCATATGTATATAATACATATTACGTATTACATAATATATATTACTTATACTTATAGTGTGATCCTACGTAATACATTACGTAGTACACATATATACAGAGTAACAAGTAGCCACATCGGTTATAGTCTAGGCCTAAGATGCAAACCTAGTTCTCTATAACCAAGGCTCTGATTACCAATTCTGTAACACCCCAAAATGTGATATGCGGAAGCGGTGAAGCTCGGGGGCTGTTACGTCATAGCATCATAGTTCAAGGTACAAGAGAACGACTCTAAATGAGACGTTTTATAAAAATACCTCGTTGAATTTAAATTAAAAGCATCACAATACGAAAGGTCTCAGTTTCAAAAGATAATGCAGCGGAATGTAAAAGTTTTAAACATCAACGAGATAATAGTTCAAAAGCATAAGTGAATAAATGTCCGAAGAGCGGTCATGAATGCATGCGGACTCCAAGTACTTCACGTAGCAGATACAAATCATCATCAAATACCTGAGATAAATGCTAAATTGGGTCAACATAAAGTTGGTGAGAATATAGGTTTCAAGTAAAAATTCATAGTCATACGTTTTCAGATTTCATTTCATGTACACATGCAACTATAGGAGATATAGTGCCAAGTGTAGGATAAATTGGGTGTTCACAATATTTATGATAGCGCTAAGCTCGTGACATCGAAACTAGTGATCCAGTACATGCAATAGATTGCACATATAAATTTGCCCCAATAGAGTACCTAGCCAAGATAACTCCGTTCATACAAATGGTACACACTCGTTCGGCGTCAGAATGCCCGAGTGAAGGTTGTCAACCCTTAATAGATCTATCCGTAACATAAGAGCTTACTCCAGCAGAGTAACTAACGATTCACGATAGTGGGGACTATGGCTCAAGCAACTTAAGCTATCTCATACATAGTGTTCACGAAGCGTTCACAGAAAAATAGTTTTACTTGCATTCAGAAGCAAGCATCAATAGCATTCATCACATCCCAAAACATTAAACATAGAAAGCAGTTTAATAGGGAACTATAAACTCACCTCAAGCAACGATACAAACCGCACAAGTATGATCAAATAGAAGCGAGCACTCTAGCAACAACCTAAATATAATACTATAGTTTAGGCGCTAGCAAATAAGTCATAATAATTCGTCACGTACGTTACTCATCGTTCATACATACATTATCTTGTTTAAAAAAACGTGACTAGTAATTATCGTATCGTTATAAGTATTATCGTATATACTTAGGCAAAAATATTTATTTTTGACTCAACGAAATTTCGACAGCCTTTCGGCGTAAATTTTAATTTACTAAAATTTATCTTAATAAATTCTCTCAACACGTTTTTCATAGAAATTTCGGCAGCCTTTCGGCGCCATTTCAAAAATTGCCATTTTTGGTAAGTTCCCAAATCTCGACTCAAAATCCCAAATTTTCAATCAATCTCTCAACCACAACGCTCAACAAATCATTTCTCGCAATGTAACCCAATTTTCACTTTCAACAATATCTATCTAGCGCTTTCGCTTTTCTCAAATCGTTCCCAACAATCATATATAGCATTTAGTACCCATTTCGACACTAAAAACGACTCGGTTTAACTCGAAAACGTCTTTTCGACCACTTTAAAAATATGGACAGCAAGTGTATTTTTAGTATGTCTAAAAAAAAAATAAGTTTTCCGTCATCAAACTTTAAACGCCCATATCTTTCTCGTTTTAACTCCGTTTTTAGCTTATAATATACCGAAACGAAGGTATTTACTTATATTTTCACAATCTCGTACTAAACTAGTGTCAAAACAATTTTTACAACCCGTTAAACCCCATAAATAATTCGGACAGAATACGACTTTTTCGTACAAACGCGTTTTCGACCATTTTTAAGCGTACCCACTAGTAATAACACTACTACTTCCTTCCAAATACTCATAAACATCATAAAAATCAAAGATTTATTTTCAAGTTCATAAATCACAAAAATATATATGTATATATTTTATAAATCCTTTAATTAAAACCTTTTCATACATAGATTTAAAAGATTTATTCAAAATACTTATAGATCTAAAAATTTATCATGACCAAAATAGTTTTTACCATTTTATTTTCAAGAAAGTAGATGATGAGTAACATATATGCATGAATCTTCAAAGATTATGCATGAAAATGAAAAGATTGAAAAAGGTTTAAGAAATAACCTTGTGTAACGATTCTACGTAACGACGGTATCACGATCTACGCTCTACTCAACAAATAATCAACAACAACAAATCTACAACTTCAAGAATCTTCAACCCAAAACTACTCAAATCAACAAACCATGAATAACCATTCTTCCTTTTGTGTTTTTAAACCTTTGGGTGTATTTGTTTTGTGTTAAATCTTAAAAAAATGAAGCTTTTTAAAATTCAACAATGGTGGAAAATGTGTTGTGTGTTTGTGCCGTGTGTTTAGAGAGAGAGAGAGAGGAGAGATTTGTGTTTTTGAATTGTGAAATGTGAAGTGAATTATTTGTGTGATGAGAATGACATTTTAGGGTTTCTTGTTTAGTGGGAAAAATAGACACCAAATTAGCAAAGTGTGTAATTTTGGTTCAAGTATGCATGTGTTGTGTATGGTGGCCGGTTATAATGGGTCCCATGGGGGGTAAATTATTCAAAATTTTTACTTAGGTAATTAGTTAAAAGGTTTAAGGTAAAAAGGTTAATTAGTTTTAGGTAATTAGTGAAAAGTATGCAGTTACGTTTAAAAATGCGTAAAACTTAGAAAATTGACGAAATATATTAATTTTATGATTTTTCGACGAAAACTGACATTTTACGTTTCGTAAAGTGTTTTATGCATGCTTACGACGGTTACTTGTAAAAACGACGTATAATACGAAAACGCGATACGTTAAGTAAATATTCACTGAAAATACGATTTATTACTATAAATGGCAAAAATACTAAAATACATGTTTATAAATACGTACTGGGTTAATTAAATACGCAGTTAATGAAAATAACAATCACGCAGTTAAAATAAAGCAGTTAAACACGTAATTCACAGATAACGAATAATCTCACGGATTATCGTCAATTCATTGACCGTTACAGCAGTCTGGTCAGATTCACAGAAGATTTCAAAACGATGACTGAGCTCAGTGTCAAGTCATCACTTGTCATAAAACAGTTTTTCAGAAAACGCGGGATAACTTCCCGGTTTATACACAGTTCAAGTACATAGTTGACTAAATAAAAAGTCAAAGGGTAAAATGGTCATTTTACAAAGTAAGAAAATTACCAGTTGTTACACATACAAGCTTATTAAGTCACTTTACTTGCTCATTTGTGTGCAATATTTGTTAAGAGCTTATTGTTTTTATAACTTTTATAGACTCCCTACACTCCACTGAGTGTAGGGGTGCCTCCTTGTCTAGAGAACACCAAGGCAATAGCTTCCCTAAGCTCAAAAGGTCACCAGACCAAAATTTATAACTAGCAGTGGGAACTAAATTCCCCCTGCTAGTGTTGTAGTTACCACTGCTTCACTAAAAAACAAAAGTGACCAAGGTGTCACTATCATATTCTATAAATTTTGTCTTTAGTGGCCTTAAACAAGAATTAGGACTTGAAACCAGTTTTAATATTTTTCTAATTTAATTTTTGATTTTTCTGTTTAATTAGATTTTTTGTTACTGTTGATTTAGTATTTTTAGGTTTAATTGCTATTTTTAATTAACTTTTTAATTTCTGTTTTTGTCTTTTAGTGATGAAAATTATTATTTTTCAGTTTTAAAATTTTTCTTAGATTTAGAAAAATAATTTAAGATTTTTCGTTCAAAAAGTTTTTACTGTTCACTTTTTAATTATTTTTTTTATAATTAATTTCGTTTAATTAGGTTTTAATATTAATCTGTTTTGTCTTTTAGTGCAAAATATTTGATTTTTCAAACTTTTTCATTTTTCTACTGTTCTTTAGTATAATTTAGGATTTTTAAAATTGTCAAATTATTTTTGGCATTATTTTATTATTTTTTTATAATTATTTTAGTTAAAAATAGTTTTTAGTGATTTAAAAATAGAAAAATAGTTTTAAAAATTTAGAAAAAATACTTTTTAGTCTTTAAATAATATAAGTGAGTTTTTTGTCCAATAAAATAATATTTTGGACATTTTGTTAATTATATTTGATTTTAGGGCTTTAATTAGCATTTAAAATTGAATATTTAATTAATAAAAGGTTTTAAAATATTTTTATTGGATTTTTATTCTTATTTATATTATTTTAGACTTAGTTTAGCTTTTAATTAATTTTTAGGTTCAAAATTTTTAATTTGTAGATTTTTACGGTTTTGCGTGAACGACCTTTTCGTCTTAGCTTAATCCGTCATCGTATCCGTCATTCTCTTCTTACCCCATTTCTATTTTCTTTTCTCATAACAATAAAATCACAAAGAGAATCATTTCATTACACAACACACTTGCCTCCTCGAGAATGAACTTGAACTTATTTGGTCATTAGTGCTCGGTTTTCCTAAACCGACACTTAATACTTGCCACTTTTGCTCTCTTTTCCTAAAGAGTAGTAAAAACACTACATCAAGCTAAAAACTTTGTAAAATTGGTTTTCTTTTAAACATTAGGTTATGTTTACGTATGCAATGGTGTAAACTAGAACACGTTACTTGTTGTAGTGAATAAACTGGGATAAAATCGGAATATACACTATAAGTGAGAAATTCTAACGCTTGAAATAAATTTTTAAACATTGATGGAACGTCATTGGAAATCATTTGTTTATTTAATTGTCGTTATAGAGAATCACTATGCATAATTCGATGATGCTTGTTTAAAATCGTTTGAAAAATCTTTTGTTTTATTACGCTGCGAGATGTGTTAATGTTAAAAACCGTTTGGTAATGGGCTAAGGATTAAAAGTTGAATTTTCTACATTTTAGAATTATTGAAATAAGCATTTCTGATTAATCGTTATATTATTGTATTATTATTATTTTTGAGATTCAAGTCTCGACTAAAATCAATAATTTATCCGAAATAATACTACGTGAAACCTCTTTAGCATTTGAGTCGAATTGCGTGAATATGATTTAACAAAACTGTTTTAAGGAAGACTTATGTATAATAAAAAGTCAAGGTTAATTTTAAGAATTAATTGGATTAGTTTGAGTCATGTTGAATAGGTATATATGTGATAGGATAAGTCGTAACAATAATAACGTGAAACTTTGAAAATTCTTACTATGTACGTTTTTGGTACTTAAGATATGAACATTAATGACATTTTGACACAAATAGCGAGACTTTCAAACTTAATGATTTTGTCGATTATGAAAACCGAGTCACCGCATCTACTAATGTTAATAATTTCCGAGAGATTGAAATTTTTCCAGAAATGAAAACTTCGTAAAGATTGAAAAATGAAAGGTATAAATTCTTTGATGGTGTAACACAAATTAAAGATGTACAAATGTTCGGTTTTACAATATACAAGGTAACAGTAACTAGAAAATGCAAATGGATTACCCAACAAACGAATATTTGTATTATTTTCTTAAGATGTATCTATAATGTTTTGAGTCACGATGGTTCGATCGTCCGACATCCCTTCTTTGATTTTATGAGTCTGTATCTAAACTTGAGTCATCATGTGACTGTTCATTTTAATATTGTCTATGGTATGAAACCGTTATTTATGTTTAAAGTACTACTTCGCTATTACTTGATAATATGGGTATGTCACCCGGTGTATTTTTGTCCTCTTCATCGACGTCGTAACTTTTCTTCTTTCGGTTAATGGAATCTAAAATTATGTATTTACTTGAAGGATGCTATAAATCTTCATTAAAGTGGTTATTTATTTATATTGAACAAAAGCGAGGAGGCGAAGCCGCTTTACCGAATTGTAGAGGTGAAAGAACTCTATCTTCCTGGTGGAATTGTTTCTATTCGACCAGGTGATTCTTCTCCTCTCCCCGTATACCCTTGGTGGAATGTGTGTTCAACTCGAGACGATGGGAATTATGATTGTTGTTTTATTTTTTACGCTTGTGTTGATATTCAACTTTTACTCCATGTATTCGTAGATCGCTGTTGTTATCCCGAGACTTTTGTCATATATTTGAAGTATTTTCATTTCTAATGTAGTTAAATTTTAGTTGGCAATTATATTGCTCGCTTACCTCGTTCGATCTCATTGATTTTTGATTCTATTACTTGTTGTGTTTGCAATGATCTTTAATCATGAACCACCTTTCCGTTATTTTGTGAATAGTCTATTTTGAAAATATATATGAGTGTGTCAAATGGTTCATTCAACCAAATGCGAATGGTGTCGATTTATTTATTTATTTATTTTCTCATAAAAAGGCAAAGCAAAAGTATGTTTCCAAAGTGGACGAAAAATGTTTGATGTGTTTCTTAAAACGATAGTAACAATATCTTCCCATTTCAAATGATTTAATTATTTTGAAGATTAGGTCGAAAACTTTCGTAGTCATATTTGGTATGTAATAATAATGTTTGCTCGTCACTCGATCCTCAATTATGCACAGCTTAGTTAACTATGCATAATTCGGGAAGAGTCCTATTTTGTTGGTTGTTGTTGCTTGATCCTCAAGTATGCATGATCTGGCTAATGATGCATAGTTTAGGAAGAGCACTATTGTGTCAAATAAATTGGTCATCTTGAAAACTTGTAGTGTTTTGATAAATGTTTGGGTGAAAACGCTTTAAAAAAATGGTGGATCCTTATGCAAGTAATCGTATTTTCCTTGATTCCTAAAGAAAATTTTTGAATTTTCTTGTGTTCCTTGAAATCTTTTCTTTTTGTTTGGTATTGACTTAGTAAGTCACCGTGACTGAGTATTTTGGAAAATGTTTTATGTGTTGTATGTAACGTGTGAATTCCATCGGAATCACTAGGGTGTTGATGAAATACCAAAGGGGCTGATGCCGATGCTGAGAAGAGATTTAAACAAAAATAGAAGACTGCCGAACTAGAGGAAATCCGAGTTCGAATAACTCTGAGGGAAATGACGAAGACTTATCCTACATCAACTGTATCGTACTTTATTTATTTTCTTTTCTCGTTCTTTTGATATGTTTAACGACACGCGATAAACTGTTGAAGTTTACCAACTGTGCAACGGTAATTGGAAGACAATTCCAATTGTCGTCTTCGTTTATTCAAGTGAGGAAGCCTCTTTGCTTGACTCGATTTTCTTTGATCATCGATGGTTAAACGATAGATAAACATAGTTGATGTTTTTATGGTGAACCCTTGCCTTTTATGTATTTATGTTGTATGTGATTTAGTCGAGTGATCGAAAGTTGTGAGAACTTGAGACGACATTGTCCAATGGCGTCCGATCATGGAGAACACATGCCATGTGATATATTTTTTTTACTGTGAACGATGATGCTTACTGAGATTTTGACCACGTTTGGGACGGAAGTGAGATGGTGTTCTTGTATTATATATTTTTTTTGGGTATGGATCCGTGTGTGAGCACCCTGCGATGGCATATGTTTGTATTTTATTTCTTTTGGATATGCATCCATAGCTAGCAAGCTCGTGAACTTTCTTTAACTTGAAATTTTCTTTTGACTGGACACATCCGAAATCATGTCAAATATTCTTATTTTATCATGGCTCGGCTGATTAGCAAGCATGAGTTAACTTGATTGAACTCATTGACTTGGCACGGTTTGGCTATGTTGCAAACATGTCGTAATGTGGTTGTATGTGTTTTATTATGGCTTTTGTGTTTGATTGGATTGTGATGTTTTCGAGAGAGTTATGTATACGTCGAATGATTACCGTATCGATGAATTCGTTTTTGACGAAATAGGTTTGTATGTACATAATATTGCGATTAAGGTGATTTTGTATGATTAGTATTAATTACTTCGTCTTGTATATTCTGAACGTTTTCGATGGGGTTATGTGTGACCAGTGCGATTTTGTTTTTGTGAATAATTATCTTTATGAAATTGATGGACCAAGTGAAAGGACGATTCGAAAGTTGGAAAACATGCTCCAAGCGTGTGTGATTGATTTTGATAGTTGCTGAGATCGACACTTGCCGTTGGTAGTACCTTTGTACAACGACATTTACCATGTTAGCATTAAAGCTATAGCATTTGAAGAAATATGTCGATGAAAATGTAGATCGCCAGTTGGATAGAATGAAGTAGGAAAAAGTCAGTTGAATGGACTTGAAAAGATTCGAGAGGCTACGGACGAAATAGTGTAGATTAAGACTCACTTGTTGACCGCGAGAAGCTGTGAAAAGAGATGTTTTGATAACCGTAGGAAGAATGTGGGAGATTGAAATGGAGACCATGGATCGAGATGTTAAGAGATTAAAGCAAGGTATAATACTCATTGTGAAGCTGTGATGGAACCTGAGACGTGAACCGAAGTCCACATCGAAACGTGAAGACTTCTTTAGGAAGAAGCACACTTATCTTTCTAGTAGTACGAAATGCGAGTATAAGAACCGGAGAGCGCCGGGACGTCGCTCCCTTAAGGAGGGGAGGATGTAATACCCGTGAATGTGTCGTATGATGCTAAGTTATTGTCTCAAGAGTTGTTCAGTATGAGCATCTCTCTTAAGTTGCGACTCACTTGTGGATGTGATATCCCGAGCCCAACGTCGTTTATTTAATCCTACTTTATGAATTTTTTGAAATTTTAAAGAAATTTCGTTTGATATATATTTGACGGTTTAAGTTGAAACCAACGTTTACGGTCGTAATTTTAACATTTGACGATTTAAGAAGAACCGATGACGACTACGATCCCGACGGATGCCCAATTTTTATGTTTTGTTATCAATTGATCGATATTTGAGTTTTCCAAGATTTTATTTTTATTACGTGTTAAGTCGAGTCGGAACCATATGTATATTCGTTTTGTGTGCGTTTGAACCATTAAAAAGTATTTTCGAGTGTTCGGGGCGAAACCCGACTCCCGTAAATTTTTCAAAACCGACTATTAGTCATAATCCCGCTCTTTAAATAGTTGATTGCTAAAAAGGCCAAAATTTAGCTAAGTTGTCAATTTTGGTCCCTCCATTTTTACAAAAGGGAACTTAGACACACACACAAATCTTTTCCACCTCAAATTTTTCACACACTCTCTCCCTTTTCTCTCCTACCCTACGGCCAAACATCACCACCCTAGAATCACCATCAAAAATTATTTTCTTGCAAATCCAATCAAAGACCACCTCTTGTTTCATCATTGTAAGTACTCTAATCAATTAAAAACACACATGCAACATCTTTAATTTTTCAAGAATCAATGATTTTTCAAAAACATGTTTTGATGTAATTAAATCATGAATTTGTTTAATTAGTGAGTGGGTAATGTTAATTAACCCATAAAACAAGATGATGATTTATGATTTTGGTGTTTTACAGCCCCAAAACCCACGAATTTATGGGGTTTTTTTGGGTGTTTATGGTGTTTGATGAAATGTGTTGAGGGTTTGTGTTTATAATGTTGTTTTTAATGTTTTTAAATGGGTTAAACTTAATGCATGTGTGATTTGGATTTGGGTTTTTATGAGGATTTGATTTTCTTAGTGTTATATTGATTGGGATTGGTTATGAGTGGTTAATATAGGTTTAGGTGATGTTTGGATGGATTGGAAACAAGTGTTAGATTGATTTTGAAAGAGGAAAATTTAGGCAAATTGTTCAAGCATGTTTTTCGTGGGTTTAACTTTGTAAACAGGTCATAAACATAGGATGTAGTTGTAGAGCTTTTTCTTGGCTTCGTTTTGGTATAAGGTAGAGCTTACGACTCCAAACGAGTCAAAAGTTATGCAATTTTGAAAATACGTGTACCGGGAGATGAGGACCAACACAATCCGAATTTGAATTTGGTTTTGGGTCAAATCCCGGGGACCATAGATAGAGTTTGGTAAATGATTGAAAGTTAATTTTTGGTTTCAAACCTGCATTTGTGAGTCTATTTTTAGACTTAGGTGTTGGATTGGTCAATGGTTGAAGAATATTGATAACCTATGAATCTATGAAGTGGGTTGATGTTTTCTAGTGAGAGAAACTAGAGAGAGAAAGTGAGAGAAAATGTGTATGATTTTATTAAAATGAAAGTGCAAATGAAACAACAACCAACCCCTTTCCATGGTGGAAAGGGGTATTTATACTCCAAGCCTAACATTGGGCTTGGGCCGGTCCATGACAAGCCCATGGACCGGTTCTTACTTAACTTAATAAGTAATATTTAACTAATTGCTAACTACGAGCTATTACAACATAAATCATATTGTGGAGTGACCGATACTTCTAATATACGTTAAAACGTATTTCTAACAATCTCCCCCTAAGGGAGGTCACTCCACGTTACAAAGTTCTAAACCTAGCATACTATACTAAGTCTTCGTTCTTTAGCTCGTAGTCTTTTCTTCTTTTCTTTCTTTTGTTGTGAATATGTTGGTTTGATCTTTTTGGCTTTGACTTGAGAGCATTGTTCTTTGGCCTTTCACGTGCGATCTTTGCCTTTCTTGTGAACTTTGCCTCCTCGTGACTTCATGTTCCACACACTTACGTCTTTTTGTTGAATTCTCGAAAGTTTCAGAGTTTGGTACAGCGGAAGACTTCATCTTGTACTTTCTTGAATTTTTGCTGAACTTTGTTGCAAAAGACATAAGCATGTGGGAACGACTTTTACAGGTACACCGCAACACCACCGTCTTCACTGGTACACAACAACGCCACCGTCTTCAACAGGTACACAGCAACGCCACCGTCTTTTACAGGTACACAGCAACGACACGAATAAAATGGATTTGAACATTTTATTCTAATTCGGTAGCATTTTACCTCCGGTCGGTGAAGACCGTTGGACGATATTAGATATCGTACCCGTGACGGATAGTTTCAATTAAGTAACTTCCTGACAGGATTTCGCGGGTAAACCCGTTCTCTTTATTCGACCGTCCAAAGCTGACTGCGAACATAAAGAGTGAATCACTTGGATAAATTATCCTTGTGATTTGAAGCCGTCAATTCATGAAACCTGGAACAAGTGAATTTCAATTAAGATTTTCACCATCGTTGCTTTCCAGTTGTCACGAGCTCAATTCATAAAGAATCTTGCACGTTACCTACCAAGGCTGTTTGATGTTAACACTAGAAGGATTTCCACTCGTCACTGTGGTCAATAAAGAGTCACTCTGAGTGTTCTGGCAAGATCATATGATAATGCGAAGAGGCCTGGAACGAGTTTAAGTTCAATTAAGAATTAAACCACTGTTACCTTCCAGTTTTTCACAAGATTGGTTCTAAAAGAACCTCACGTGTAACCTACCATGAGCTTGTTTGATGTTGGCTCAAGCAGGATTTCCATCTTCATTGTAATACTTGCGTATTACTCAGATGTTCTGGCAATATTACAGGAATACTGCGTAGGACTCATGAAAATCTCTTACGTTTCACAGTGTGTGAGAAAGCAAGGAATAAATGGAAAGTGTCCTAATGAGACTTTTGATGATCTCTTGGCTCTAGACTCGATTGTGCGTTTTGATTTAGTGAGTGATGGCTGGAGAGGAGTGCCACCTTTTCAATACCAGTCTATTCAGAGTGAATAAACCAATAGATAACGTGTTGATCTCCGTGTGATTAAAACAAATACCTTTTGAGAGATATTTGAGTTAGCTGGGGAAGGGTTGTGCATTGCATCACTGGGTCCATGATGTCTTTCTTCAATACCGAGAATCATTAGCAAAAATGACCTCAATAGCATATGTATTGACCCGGTTTCTGCCTAAAGTTGTAAGGAGGGCTTCTTTCTTTACACCCTTTATCTTTACATTTCTTTTTCATTCTTCAACCCCTTCAATGCTTACCAATACGTCATCACTAGCACCTTGTTGTGATTGTTCCAGTGCTAGCTTAAGTACTTGGTCGGCATTCAGCTACGTTCACATTCTTTCTCCATCTTTCCTAGGACTTCTAATTCTATCTAGGGAATTGTCCTTGGGAAGATTCCATCGGCTCTGATGAATCATTCGGACTAAACCTATTCCTACCACCCTTTTGTCACCACATTCGTCGTGAATTAAGCGTGTTTTGGGAAGGAATTGCCACCATGAAAAATCATTGAAAATCACATAACGTACTTGTGATATTAAAATCAAAAGTTTTGTACCTTAGGTGTTTTGTTCATCAAAATCGCTCCCCCTTAACACGTGCTTTACACATATTAAGTTGGATAATCGTTAAGTCTTTTTCATCTTTTAGCCAAGTATCATTTAAATCTTCTTAATCCCATTTTCTCCCCTTATCCAAAATGTTAACCATTAATATTTGGGATATTGAATGGATTAACCGGTCTTTGGGTAAAAATGAAATCGATGTTTGGCCATAGAACAAATTATTGCTCCCCCTTAAGTTAATAAGGGATAGTTGTAGTGCTTTAGTATGATATATTTTGAAAGATTTAGAATCTCGTGAGAAATTCTTGAAAAATTATCATACCTTAACACTACAGCAAGCCATTAAAGCACATTATTCACAAATATACATATTCACAAATAATACCAATATAGAGTGACCTGAAATGTACGACCCATTAGATGGATCGTTGCAGTGTCCTGTAGTGCACTCCATATGGTCTACCACCCACGAATCTTTCCAAGCTCCTCATCAATCTACGTTCACGGAGCTTTTGATCGATCTTCTTGATCACGTACTTCGCCATCTGCCGGTAACCCGGATGCCAATCCTCCGTCATTTCTGGCAAAGTCCCACCTGAGTTCAGATGCTCCAACTTTCCTCTGACTTGTAGAAGAGTTCCATCACTATACTTGTGGAGCTCCCCCACCCTCATAAACTTCATCAAACCTCGACTGTTCAAGTAGAAAATGCCGTAATTCGGGACAGAAATGCCGGTATAGGGACATCTTTCTACATGTTGAGGTAGCACTTTATTCACTGGACGGGTTAGGTTGAGCTTCCTTTGATAGCTTTCGACTCCCAACTGAAGATCTTCAACTCGTGTCTTGATGACAACGCTTCGTGTGAACATACGAAGTGCTGTATTCAAAGCAATCAGGTCTTCACGAGGAATATGTGTGAGTTGATCTCTGGTCATCAGAAGCAGCATATCTTCGATATCCTCAAGGCGAATGATGGAAAAATCTCCCTGCTGGATTTTGTATTCCCTGTCATCCTCCTTTTTCAAACGAATCTCCGTCACATGATAGTAGCCATTCTTGGCTTCAGTTTTCATTCCTAAGATGCTGGAGATGCGAATGTCGGATCTAACATTGCTTCCAGAATTGACCAGGCAGCAACCCCTGTACGCCCTTCGGACTCGTTCGTCCCAATGAGATGCACCTATGACAGCATACATATCATAATTACGATTTATTTTGGGGACCTAGAGTCGGTTTACCTTTTCCTCGATAAAGGGTATTGTCCCCCAGTTGGCAGCTTTCAGCAAGGTCAGGGAGGTTGCGTACTTTGATGACCCCTTCAGTAGATACACAAGATCATTGGTGATGAAGAAGTCAAGAGCGATCTGATTATCTTGAGCAGGATCCATTGGAGGTGGAGCTCTTTCTGATTCATGAAGTCCTGGCCGTTGAACGGTATTCAGAGCCTTCAGGATCTCATCGGCATAATATTCGAACTTCATTTGGGTCAATCGGGTTTTGGCACGAAGTCTTTTATCCTTCAGTACTTTCTTCACCAAAGATGGAGTAACCGAAGTCTTATACTCATGAGCAAGAAATGCACATAAGTCAATCGGACTTCGGATACGAAGATACAAGACATCTTTGTCGGCGTCGGTGATCGGATCATACTGCGCCGCTGCCGTGATCCAAGCCTGTGGTGGTGCAGTCTCGTCGATCTCCAACGTGTCCGCCCAGTCCCTTGTGCTTGGTTCAGGAATAGTAGATTGTGGGTTTTGTTGCAGAGGAGTGGAGACGTGAACATCTGCTTGTTCTGATTCAGGCATTTCAGCAGTGTCATGGACGGGTGAGTGTTGTGCAGCTTCAGGTTCGGTTACCGATTCTGCAATCACAGGAGCAACAACAATAGAACTAACAGGGTTAGTTGTAACAGGTATGGATGCAGGGATAAATGTACCAGGAATAGATGACCCTGTAGTGGCATTCACATCGTGGCGCCACTTCGATCGTCTGGATTCCGTGGAAGTAGATTTTTCCTTAGTTGCTTCATCTTTCTTGGACTTGGTGCCAGATTTAACAGGTTTCTTTGAGCTGGCACCCTTATCCCCTTTCTTAGACTGTTTACCCGCATCAGCATCCTTATTGTTATCCGCATTGCTCCCCTTAACACTCTCCTGGTGACCATCACCACCATCATTACCATCATTATCATCGTCATCTGCATCCTCATCATCATCATCCTCATCCTCATCCTCATCATGATCATCATCTTCATCATTATCATCCTCATCATCATCATTCTGATCCTCATCATCCTCATCATCATCATCATTCTTATCTTCTTCTTCTTCTTCCTCTTCTCCACCAGTACCCTCTTCTTCGTCACTCTCTTCCCTTTCTTCCTCAGGGAGAATGTGGTAGGGTACCACACTTCCAAACGTCTTGAACAACCTATCATCCTCCATGATAGCGTCATTCAGGGATTTGAAGAGAGCCCGTTGAATCCTCGATTTATCAAACGATCCAAGTTCCACCATACGAGCCTTAAGGATCTTCTTCAATTCAAAATCCGTCAAGTCATAAGCAATCTTGTAGGCGGCTTCTGAAGGATTGGATGATTTGATCATCAAGTTGTCAGCAGCAAGTGTTTTCAAATCATCACGCAGTTTAGGCATTAGGGATTCAACGGAGTCTTTCACTCTCTGCTCAATAGTAGCTTCAAGAGCTTCTTTCTGCTCTTTTAGGTCATCCTTAATAGCTTTAAGTCTCGTAATTCGTGCTTGATGCCTATCAGCTTCAGCCTTTTTAACCCGAGCAAGTTCTTCTGCATGAGCTTTACGTGTAAATTCCATATCAGCAGCGAACTTAGCAATCAAATCTTCTTGAGCTTTCTTAGATGCTTCCTCACTTTGAGCTCGTCGACGTAACTCTTGGCGAAGTTCATCCATTTCTCTCTTGTGATTATCCACGTGTTTATCCAACATCTCGGCCATCACTATTGCTGCCATTGCAGATGTTGCAGAGCTGCTCTGGGTTGATGGTATAGGCTCGGTTGTAACTGCGGTACTAAGGATGGGCTTTATTGGTGGTGGAGGAAATGGTGTTGAAACCGGTCTGGTTGGTAAGGGTTGAGTTGGTTGAAGTTGAGTTACCAAGGGTTGAGTAGACTCTTTTTCAATACTGGCTGAAATAGGGATTGATGGCTCCTTCGAAGTGGAATAATGTTCAGGTGACCCAAACTCATCAACATCATCTGGTTCCACGTACTCATCCTCAACATCTACCCTTGCACCTGAACCACTACCGCCAGTATCTTTCCTACTCCTTTGAATGGCTATCTTCATCATTTGTTTCTCAGTTTTATCAAGAGTAGGATCAACAATGCCTTCTTCGTCACGTAGACGCATCTCATCAGCCTTACCCTTTCCCTTCTTACCCTCTGTCTTCTTCTTTTTGGCTTTGGATTCAGGTAAATCTGCTTGCTTCCGTTTACCTTTGCTCTTAACCGTGGTGGAAGAGTCTTCACCTGCTAGAATACTTGCTCGTTGATTCTCAATTTCTGTTAGCAAGTTCTTGTAATCAGCAGATGCAATAATCTCATCGGTCAGAAGATGACTGGGAATGGGACCAGGAATAACCGTATTCGAATGAGTCTCCTGCCTTAAGTCTACCAAATCATCATCATCCATCGTGTGGTGACGACTACCTGCACGCTTGTTAATGGATGCATCGTTTTCCATAAAGTAATGTATTATCAACTTAATAAACCTAGGGTACTGGTAGCTTTTAACCTTACCCTTTGTGTTTGTGAAGAGTTGAAAAGTAAACTCCTCCCACAGCAGTGATGCATAATCAATACCCATACCTTTGAACATACCATAAAACATCTTGATGATTGGTGGACGAACAACATCAAACCCAGTTGTTTTGGGTGTTAAACATCGGCTAAGAATCCCAAAAATAGCTTTCCATGGTTGACCAACTTTGGCAGTAGTAAACTCAGACGGGGTTCGTATGTCAAGACATCCAATGGCGGTGAACATCTCCATGATCTGGTCCTTAGTTGGGTTGGCTGAGTATGATGGTAGACCTTTGAGTATCGGTCGAAAGCCAAAGATCTTCCTGAAGTCTGACACAGTAAGCGTCTGCTGCTTGTTGTCTAAGGAAAAAGTGATTTTGTTCGACGTCCTCTCTTTGGTAGCCCAGAACTCGTAAAGGTAGTCATAAGGCACTGATGCACTTCTCCTTAGCGCATGCTTGAGATGAGATTTATCAAGCAAGGCTGTACCTACCTTAAATCCATTATGGGTAGAGTGAGATACTTCCTTCAAACGGAAGTTGTTTGGAATAAACTTTAGAGTCTTGGCTTCAGCAATGGCGGCGGCTCTGTTGTCTTGTAGTTGTTGTACGGTAGGGTTAGTCATCGTCTCTGCTTAAGATAAAACACAAATGTTGATACATACAAGTATGAATATCATTATGACTTTAAACCTAAGCATTGTACATATGACATAATCCCTTAAGCTTTGAAACCATTCAAACATCTTCTATTCGGAATAATCACTCAATTCGAAATAATAGGTCTATACTGAATATAAATCCTATGCGGAACATAAGTCTATTCGGAACATATAGCCTATGCGGAAAAACATCCCTATTCTGAATAAAAAGGCTATTCGGAACATTGATCCTATTCGGAATAAAATACTCTATTCGGAACATTGCCTATGCGAAATAACATCCTATTCGGAACATTGACCCTATGCGGAATAAATTCCCTATTCGGAACATTTGGCCTATGCGGAATAAATTCCCTATTCGGAACATTTGGCCTATGCGGAATAAAGTCCTTATTCGGAACATTTGGCCTATGCGGAATAAAATCCTTATTCGGAACATTTGCCTATGCGGAATAAATTCCTTATTCGGAACATTTGCCTATGCGGAATAAATTCCTTATTCGGAACATTTGCCTATGCGGAATAAATTCTTATTTGGAAAAATTTCTCTTATGCGGAAAGATTTGGCCTATGCGGAAAACTTTTGTCTATGCGGAAAAACTTTTCTATTCGGAAAAAACAGCTTCTATGCGGAAAGTTCTTTCAATTCAGAATGAAAGCGTTATTCGGAAAGTCATTCTTACGCGGAAAGTTTTCAACACTTATATATTTTCTAATTAGGCATGAAATCGTTTGAATCAAGTGTTCTAAAGGTCAAATCTGTGAAAATAGATCTATTCCGAATACAACCCAGGCAAAACCCCCAATTTAATTAACCCTAATTAACCAGAAATTGCAATCAATCGTTTTCAATTAAGAGAGTTAATTAACTTGATATGCTTGAATGATTAAACTGATTATATACCTTTTTGATGATCTTGATCTTAGAAGATTTACTGATTTTGATAGATGTTCATGAGTGTTTGTGTGAAAGGATGAATGGGTATGAAAGGGGTTGTTGGTGTTTGTTTTACTGGAATAGGTTCGACAAAACCGACCTATACATGAATTCAAACCCATAAAACATTTCATTTTGGGTCCTTTACACACACATTCACAAAATCACTCTAATTTTCAATTATTTATTTATTTATTTATTTAGTACATCAATTCAAACCCTCTGTAATCTCGATTCGGATCTGATTTCGGGCGTTCTTCATTTGCTGCACTTTCCGCATCCTTGCATCTTTCCCCTGTGCCAGCGTCCTGAAAATCTAGAAAGTGACCAAGTTTCATCAATTAAGCTGAGTATGGACACCTAAGGAACAAATGTTCGTGTGAGTCAGGGCAACATGGTCAAAGTGCAAAATCAGTCCTAAATGTGTACGTCTAGTAATGTGATGTGTAACAAGTCATAGAAGTGAAAAATTGTCATGGGATTAAATATGGGTTTTATACAGGTCATGAGGTATTTTTTTGAATTTTCTTGAAATTTATATAGGTGCTTAAGTCATAGCAAACAGCCCGTACTTTTGGTAAGTACCGGCAAATCTATGAAATGGGAATCAACTTTAATTACGTAGGTAAATGGTATAAGTCTAGTAACAACTACTTGTTGGATTTTGGCGTAAGTTTTCATAAACATTAAGTGTGTTTGAATATGCATGTGTTTAGTACAATAATGTACACGGAGTGTTGATTTGGTTTTCATACCTTGATTTTAGGTCAAGTGTTAGATTTTCCCGGGCATCCACGTCGTCGGTGACATTTCTCGTTACGTCTTCGCTAGAACCACTACTACTACGCCAGGTGAGTCTATAGCCTCGTTCTTTACCTATTTCAAACTTTTTTTCCCACGAGGGGGATGCATGCTATTTAAATGAAAAGAACATAAGTCATGAATGATTGTTGGACCCGAATGTTGCCTTGAATTGTGTTGAGTACCTAGTTGTAAAAGTCCCTAAATTCGTGAACTATTAACTATTGTCTTGCCCTTGTGTGGGTTGGAGATAGCTGCTTACACAATTGATAGTACTATGGGGTTGACGACCCTATCCGAGACGAGAGCTAGTACGTTGAGTATCCTCTGCGGACGGATAACTTGTGATAAGAAATAAGGTATAATTACAACTAATGCCTTTAGAAGGGGCACTGGTTTCACTTAAATCATGCCGATCTATGTACACGGGTGATTGAGTTAACGGATTAGTGTCACAAGCTTAAACACAATTATTAGGTATTTCTAAAGATAATATCCTTGAATAATAGATTGTGAGTACGACAATGCTATTGAATGGTCATGATTGGTTTTAATACTTATGTTCAACTTATGATTTGATAAACCTATAGATTCGCTCAACCTTTGTGTTGACGGTTTTAAGCATGTGTTTCAGGTAACCAAGATTGATAGTAGTGGAGCATGCGAGGATGGAAGTTGTTGTGGCTTGGCGGTCTACTTTGTTTTCCTCCCTTTTAGCACTTAAATATTTTAAATTATGTCATGTGAACGAAAATGTACTTTTGGGTTGAGATTCAATGGGGACCTAAACGCAACTCTGGTTTGTATTATTTTTGAGATTTGGAAAACAGTAGACTTTGATGTTTTAATCAGTCTTTAACTTATGTTCAAATTTCTACGTCTCTTTGAGTCGTTCGAAATAGCTTATGTGTGATGATAACTGCCTAGCACCCAAATGTTGTAGTTCCGCTGCGCATATGATTTGGGGGTGTTATAGATTGTCACGAGCTTAAACGACACTTAGCCTCAACTACGAAAATGTCGTAGGACACGAATATGCTGCGCAACCCGTTCGTCCCCCGATGGACAATTGTAAGGAATACCTGAGGACGGTGCCAGGGTTTACTCGAGCGAGTAATGAGAGTGGTGCGGAATCCAGCAATGCATCTAGATCGCAATCTATTCATGAGAATATCACGAAGTTCTATTTTCCGAGGCCAAGAAACTATTGGGATCCTGAGAATCGTTTGAGGAGAATGGATAGATTGATGTACGAGCGGTACGTGGTGGAAACTAGAGTAATCAAAAGGTTCGACAAGAATGAGAGGGCACATCAGAGGTTGTTAGTAAGAACTGCAAGGATTGAATTTGATGGAGTGGCAAATAAGAGTGATATTAATAGTCTGAGATCGATGATAGCAAACCTGAGTGCTAGTCTTGAGCAAGTTAGGGAGGATCAGGCGAGGTTGACTAGGATGCAAAGTTGGGAGCATCGAGTTAGAGCATCCCTGCCACCAGATTGGAGATTTGTAAATGAATTGGAAATGGAGGCTAATGATTTTATGGTCCAGCCACCTGCCAAAGGTGTGTGTATCACTATAGGGAATCAGGTAGCAGTGGAGTGTGGATCTACTTCTGGGACGCAGAAGGCGACTGAGTGTGGGCCGAATGATAAGGGAAAGAGGAAGATGGACGAGGACGAGGAAGACAGTGATGAAGAACCCGAAGAGGATGAAGATGAACCGCCATCCAAGAGGTCGTGTGGATCACCACGTGACAAGTTGCTTGTATTTTATTTTATCTTTGATCGTTGTAATCGAACTATTTTAGACTCTTGTATGATGGTATTGTGATGAAAAACTTGATGACTTAAGTTTGAAGGTGTATGGTTGTAGTGGCATTACTTGTCACAAATTTTGGTTGATTTATCAATATAATCCATGTTACCTTTCATAATCTATGATATGTCTTTAATTTGCTCTTTTGTGATGTGAACTGATGAATATTAGTAACCTTGTAGTGATGTGTTGTTGTACTTATATTATGTCTGGAAAGAGAAATCCATCTTAATCTTGATGTGTATACTTACATTGTTTTTCTATTTTCCCTGTCTTTGCAGAGAGGTGTACTTGAGAATTCACCATGCCTCCAAAGCTAACAACTGACCGTGTGAACACAATGATTTAAGAAGCAATTGCAAATGCACTCGAAGCGGATCGTGCAAACCGAAACCTAGATCAAGGTGGAAATGCAGGAAGACAGCAAGCCCCGAGGGAGTGTACTCATGCTGGTTTTATGAAATGCGGTCCCACGCAGTTTCGTGGAACTGGCGGAGCCCTAGAACTCCGAAAGTGGTTAGAGAAGATCGAATGTACTTTTGAGATTAGCGGATGTTCAGAGGCAAATAAAGTCAAGTTTGCAGCTGCCACTTTTCTTGATGACACCTTAAGTTGGTGGAACAATCAAGTAGACACTGTTGGATTAGTGGTAGCAAATGCGAGGACTTGGACTGCTACTAAGGCTCTCTTGACCAAAAAGTTATGTCCCGAAGAGGAGCTGGGTCAAATAGAAGATGAGTTAACGCATTTGACTTTGAAGAACAATGACATTACAGCGTATACAAGGAGGTTTAATGAATTGAGCCTTTTGTGTCCCGATGCCTTTGCTGATGATAACAAGAAAATGAAGCAGTACATCAAGGGTTTGTCAAGTAATATCAAGGGTGAGACAACTTCATCTAAGCCTGGGTCATTCGATGAAGCAGTCCAAATGGCTCACGCGCTAATGGATGTCAAACTGCAAGATAAGAAGGACTTCATTGCCGAAGGAAACAAGAGAAAGTGGGAGGCAGCTCAGAGTAATCAATCCCAAGGTCAAAATCATGGAGGAAACCGTAACAACCAAGGTCAGAACCGCAACCAGCAGTTCAACCAGAGAAGAAATGATGGGATAAGGGTTGTCACTAACCCTAGAGGAGCGAAGGTGAATCCCCACTGTGGTCGATGTAATTTGTACCATGTTGGGAATTGCCCACCTGCGTGTGGCAAGTGCGGAAAAGCGGGTCATAGAATTTCATATTGCCGAGCTAAAGGGGTAGCTACTGGGGCAAATGCCACGAAGGTGATGGTTTGCTTCGGATGTGGAGAAAGAGGGCATAAGCAGGGGAATTGCCCGAAGGCTAGAAACAAGCAAGGAGGAAATAATGCTGCTGTTGTGTATCGAGTAGGGACTGCTGATAAACCGCAAGGCCCTAATGTGGTTACCGGTACGTTTCTGCTAGACGCTTGTTATGCTAGTATATTGTTTGATTCTGGTTCCGACAAGAGCTTCGTAGATGTTAAATTTAGTCGTCATATCGATAGAGAACCGGTAATGTTAACGACTAGTTATAACGTGGAATTAGCCGATGGGAAGATCGTTAGTACAAATTCTATACTAAAAGGGTGTACCTTGAAGTTAGGAAATTACGCTTTTGATATCGACTTAATGCCCATAGAGCTAGGATCGTTCGATGTGATCGTTGGAATGGATTGGCTAATGGCGCATAGTGCCGTGATCGTTTGTGGAGAAAGATTAGTTCAAATCCCGTTGAGGAATAGAGTTTTGACTGTGAAGGGAGATGAATGCACTTCTCGTTTGAAAGTGATATCTTGCTTGAAAATGATGAGATATGTAGAAGATGGATGTGATGTGTTTTTGGCACAAGTTTCTAGTGATGGTGACTTAGAGGCAAAGTTAGAAGAGGTACCTGTAATTCGCGAATATCCGGAAGTTTTTCCTGATGAGTTGCCGGGTTTACCACCCACCCGTGAAGTCGAATTTCGAATCGATTTGATGCCGGGAGCTGCACCAGTTGCTCGTGCACCCTATCGATTAGCACCATCTGAGTTAAAGGAGTTATCGGATCAACTAAAGGAGTTGATGGATAAGGGATTTATTCGACCGAGCTCATCACCATGGGGAGCGCCAGTGTTGTTTGTGAAGAAGAAAGATGGGTCGTTCCGGATGTGTATCGACTATAGAGAGCTCAACAAGTTAACGGTTAAGAATCGGTATCCATTGCCGAGGATTGACGATTTGTTTGACCAATTGCAAGGTTCCTGTGTGAGAGAGGAGGATATCCCTATAACTGCCTTTCGTACGCGGTATGGACACTTTGAATTCCGAGTGATGCCTTTTAGGCTAACAAACGCGCCGGTAGTATACATGGACCTTATGAATCGAGTATGCAAATCGTATCTAGATAAGTTTGTCATTGTTTTCATCGATGATATTCTTATTTACTCTAAGAGTAAGGAAGAGCACGAGAAGCACCTGAGAAAGATATTGGATCTGCTGAAGAAAGAGAAGCTGTATGCGAAGTTCTCAAAGTGTGAGTTTTGGTTAGAGTCTGTGCAATTTCTTGGGCACGTAATTGATAGCAAAGGAGTTCGCGTGGATCCTGCCAAAGTCGAAGCAATCAGGGAATGGTCGGCTCCGACAACGCCGACTGAAGTTCGACAATTCCTTGGTTTGGCTGGGTATTATCGGAGATTCATTGAAGGATTTTTGTTGATTGCGAAGCCATTGACAAAGCTTACAGAAAAGAATAGGGTGTATGAATGGGGAGATGATGAAGAACTCTCTTTCAAAACACTTAAGGACAAGTTATGTTCTGCTCCGATATTATCATTACCAGAAGGAGTCGAAGACTTTATGGTGTATTGCGATGCGTCTCGTAAGGGTTATGGAGCTGTGTTGATGCAACGTGAGAAGGTGATTGCTTACGCGTCGAGACAATTGAGGAAGAATGAAGAAAACTACACTACGCATGATTTGGAATTGGGAGCTGTAGTTTTTGCGCTGAAATTGTGGAGACACTACTTGTATGGGATGAAGTGTGTTGTATTCACTGACCACAAGAGTCTGCAGCACATTTTAGACCAGAAGGAGTTAAACATGAGACAAAGGCGATGGGTAGAACTATTAAGCGACTATGACTGTGAGATTCGCTACCATCCTGGCAAGGCGAACGTCGTAGCGGATGCACTTAGTAGGAAGGATCGAGAGAAACCTTTGAGAGTCAGAGCTTTAGTGATGACTGAGGGTGTTGATTTGACCGAGACAATATTGAAGGCTCAAGAGAAGGGATTAATGAAAGAGAATGTTGGTGCTGAGAACTGGGGAGACTGTTGAAACCTCTTTTTGTGGCTAGGTCAGGCGGGCTGAGATACTTCGAGAATTGGATTTGGTTACCGTTGTGTCCATCCGAGGAAGGAATGCCTGGAGTACGAGATTTGGTTATGAACGAGTCTCATAAGTCGAAGTACTCGATACATCCTGGATCGGATAAGATGTATCATGATCTGAAGAAAGTCTACTGGTGGCCGAATATGAAGGCGGATATTGCTCGTTACGTTAGTAAGTGCTTGACTTGTGCGAAGGTTAAATCCGAACATAAGAAACCATCTGGGCTGTTGGTACAACCAGAGATCCCAGAGTGGCAATGAGAGAAGATCGCTATGGATTTCGTGACAGGTTTACCTAGAACTCCAAGAGGATTTGATATGATTTGGGTAATAGTGGATAGATTGACGAAATCTGCTCACTTCTTACCTATGAAGAAGACGGACATCATGGAGAAACTGGCCAGCGTGTACGTGAAGGAGATTGTCTGTAGACATGGTGTACCTTTATCGATCATTTCGGATCGCGATAGTAGGTTTACTTCGGAATTTTGGAAATCGCTTCAACGTGCGATGGGCACTGAATTGAGTTTGAGCACGGCCTATCACCCGGAGACTGATGGCCAAAGCGAACGAACTATTCAGACGATGGAGGACATGCTCCGAGCATGCGTGATTGATTTTGGAGGAAGTTGGGAACGCCACTTGCCTTTAGTGGAGTTTTCGTATAATAATAGTTATCATGCGAGCATCAAGGCTGCACCATTCGAAGCGTTGTATGGAAGGAAGTGTAGATCACCTGTGTATTGGAGTGAAGTAGGAGAAAGTCAGTTGACTGGACCCGAAATGGTTTTGGAGACGACAGAGAAGATTGTGCAAATTAAGAACCGATTACTTGCTGCAAGAAGCCGACAAAAGAGTTATGTCGATAATAGAAGGAAACCGTTGGAATTTGAGGTCGGAGACATGGTTATGCTTAAGGTTTCGCCGTGGAAGGGTGTGATTCGTTTTGGGAAGAAAGGAAAGTTGAGTCCGAGGTATATTGGACCATTTAAGATTGTTAAACGAATTGGACCGATAGCGTATAAGTTAGAGTTGCCGAATGAGCTTAGTGCTATTCACGACACGTTTCACGAATCAAATCTGAAGAAGAGTTTGGCGGATAAGGAATTGGTAATTCCTTTGGACGAGATTCAGTTGGACGACAAAATGCATTTCGTGGAAGAACCCATTGTGAAGGTTCGATGGAATTCTAGGCGTGGACCGGAATACACTTGGGACGTGAGGACTTTTTCAAGGAAAGGTATCCTCATCTGTTCCAGCGGCACGAAATGTGAGTATAAGAAGAGACGAGCGCCGGGACGTCTCTCTCTTTAAGGAGGGGTGGATGTGATACCCTAGAACCGAGGTCACTTATCTTACCCTAAATTACGCTTATTTTTAAATTTTTAAGAAATTATATTTGCTATATATTTTATCATTTTGGTTGAAACCAATGTTTGAGGTCGTAATCTTGACGATTGACGAATTAAAAAGAACGATGACGACTACGATCCCGATGGATGCCCAAATTTCTATGTTTATTGTCGTTTTATCAATATTATAATTTTTCGAGGATTTTACTTTCGGTTCGTGTTAAGTCGAGTCGGGTGCGTTTTATTGCTTTCTGGGTACATTTAAATTGTCCTAAAAGTACTTTGGAGTGTTCGGGATGATCCCCGACTCCCGCAAAATTTTTCAAATTGACTAGTGAGTTATTCCCGTAAACATTTGAGGTCGTTTTCACTTAAGGCCAAAAGAATGCTCTAATTGCACAACAAGGGCCCCAAATTTTTACAAGGTTCAAACCAAACACACACACAACACAAATTACACCAAAAAATTTCTCCCACCTCTCTCTTTTCTCTCTTTAGGCCGACGACCAAACCAAACCACCACCACCACTTATTTTTTTTTCTAGCTTGTTTTAATCAAAACTAAGGTTAGACCACTTCTAGTTTAATCATTACAAGTGTTTTCATATACTTTAATCAACATGCATCCATAAAAATTTTTCAAGAATCAAATGGATTTTTCAAAAATTGTTTTGATGTTAATTGAGTACATGCATGTTTAATTGGGGTATAATAGATGGATAATCACCCAACAAACCAACCAAAATCAATTTTGTTGGGGTGTTTTGATCACCCATACCCCACGGCCAAATGGGGGTGTTTGGTGGATCATGGTGTTTGTTGGTTTTTGCTAGTGGGTTATGTTTAATTCTTGTTTTTAGATGTTTTTGAATGGGTAAACCCCATTGCATGTTTGATTTGGTGATTGGGTTATGAGATGGATTTGATATTTTAGGGGTTAAGGACTGATTAGGATGGTTAGTAATGGTTAGGAGTGTTTAAGTTGAGGCTAAGTGTCGATAAAATGGTTTGGAAACGAGTGTTGGATTGATTTTGAGATGTGTAATTTTAGGCAGAATGTTTGAGATGTTTTCATAAATTTGATTTTGTAAACAGGTCATGGGACTAGAGTATAGTTGTAGAGCGTCTTCTTAGCTTCGATTTGGTATAAGATAGAGCTTACGACTCCCAACGAGTCAAAAGTTATGATGTTTTGAAAATACGTGTACCGGGAGATGAGAACCTACATAATCCGAAATTATGTTTGGTTTTGGGTCAAATCCCGGGGACCATAGATATAGTTTGGTAATTAGTTAAAGGTTGATTTTGGGTCTCAAACCTGCATTTGTGAGTCTATTATTAGACTTAGGTGTCAAATGGGTCAAAGGTATATTTCAAATGGGTCAAATAAGTCCAACTTGGTCAATGTGCAAAATCAGTCCGAAAAACGTAGGTTTAGTAATGTGTTGAGTAACGGGTCGTAAAAGCGAAAACTTTTAATGGGATTAAAAATGGGTTTTCTAAAGGTCTTAAGGTATTTTTGAGAATTTTCCCAAATTTTATTAAAAGGTTTAAGTCTAGTAAAACAGCCCATACTTTTGGTAAGTATCGGCGAAAAATGTGAAAAGTGTAATAACGTTAATAACAAGGATGAATAGTATAAAACGAGTAACAATTATTTGTTTGGTTTTGGCGTGAGTTTGTAATTATCACATTTGACTAATATGTATGTAATATACAGTACTTAAAGTTTATAAATGAGATTACTCATTACGCGTTATTGTTTGTTAGGTGTTGAATTCCCCGGGCATCCTCATCATCGTCAGTGATCGTCACTCGAATCGTCGACTACTCTATATATATAAGGTGTGAATTTGTAGCCTCTCTTACTATTGTTTTAAATTGTTTTACCCGCGAGGGAAATGCATGCTAGTTTTCTAAAAGGAACATATGTCATGAATGATTATTGGACCCGAATGTTGTCTTAAATTGTGTTGATACCTAGTTGCAAAAGACCCTATATTCATGAACTATTAACTATTGTTTAATCCTAGTGTGGATTGAAAATAGCCGCTTATACAATTGATAGTACTATGGGGTTGACGACCCTATCCGAGACGAGGGCTAGTACGTTGAGTACCCCCTGCGGACGGATAATTTCTGATAATAGATAAGGTATAATTGCAACTGATGCCTTTAGAAGGGGCAATGGTTTCATCTTAATCACGCCGGTAATTATTACGCGGGTGATTGAGTTAACGGATTAGTGTCATGAGCTTAAACACAATTGTCATAACCTTGAAAATAGATTGTTTGATCGACAAGTCTATGAATGATCGTGAATGATTTTTATAACACATATGTTCAAAATGAGATTATAAAACCTATGAAGTATAGCATGGAGCATGCATTGGATGGGAGTTGTGTGTGGCTTGGCATCTACTTGTTTTTCCACCCATATTTAACTTGAACATTTTAATTTTTATGTCATGTTGTTGAAAATGTATCTTTTGGGGTTGAGATTCGTGGGGACCGAAACGCAAACTCTGTGTTGTATCATTTTGGGTTTGGAAAACCGTAGACATGTATGTTTTTAACAATGCGTAATTTATGTTAAAACTTTTACGTCTCTTTGAGTCGTTTGATATATCTTGTGTGCGATGATAACTGCCTAGCACCCAAATGTTGTAGTTCCGCTGCGCATAGCATTTGTTGGGGTGTTAGAGATTGGTATCAGAGCAATCTTACATTGTTCATTTTCTAAAGACGTAATATTTTGAGTCACGATGGTTCGATCGTACAACATCACTTCTTTGATTTTTACAAGTCTATATCTAAATTTGGGTAGTAGTGTGAATTGTTCATTTTAATATTGTTTATGGTACGAGACCATTATTTATTTTTAAATTGCTACGTCGCTAGTACATGATAATAAAGGTATGTCCCCCGGTGTATTCTTGTCCTCTTCATGGACGTCGTGACTTTTCTTCTTTCGGTTAATGGAACCTAAAATTATGTATTTACTTGAATGATGCTATAAATCTTCATTAAAGAGGTTATTTATTTATATTGAACAAAAGCGAGGGGGCGAAGCCGCTTTACCGAATTGTAGAAGTGAAAGAACTCGATCCTCTTGGTGAAATTATTTCTATTCGACCAGGTGATTCTTCTCCTCTCCCCGTATACCCTTGGTGGAATGTGTGTGCAACTCGAGACAATGGGAATCATGATCGTTGTTCTATTTTTGGCGCTTGTGATGATGTTCTATGTCCCCTCTATGTACCTAAGATTGGTCGTTGTTTTCTCGAAACTCTTGTCATATATTCGAAGTATTTTCATTTCTAACATAGTTAATTTTAGTTGGCGATTATATTTCTCGTTTACCTTGTTCGATCTCATTGATTTTTCATTTTATTTCTTGTTGTGCTTGCAATGATCTTTAATCTTGAACCACCTTACTGTTATTTTATGAATAGTCTATTTTAAAAATATGTATGAGTGTGTTAAATGGTTCGTTCAATCAAATGAAAATAGTGTCGATTTATGTATTTAATGATTTATTTATTTTCCTTATAAAAAGGCAAAGCAAAAGTATGTTTCCAAAGTGGACGAAAAATGTTTGATGTGTTTCTTAAAACGATAGTAACAATATTTTCCCATTTCAGATTCCATTTCAAATGATTTAATTATTTTGAAGATTATGTCGAAAACTTTCGTAGTCATATTTGGTATGTAATAATAATGTTTGCGTCGTCAATCGATCCTCAATTATGCACAGCTTAGCTAACTATGCACAATTCGGGAAGAGTCCTGTTTTGTTGGTTGCCGTTGCTTGGTCCTTAAATATGCATGATCTAGCTAATTATGCATAGTTTAGGAAGCGCAATGTAGTTTCAAATCAATTGGTCATCTTTAAAACCGGTAGTGTTTTTTTATAAATGTTTGGATGAGAACGTTTTAAAAATGGTGGATCCTTATACAAGTAATCGTATTCTCTTTGATTCCTAAAGAAAATTTTGAATTTTCTTCTATTCCTTGAAATCTCTTCTTTCGTTTGGCGTTGACTTGGCAAGTCACCTTGACCGAGTAATTTTAGAAAATGTTTTATGTGTTGAATGTAACATGCGAATTTCATCGGAATCATGAGGGTGTTGATGAAATACCAAAGGGGCTCATACCGACACTAAGAAGAAATTTTAGCAAAAATAGAAGACTTCCGAAGTAGAGGAAATCCGAGTTTGAGTAACTCTGAGGGAAATGACGAAGACTTCTCCTACATCGAATGTATCGTACTTTATTTGCTTCTTTTCTTGTTCTTTTGATATGACAACGACACATGATAAATTGTTGAAGTTTACCAACTGTGCATCGGTAATTGGAAGACCATTCCAATTGTCGTCTTCGTTTATTCAAAGTAAGGAATCCTCTTTGTTTGACACGATTTTCTTTGATCATCGATGGTTAAATGATAGATAGCCATAGTTGATGTTTTTGTGGTAAACCCTTGCCTTTTATGTATTTATGTGGTAAGTGATCTGGTCGAGTGATCGTAAGTTGTGAGAAATTGAGACGACATTGTCCAATGAAGTCCGATCATGGAGAACACATGCCATGTAATATATTTTTTTTTAATTGTGAACGATGATGCTTATTGAGATTTTGACCACGTTTGGGACGGAAGTAAGATGGTGTTCTTGCATTTTATATATATATATATATATATATATATATATATATATATATATATATATATATATATATATATATATATATATATATATATATATATATATATATATATATATATATATATATATATATATACACATATATATATATATATATATATATATATATATATATATATATATTATATATATATATATATATATATATATATATATATATATATATATATATATATATATATATATATATATATATATATATATATATATATACATATATATATATATATATATATATATATATATATATATATATATATATATATATATATATATATATATATATATATATATATATATATATATATATATATATATATATATATATATATATATATATATATATATATATATATATATATATATATATATTTATATATATATATATATATATATATATATATATATATATATATATATATATATATATATATATATATATATATATATATATATATATATATATATATATATATATATATATATATATATATATATATATATATATATAATATATATAGTATATATATATATATATAAATATATATATATATATATATTATATATATATAGTATATATATATATATATATAATTATATATATATATATATTATATATATTATATATATATATATATATATATTATATATATATATATATATATATATATATATATATATATATATATATATATATATATATATATATATTTTGGGGTATGGATCCATGTGTGAGCGCCCTGCGATGACATATGTATGTATTTTTCTTTCTTTTTGGATATGCATCCATAGCTAGCAAGCTCGTGAACCTTCTTTAACTTGCAAATTTCCTTTTGACTAGACTCTACCGAGAATCATGTCAAATATCCTTAATTTATCATGGCTTGGCTGATTAGCAAGCATGAGTTAACTTGATTGAACTGATTAACTTGGCATGGTTTGGGGTATTTTTGCAAACATGTTGTGATGTGGTTGTATGTGTTTCATAATGGCCTTTGTGTTTGATTGGGTTGTGATGTCTTCGAGAGAGTTATGTATACGTCGAATGATTTCCGAATCGATGGGTTCATTTTCGATAAGCTAGGGTTGTATGTACGTAATATTGCAATAAGGTGATTTTGTACGACTGATATTAATTACCTCGTCTTGTATATTCTGAACTGTTTTCGATGGGGTCATGTGCGACCCGTGCGATTTTCTTTGTGAGTAGTTATTTTTATGAGACCAATGAACCAAGTGAAAGGATGATTCGAAAGATGGAAAACATGCTCTGAACGTGTGTGATTGATTTTGATAGTTGTTGAGATCGACACTTGCCGTTGGTAGTACCTTTGTACAACGACATTTACCATGTTAACAATGAAGGTGCAACATTTGAAGAATTATGTTGATGAAAATGTGGATCGCTAGTTGGATAGAATGAAGTAGGAAAAAGTCATTTGAGATGGACTTGAAATGATTCGGGAGGGCTACGGGAAGAAATGGTGTAGATTAAGAATCACTTGTTGACTGCGAGAAGCTGTGAGAAGAGATGTGTTGATAACCGTAGGAAGAAATTGGGAAATTGAAGTGGAGACCATATATCGAGATGTTAAGAGATTGAAGCAAGGTATAACACTCATCGTGAAGGTGTGTGATGGAATCCGAGACGTGAACCGAAGTCCCACATCGGAACGTGAAGACCTCTTTAGGAAGAAGTACCCTCATCTTTCTAGTAGTACGAAATGCGAGTATAAGAACCGGAGAGCGCCGGGACGTATGTGACAATCCGTCAATTTATGGTCAATATTTTATTCTCAATATTTATTTGAAAATATTATTTTATGAACTCACTTATTCTTGGGAAGAAATTTGGATTTACATCGACTACGTTTAAACCGGAGGATTCAACGTTACGTGCTTACGTTTACATACACCGTCTTTGGTGACAGTCCGACATTTCAGAAAATAAATTTATCCGTGAATATTATTTTGGAGTTTTAAATGTGTGTTGGTTCATAAACTCACAAATTTACGAGAAGAGGACTAGGACTTACGATTTTATTCTAACGTCCTTTACGACTAAACCGGAAACCTTAGGATTACGTATTTACGTTTTTCGAACTCCGTTTTTGATGAGACAATTTTTATTAGATTCGTTTTGTGCCGTTGATTCATAATTTATAAAAACGTTTTTTCGTAAAAACGACCCGAGGGCACGCAAATCAAGGAAACTAGAATCGAGGGAGTACCCGTAAATAAATGGGATGAGACAAGTGGGACACTTGTCCCACCCCACTCCAAAACCCGGCTAACACTAGCAACTCCAACACCACTTAGGTGTCAAGTTTATCTCACAAAGTCTTACACTTGTCTTAGCTTACTAAGTAAGCCTTCCACTAGTCAAAACATCTAACTCAAACCATTTCCTCATTATTCACCATGCAAACAACTCACATACTCTCTCATTCTCTCCATTTATGCCGTCCACCATCTCACCCTAAACATCTAATTTGATCACAAATTAACCATGAATTCATATGTTACCTCTACATATGATGAAGCTCTTTTGAAGCCCTATTGATTGGTGGGTAATTATAACATCCAAGGAGGAGTTCCTATGGTGTCCTTGAGCGTGATTTTCTATAAGTTGTTCATGAAGCATGGTGGTCTTGAAGATGGTCTTGGCTATGCACAAGTTTCTCCATCCAAATCCATGTCAAACTCATAACCTACATCAACTTGGTGGTATAAAGATTGTCCTCCTCATCTTCTTGTTAATTTGATTATGTAAACATGTATTTTATTTCATATTGTATATGTATATGATGATTATATGATGATAAAAATGTTATGTGGGGGATTTGGTGTTGATAAATATGATTAAAAAGGTGAAAAACTATAAGAAACAAGGTTAAAATCTGATTAATTTACATGGCTGTATAAAACAGTAAAAAAACATGTTATGAACTGATAAAATGATGAAGTAGAATCCATTTACAGTAAGCCATGGGTCTTGTACACATGTGAGAGTTGGCCATGCAATGGAATCAAAGTAATGAGTGAGATATGATCAAAACAAGTTTAGGATATAAATCTGAGGTTACTGTTTTGGACGATTTTTATAAAATATTTAGAAGATGATTCAACAGTAGCCATAGAAGAGTTAAATGTAAAACATATCATGTAGTTTATGGGATAAACATTTGAGCTTCTATCTCCATATAGAACTCAAGATATGGCAGTTTTGGTGTGAAAGTGAAGATAAAAATCAGATTTTTGGAAATTAAAGTATAATACTGTTATATAAGCACTCAAAATTTAAATAGTATAAAATATAAATTAAAACCCACTAACTTATAAAACTTATTTATATAAATATGTAAAAGGGTAAATGAATTAATAACTTATATAAATGGTAGTGAAATAATACTTATAAGTTATAAAACTATAAACATTGTTTTTACGACTTTTTCGGCTATCGCCGTAAAAATTAACGTTTTTTCGCCAAATAAAACTTAGACGACCAAACCCGTCTAATGTAAAGTTTACAAAAGTCATATACTGATATATAAGTATCTAATACAAGTAAAAACCGATAAAACCCGAACTATAAGAAATACGGACATTTACGAGCTAATTAAGCATATTGGACTAATAATTGGACTAAATAAGATGAACACTCATAAAAAGAACTTATTGGGCTTAACCCATTTAGGGCCCAACTTGTAAAATGTAGATACTGATAATGTAAGTATAACAAGGATTAATACAAGTTAAGAACTTATAATAGGCTTATTGGACCTAAAACACGTAAATAGGTTAAAACGAGAAAACTAGTGTAAAAGTTATCGACACATAACACAAAAATGAGTAAATAAGAATATGTAAACCCACTTGATCATCATATATAAATAATAATCATATGTATACATAATTGTTAATTTTATAAAGTCATTGGACATGAGTCTAAGACGAGTATTATTTGTCTAGGTTTCCGTGATTGAAGCACGTACCGTACGTCCGAATTTCCGATAACCCGCCTTCCCACATCAACGTGAGTTCATAGCCTCGCACTCTTTTAAATGTTTTTATGAAATGCTTTATAAACCCGCGAGGGAGATAACATGTTAGTTTTTATAAAATAGGACACCATTTGTCCCGATTGTTTGTTTATTGATTTTGGACCCGAATGATTGAATGACCCGATTGTATGACCTGATAAATGATTAATGGACCCGATAGATGAAATAAAATGGATTATTAAAGTAGGTTATGTCACTAAAAGTCCCATTAGCATGAATTGTGAACTACCGGGAGTTGGTAGACGCTTATGCATTTAATAGTACTATTTGGGGACGATCACCCCAGTTCGCACCTTGACGGTTAATCCCCGTCGTGCCACATTGATTGGTAAGCGAATTTATGTATGAGAAGATTTCCATAGCGTGACCTTTGTGACGACACGCTACTTTAGATGGGCAAATTTGGTATCGGGTTAGCTACCCGTTGTTGGTTTTAGTAAGGTAACAATGTCATGCGGCTTATAATAATCCAGTTAACGAAATACTACTAGACGCTCTGAATTACGATGTATTGCCTGACTAGCAATACAGGGTCATACTATTGATATTATGTTTGTGTTTTGGTTTTATATAACCATATTCATATAACGGTTTTTGTTTAATCTATACAACGTTGTAAAACATATTGTATGATGTTTTTACGACATTGACTCGTATAATGATTTTTAAGGCAAATGCCTATATTATGATTTTCGATAAGGATTTATATAAAAATGACTTTGGCTATTTTATGGCCTATTACAAAGATTTGTATAAAATGATTTTGCCTATTTTACGGCCTATTACAATGATTTGTACGAATTGATTTTTTGGTACTAATTTTATACCAAAGTTATATTGATGGAATTTATTAAACTCTATGAATTCACTCGGCGTTAACGCTGACCTTTTCTTTTAACGTGTTTTATCTCAGGTACTTGAAGGTAATTCTCCGGGAAGACGACAAGAATTCATGGCCCGCACTTAAACATTATTTTCCATTCAAATATTTTGTAAAACCTTGTATGAAATGTAATGACTTGGGACCGATGTAACTTTGATATTTATGAATGGAAATGATTTATTATTAAACGACGCGATTTTTATGCGTTGTCTATGATGTGAGTAATGTGCTATCCCGTAACACCAACGAGTCTTCCGCTGTATTGAGTTGTATAAATTTGGGGGTGCTACAGTTTGGTATCAGAGCTCTCGTTATAGAGAACGAAAGATTTTTAAAACCAAGGTTTTGAATAAAACATTTCAAAATCTTTTAACTTCAAACATTTTTCTAAAAATGTCTAAAAATCTTTTGACTATAACGGTGCCGAAGAATTCCCGAGTTACCGACAAGGCCAAGACTGAGAAGTGTTATTTTAATATATATATATAACTTGGATTATATATATATATATGATGTAATTTTATTACATGATTGTTTGATGATATTCGTAGAAATGTTAATAGTAGTTGATTAAGATCTTGAAGAAGAATTGGCGAGATTAAATTTGATATCGATGTCATGACGATCTTTCCTTATAGAGTGGAGTTTGACAAAACGTTACCACCTGGAAAGGTGTCATCTGATTCGTTGTCACCCAATTCTTAAATTGAAATCAAAAGGGTGAATGTTGCACTTGAGGCTGTTATTGGAACCATTACCCAAAAGCCTCATGCCACTAGTACCTTTACGAGAAGTCTAATTTAATGTATGAGTCATCTCATGCTAGTGACTTATTTGATAATTGTTGTTGTAAGAGCTATAGGATTGGAAATTAAGTGTTGATTTATATCAAGCTTTTATTGCCCTTTTAAGGTTTATAAATAAGGCTGAAAGTATTGGAATATGAGGTAGGATATCGAATTGAGTATAAAATTTGTTGGGACTTGAATAAAGTAAAATTTAACCATATGGAATATGAGATTATTAATAGAAGTCGTTAAGTTCTGTGATTGAATTATAAGGTTTTAAATGATTGTTAGTTCGTGTTAAGGGTTGTTCCTAAGCCATTGTCCACTGACGAGGATACCCAGCGTCCAATAAATAAATTGAAGAAATCTTCTTCTGAATTAGGACCAATGGATCTTCCGGGACATATGGAACACCTAATGACTCTTGTAGATTAGTATTCATTTTGGTATCTTTTAAAAATCCCTAACTTAACTGAGATATCAGTTGGTAGGATGAGTTCTGAGAATTGTATGACATAGTGACACGTAATGTGTTACGGTACAATTTTGACTTGTTTGTGATTAATGAAAAGACTACCTTTGATTGCTAAATCCTACATGTATCGATGTTATCTATCCTTTATTGCTTCATCCTAATGTTCGCATTAGTGATGCAACCATTGAACAAGTGCTCATCTTGATTTGAGTTACGTTGTGAATCATTCTTCGTGAGTGCCATCGAGGTCATGAACCTCATGATTAATTGGCTAAGCTCATTTCCTATCATATTGTAGTTAGTTCTTGGTGAACAAGCTTCCATCACTCTTTTACAGATCACTCATCGTTTTTATAAGATAAAACGGTATCCTTTGAGAAAATTTAATTTTCATCACAATAAGGATTATTCAAAGTAAGAACTATAAGTGATTGTTATCAAAATGAGGTTGTTTATGAAGCACCTTGAAAAAACTTAATTGATTTCATAATAAATAAAATCTTTGTAAATTTATTCTTGATTCTTATTTAAGAATTAAGTATGTAAATGTTTTTATTATAAACATGATGATAAAATTTTGACGAACTGAGTATTGCATCGTTAATCTTGAAACTGTATATAGTTGCGCGCCTACATACAATTGGGAATGGACCATGCAAGACTGATTAGTAGTCACCATAAAACTAATGAATAAACACTACATTTTCTTTGAAGATTGTGAAAGATTAAAATTTCATGAGATCTGCAAGAAGTGAAAAACAAGGACATAGTGTTAGGGACACCTACATATGTGCCTGTAGCATCTATTCTTCTGAGTCGAATTTACTCATCTGTGGAAATTGTCTTATTTGACAATTGACAATTCTTTCTTGTCCAATTCTCCCTTAGTGAGATTCTTAGGAAAAGTATCTGATTACCGAGTGTTGATACCCGACTAGATGTATTGACGTTCTTATCATTTCTTTTGATTTGATTTCATTTGAATGACCTGGGTAACGATCCGAGGAGTTTTCGAATGCGTACTCAAATTATGAAAACATGGGATATATTCATATTCGTTAAATGTTTTCGTTTGTATCTGATTTGAAATTCTCTCGCGTAGATTATGCGTAGACCTTACCCTTTTAATAGTGGTTGTGTCTCCTGATATCCTTGAATTTGTGAAGGATTATGAGTTATTATTAGTCTTTTGAGAAATTCACATCTTATCGACGGCAATGCAACTGGAAAGTTGGTAATGCCAGTAGAATAGATTGATTGATTATGACATGACGACATTGTCTTAATTGATGGGAAATCGAATAGAATTCCCCTAAATGATAAGATGTTGATTATCAAAAGTGATCTAAATAATTCTTGATGGATGACCATATCCTGTATTTAGATTTGAAATTATACCGTGAATGGTTGTGAACTAGTTATAGATATTATAATCTAGAAATAACTTAAAGTGAATTTATTAAAAGATGTTTATCTTATCTGAAACTTTAGGAAGTATTTGTTGATAAATTACCTAGAATTTCGCCATTAAGGCAAGTTGAAATTGGTATTAATTATATTCCCAGTGCTGCACCTATGGCTTGTGCATTGTACGTCAGCACCATCTAAATAAAAGGAATTACCGTACAACTGAGAGAGTTGTCGGAGAAAGATTTTATTATACCAAGCCTGTCATCCTGAAGAGCTATGGTGTTATTATTCCTTATATATATAGATTACTGTGACTGAGTAAATTGACAATCGAAAACGATATCCATAACTCGAAATGGAAGAATTGTTCGATCATTTACAAGGTTCTAGCAAATTTGATCCATAGCATGGTTATCATCAACTTCGCATCTGCGAAAGAGATTATCTATTCCAATCACTACATCCGGTGCTTGTAATGAACATTATGAGTTCCACGTGATGTCGTTTGGATTGACCAATGCACATGTAGCATTCATAAATTCGGTGAATCACGTGTGTAGGCTTTAATTTGATAAATTCATGCTTGCGATCATTAAGGACTATTTGTTTGTTAATACGAATAATAATGAGTTAATAATTAGTTATAAATTGCCCTGAATTGGCTAAACAATGAAAACCTATACCTTAAATATTTAACATGTGATTAAGGACTTAATCCTTTATATGATTTAACCGTGTAATTAATAGATAATGGAAGCTATATTGACTTTTCAAATATTAGAACCATTAACGCTTAGGGATTAAAAACTTAATCCTTTACATAAAATGACCGTTGGATTAATAATGGTAAGATGTATGCATATAGACTCTTCAAAAATTAAGAGCCCTTTTAAGACTTTGGATTTTATCAAAAAGAAATGGAAATATGTTTTGACGAATATTTTAACAAAGGATTTATAAGGGACTATTCCCTTATACACAAACCATTTAACTAAACTTCTGTTTAGGGGTAAATGTTTGTGTATACCTTAAGACAATCTAAGAAGGATTGAGGAAACCATTTAAACCTTAACTTGGAATTTGAAACGAAAATTTTTACTTTTCAACTAAGAAAACTTTGACCAAAGTATAAACAAAGATTTTTCGAACATTTACGAAATCTTATTAAATATTTTCGATAAATCAACAAAAATCGTGTTAATTAAATTCAAATTTATTTTGAACATTTTATATAATTGGTCGAACTAAGAAATTTAAAATTTTTACGTTTACGTTTCATAAAAATTAACTAATAATTATTTAATTAATTATAATAGTTATCGACGCTTTAGAAGATGGATTGAGTAAAACGGATAAAAATGATAGTTGAGAAGAAACTAAAACATAGAAGATATGAAGAAAGAATTTTGAATAAATACGGTTATGATATTTATTTCATCAGGAAAGTGAACGTAATTACTGACGCATAATATAGAAAGAATATCTGAGTGAATTGTGGACATGATAATTATATCATCATGAGAAGTGAATATAGATACCGATGCATTATGTAGAAAAGATAAAAAAAAACCAGTTAGGACATGTTCCTTATTAATGAAGGTGCAAAATAAATTGCCGAACGATATAAAAATAAACGATGTTTGTAAAAAGGTTAATATAGATAATAAAAGGAGTTCGCGGTTAATGCGAACCATTAAAATTGAGAAGCCGATAGCATTAAATGTTTTAAAGGCCACTTGTGGTTACCTAAATATGGAGATTGTGAGATATAGTTATGTTGGAATTTGTAAGTATAAGTATTATATGTATGTCATTTTTGACTAAAAGTATCCTTGTCTGAATAAGTTGTACTAATGACAATTATGAAGGCAGACATCGCCTCATACATTAGTAAACGTCTAGCTATTGCAAAGGTCATCATCTGAATTTAATTCGATTTGGGTCATCGTCGACAGACTGACCAAATATGCTAATATCATTCTCGTTAATGATAAATGCAAAAGAGTTATGTAAACATAGCATGCCTGTATCGATCATCTATATCAAGATCCTCGCTTCGCATCGAATTTCTAGAGATTTGCTCAGAAATCATTGAGAACGAACCTTGGTGAGAGTACTATGTACCACCCCAAATCGAAGGGACGAGGTAAAGTAACGATACAAGGTAATATAAGTGCTGTTTTGTGTTTGAATGATTGACCTTTGGTAATGAACCGTATAATCGTTTTCCTTTGAAGAGATTATCATTGATAATTATCGTATTAGGATCGAGATCTAATCTTGTTAGGATCTAAATCTTAGAGCATCTGTAAGCAAGAATTGAGATGAAGACACCCGACATACACCCATTGTGAGTTGGACATGTCTTTTAGGTTTAAGGTTTCCTATGATGGCAAACCTAACCTTGCAAAATACCCGACCCGCGAGATTTGAAATGATTGTTGAAATTAGGATCTGATTATTGACAGCCGGTAGTGGGCAAGAGGTTATGTGAATGTGAAATGTAGATCTTGAAGTGCCAAATGGGTAGCGAAGTTATGCCAAAAATTTTAACCTTGGAAAAATGAATTCATGATCTGACAAATCATGGGATATAAGTCCCCGTTGTATGGGACCATTGAGATGATATAAAAGATTTGGTTTGAAAGGCATATAAGCTGGATCTACCCTAGGACTTCAAAGACTGCGTGAATTATGTTTCGTATATCGAACTTGATGGAATGTCTATCAAGTGAGAATCTGATTATTCTTAGTAGAGCTTAGATCGGCGAAAAGTTGCATTCATCAAAAACCCGTGAACATCATGGATAGAGAAAGTAAGTCAACGTTTAGCCTGATCTTATTCCCGTAGTTATGTTTGATGAAACTCGCGTATTATAATGGATTACACTTGTGAGAAAAGACCGAATGTGGAGGAAATATCTACATGGCTTTAACTCTATAAGAAGCGAGTAGTAAGGTAAGATGATCTTTGAGGACAAAGATCATGTTTAGGGGTAAATGCTGTGACAATCCGTCAATTTATGGTTAATATTTTATTCTTAATATTTATTTCAAAATATTATTTTATGAACTCACTTATTCTTGGGAAGAAATTTGGATTTACATCGACTACGTTTAAACCGGAGGATTCAACGTTACGTGCTTACGTTTACATACACCGTCTTTGGTGATAGTCCGACATTTCAGAAAATAAATTTATCCGTGAATATTATTTTGGAGTTTTAAATTTGTGTTGGTTCATAAACTCACAAATTTACGAGAAGAGACTAGGACTTACGATTTTATTCTAACGTCCTTTACGACTAAACCGGAAACCTTAGGATTACGTATTTACGTTTTCGAACTCCGTTTTTGATGAGACAATTTTTATTAGATTCGTTTTGTGCCGTTGATTCATAATTTATAAAAACGTTTTTCGTAAAACGACCCGAGGGCACGCAAATCGAGGAAACTAGAATCGAGGAGTACCCGTAAATAAATGGGATGAGACAAGTGGGACACTTGTCCCACCCCACTCCAAAACCGGCCAACACTAGCAACTCAACACCACTTAGGTGTCAAGTTTATCTCACAAAGTCTTACACTTGTCTTAGCTTACTAAGTAAGCCTTCCACTAGTCAAAACCATCTAACTCAAACCATTTCCTCATTATTCACCATGCAAACAACTCACATACTCTCTCATCCTCTCCATTTATGCCGTCCACCATCTCACCCTAAACATCCAATTTGATCAAAAATTAACCATGAATTCATATGTTACCTCTACATATGATAAAGCTCTTTTGAAGCCCTATTGATTGGTGGTAATTATAACATCCAAGGAGGAGTTCCTATGGTGTCTTGAGGCTGATTTTCTACAATTTGTTCATGAAGCATGGTGGTCTTGAAGATGGTCTTGGCTATGCACAAGTTTCTCCATCCAAATCCATGTCAAACTCATAACCTACATCAACTTGGTGGTATAAAGATTGTCCTCCTCATCTTCTTGTTAATTTGATTATGTAAACATGTATTTTATTTTCTATTGTATATGTATATGATGATTATATGATGATAAAAATGTTATGTGGGGATTTGGTGTTGATAAATATGATTAAAAAGGTGAAAAACTATAAGAAACAAGGTTAAAATCTTGATTAATTTACATGGTTGTATAAAACAGTAAAGAAACATGTTATGAACTGATAAAATGATGAAGTAGAATCCATTTACAGTAAGCTATGGGTCTTGTACACATGTGAGAGTTGGCCATGCAATGGAATCAAAGTAATGAGTGAGATATGATCAAAACAAGTTTAGGATATAAATCTGAGGTTACTGTTTTGGACGATTTTTAGAAAATATTTAGAAGATGATTCAACAGTAGCCATAGAAGAGTTAAATGTATCACATATCATGTAGTTTATGTGATAAACATTTGAGCTTCTATCTCCATATAGAACTCAAGATATGGCAGTTTTGGTGAAAGTGAAGATAAAAATCAGATTTTTGGAAATTAAAGTATAATACTATTATATAAGCACTCAAAATTTAAATAGTATAAAATATAAATTAAAACCCACTAACTTATAAAACTTATTTATATAAATATGTAAAAGGGTAAATGAATGAATAACTTATATAAATGGTAGTGAAATAATACTTATAAGTTATAAAACTATAAACATTGTTTTTACGACTTTTTCGGCTATCGCCGTAAAATTAACGTTTTTCGCCAAATAAAACTTAGACGACCAAACCCGTCTAATGTAAAGTTTACAAAAGTCATATACTGATATATAAGTATATAATACAAGTAAAAACCGATAAAACCCGAACTATAAGAAATACGGACATTTACGAGCTAATTAAGCATATTGGACTAATAATTGGACTAAATAAGATGAACACTCATAAAAAGAACTTATTGGGCTTAACCCATTTAGGCCCAACTTGTAAAATGTAGATACTGATAATGTAAGTATAACAAGGATTAATACAAGTTAAGAACTTATAATAGGCTTATTGGACCTAAAACACGTAAATAGGTAAAACGAGAAAACTAGTGTAAAAGTTATCGACACATAACACAAAAATGAGTAAATAAGAATATGTAAACCCACTTGATCATCATATATAAATAATCATCATATGTATACATAATTGTTAATTTTATAAAGTCATTGGACATGAGTCTAAGACGAGTATTATTTGTCTAGGTTTCCGTGATTGAAGCACGTACCGTATGTCCGAATTTCCGATAACCCGCCTTCCCACATCAACGTGAGTTCATAGCCTCGCACTCTTTTAAATGTTTTTATGAAATGTTTTATAAACCCGCGAGGGAGATAACATGTTAGTTTTTATAAAATAGGACACCATTTGTCCCGATTGTTTGTTTATTGATTTTGGACCCGAATGATTGAATGACCCGATTGTATGACCTGATAAATGATTAATGGACCCGATAGATGAAATAAAATGGATTATTAAAGTTAGGTTATGTCACTAAAAGTCCCATTAGCATGAATTGTGAACTACCGGGAGTTGGTAGACGCTTATGCATTTAATAGTACTATTTGGGGACGATCACCCCAGTTCGCGCCTTGACGGTTGATCCCCGTCGTGCCACATTGATTGGTAAGCGAATTTGTGTATGAGAAGATTTCCATAGCGTGACCTTTGTGACGACACGCTACTTTAGATGGGCAAATTTGGTATCGGGTTAGCTACCCGTTGTTGGTTTAGTAAGGTAACAATGTCATGCGGCTTATAATAATCCAGTTAACGAAATACTACTAGACGCTCTGAATTACGATGTATTGCCTGACTAGCAATACAAGGTCATACTATTGATATTATGTTTGTGTTTTGGTTTTATATAACCATATTCATATAACGGTTTTTGTTTAATCTATACAACGTTGTAAAACGTATTGTATGATGATTTTACGACATTGGCTCGTATAATGATTTTTAAGGCAAATGCCTATATTATGATTTTCGATAAGGATTTATATAAAAATGACTTTGGCTATTTTATGGCCTATTACAAAGATTTGTATAAAATGATTTTGGCTATTTTACGGCCTATTACAATGATTTGTACGAATTGATTTTTGGTACTAATTTTATACCAAAGTTATATTGATGGAATTTATTAAACTCTATGAATTCACTCGGTGTTAACGCTGACCTTTTCTTTTAACGTGTTTTATCTCAGGTACTTGAAGGTAATTCTCGGGAAGACGACAAGAATTCATGGCCCGCACTTAAACATTATTTTCCATTCAAATATTTTGTAAAACCTTGTATGAAATGTAATGACTTGGGACCGATGTAACTTTGATATTTATGAATGGAAATGATTTATTATTAAACGACGCGATTTTTATGCGTTGTCTATGATGTGAGTAATGTGCTATCCCGTAACACCAACGAGTCTTCCGCTGTATTGAGTTGTATAAATTTGGGGGTGTTACAACGTCGCTCCCTTAAGGAGGGGAGGATGTAATACCCGTGAATGTGTCGTATGATACTAAGTTATTGTCTCAAGAGTTGTTCAGTATGAGCATCTCTCTTAAGTTGTGGCTCACTTGTGGATGTGATATCCCGAGCCCAACGTCATTTATTTAATCCTATTTTACGAATATTTTTGAAATTTTTAAGAAATTTTGTTTGTTATATATTGACGGTTTAATTTGAAACCAATGATCGAGGCCTTAATTTTTACGTTTGCCGATTTAAGAAGTACCGATAACGACCACGATACCGACGGATGCCCAAAATTTATCTTTTATTATCGACTGATCGATATTTGAGTTTTTCGAAGTTTTTATTTTTATTACGTTTTAAGTCGAGTCGGAACCATATGAATATTCGTTTTGTGTACGTTTGAACCATTTAGAAGTAATTTGAGGTAGCCGGGACGAAACCCGACTCTCGTAAAATTTAAAACCGACTAGTATGTCATAATCCCGCTCTTTAAAAGTAGATTTGCCACTAATGCCAAAAGATAATTACTATGTCAAAATTGGTCCCTCCATTTTTACAAAAGGAACCACTAACACACACACACTTCATTTTTACTTTCAAAAATTAGGGTTTACTCTCTCCCTTTTCTCTCTAGGCCGCCGGCCTACTACCACCACCACCACAAACCACCCTAAAAACTTGATTTTTGACAAATCCAATCAAAGACCACCTCTTGTCTCATCATTGTAAGAAATCTAATCAATTAAAAACACACATGCAACATCTTTAATTTTTCAAGAATCAATGATTTTTCGAAAACATGTTTTGATCAAATTAAATCATGAAATTGTTTAATTGGTGAGTGGGTAATGTTAATTAACCCATAAAACAAGATGGGGATTTATGATTTTGGTGTTCTACAGCCCCAAAACCCACGAATTTATGGGGGTTTTTGGGTGTTCATGGTGTTTGATGAAATGTGTCATGGGTTGTGTTTATAATGTTGTTTTTGGTGTTTTTGAATAGGATAAACTAATTGCATGTATGATTTAGGACTTGGGTTTTGATGAAGGTTTGATGTTCTTGATGATATAGGCAGTTTGGGGAGATTAGGAATGATTACAAGTGGTTAATCTAGGTTTAGATGATGTTTGGATGGATTGGAATCAAGTTTCGAATTGATTTTGGAAGGGTGATTTTAGACCAGACTGTTTAGGGTTTATTTTCATGGGTTTAATTTTTTAAACAGGTCATAATGATAGGATAGAGATGTAGAGCTTTGTCTTAGCTTTGTTTCGGTATAAGGTAGATTTTACGACTCCAAACGAGTCAAAAGTTATGCTATTTTGAAAGTTCGTGTACCGGGAGATGAGAATCAATCCGAAATTATGTTTGGTTTTGGGTCAAATCCCGGGGACCATAGATAGAGTTTGGTAAATGATTGAAAGTTAATTTTTGGTTTCAAACCTGAATTTGTGAGTCTATTTTTCGACTTAGGTGTTGGATTGGTCAATGGTGTATTTTAAATGGGTCAAACAAGTCCAACATGGTCAAGGAGCAAAAATCAGTCCAAAATGTGTACGTCTAGTAATGTGTTATGTAACGAGTCATAGAAGTGAAAAAATTTTATGGATTAAATATGGGTTTTATACAAGTCATGAGGTATTTGTGTGAATTTTCTTGCAATTTATAAAAGTGCTTAAGTCATAGCAAATAGTCCGTACTTTTGGTAAGTACCAGCAAATTTATAAGATAGGAATCAACTTTAGTTACGTAGATAAATGGTATAAGTCTAGTAACAACTAATTGTTGGATTTTGGCGTGAGTTTTCATAAACATTAAGTGTGTTTGCATATGCGTTTGTTTAGTACAATAATGTACACGGAGTGTTGATTTGGTTTTCGTACCTTGATTTTAGGTCAAGTGTTAGATTTTCCCGGGCATCCACGTCGTCGGTGACATTTCTCGTTACGTCTTCGCTAGAACCACTACTACTACGCCAGGTGAGTCTATAGCCTCGCTCTTTACTTATTTCAAATGTTTTTACCCGCGAGGGGGATACATTCTAATTTAAATGAAAATGGACATAAGTCATGAATGATTGTTGGACCCGAATGTTGCCTTGAATTGTGTTGAGTACCTAGTTGCAAAAGTCCCTAAATTCGTGAACTATTAACTATTGTCTTGCCCTTTGTGTGGTTTGGAGATAGCCGCTTATACAATTGATAGTACTATGGGGTTGACGACCCTATCCGAGACGAGAGCTAGTACGTTGAGTACCCTCTGCGGACGGATAACTTGTGATAAGAAATAAGGTAAAATTGTAACTGATGCCTTTAGAAGGGGCACTAGTTTCATCTTAATCATGCCGGTAAATGTACGCGGGTGATTGAGTTAACGGATTAGTGTCATGAGCTTAAACACAATTATTAGCTATTGCTAAAGATAATATCCTTGAATAATAGATTGTGAGTACGACAATGCTATTGAATGATCATGATTGGTTTTTAATACTTATGTTCAACTTATGATTGATAAACCTATAGATTCGCTCAACCTTTGTGTTGACGGTTTTAAGCATGTGTTTTAGGTAACCAAGATTGATAGCAGCGGAGCATGCGAGGAGGGAAGTTGTTGTGGCTTGGCGGTCTACTTTGTTTTTCCTCCCTTTTAGCACTTAAATATTTTATATTATGTCATGTGAACGAAAATGTATTTTTGGGTTGATATTCAATTGGGACCAAAACGCGACTCTGTTTTGTATTATCTTTGGGGTTTGGAAAACAGTAGACTTTGTTGTTTTAAACAATCTTTAATTTATGTTTAAATTTCTACGTCTCTTTGAGTCGTTCGAAATAGCTTATGTGTGATGATAACTGCCTAACACCCAAATGTTGTAGTTCCGTTGTGCATAGCATTTGTTCGAACTCATTGATTTTTTATTTTATTACTTGTTGTGCTTGCAATGATCTTTAATCTTGAACCACCTTACCGTTATTTTGTGAATAGTCTATTTTGAAAATATGTATGAGTGTGTCAAATGGTTCATTCAACCAAATGTAAATGGTGTCGATTTATTTACTCAATTATTTATTTATTTTTCTCACAAATAGGCAAAGTACAAGTATGTTTCCAAAGTGGACGAAAAATGTTTGATGTGTTTCTTAAAACGATAGTAACAATATTTTCCCATTTCAGATTCCATTTCAAATGATCTACTTATTTTGAAGATTATGTCGAAAACTTTCGTAGTCATATTTGGTATGTAATAATAATGTTTGAGTCGTCACTCGATCCTCAATTATGCACAGGTTAGCAAACTATGCGTAATTCGGGAAGAGTCCTATTTTGTTGGTTGTCGTTGCTTGGTCCTTAAGTATGCATGATCTAGCTAATTATGCATAGTTTAGGAAGCGCAATGTAGTTTCAAATCAATTGGTCATCTTTAAAACCGGTAGTGTTTTTGATAAATGTTTGGATGAGAACGTTTTTAAAATGGTGGATCCTTATGCAAGTAATCGTATTTTCTTTGATTCCTAAAGAAAATTTTTGAATTTTCTTGTATTCCTTGAAATCTTTCTTTCGTTTTGCGTTGACTTAGTAAGTCACATTGACCGAGTAATTTCAAAAAAAAAAACTTTTTTTTATGAGTTGAATGTAACATGCGAATTTCATCGGAATCACGAGGGTGTTGATGAAATACCAAAAGGGCTTGTATCGACACTGAGAAGAGTTTTTAACAAAAATAGAAGACCGTCGAAGTAGAGGAAATCCGAGCTCGAATAACTCTGAGGGAAATGACGAAGACTTCTCCTACATCAAATGTATCGTACTTTATATATTTTCTTTTCTTGTTCTTTTGATATTTCAACGACACGAGATAAACTGTTGAAGTTTACCAACTGTGCATCGGTAGTTGGAAGACAATTCCATTTGCCGCCTTCGTTTATTCAAAGTAAGGAATCCTCTTTGCTTGACTCGATTTTCTTTGATCATCGATGGTTAAACGATAGATAGCCATAGTTGATGTTTTTGTGGTAAACCCTTGCCTTTTATGTATTTATGTGGTAAGTGATCTAGTCGAGTGATCGTAAGTTGTGAGAACTTGAGACGACATTGTCCAATGAAGTCCGATCATGGAGAACACATGCCATGTAATATATTTTTTTTACTGTGAACGATGATGCTTATTGAGATTTTGACCACGTTTGGGACGGAAGTAAGATGGTGTTCCTATATTATATATATATATATATATATATATATATATATATATATATATATATATATATATATATATATATATATATATATATATATATATATATATATATATATATATATATATATATATATATATATATATATATATATATATATATATATATATATATATATATATATATATATATATATATATATATATATATATATATATATATATATATATATATATATATTGGTATGGATCCGTGTGTGAGCATCCTGCGATGACATATGTACGTGTTTTTCTTTCTTTTTGGATATGCATCCATAGCTAGCAAGCTCGTGAACCTCCTTTAACTTGCAATTTTCTTTTGACTGGACTCATCAGAGAATTATGTCAATATCCTTATTTTATCCTGGCTTGGCTGATTAGCAAGCATGAGTTAACTCGATTGAACTGATTGACTTGGGATGGTTTGGCTATGTTGCAAACATGTCGTAATGTGGTTGTATGTGTTTTATTATGGCTTTTGTGTTTGATTGGATTGTGATGTTTTCGAGAGAGTTATGTATATGTCGGATGATTTCGTATCGATGAATTCGTTTTTGACGGAATAGGTTTGTATGTACGTAATATTGCAATAAGGTGATTTTGTACGACTAGTATTGATTACTTCGTTTTGTATATTCTGAACGTTTTCGATGGGTTTAGGTGCGATCCGTGTGATTTTCTTTATGATTAATTGTTTTTATGAGACGATGAACCAAGTGAAAGGACGATTCGAAAGTTGGAAGACATGCTCCGAGCGTGTGTGATTGATTTTGGTAATTGTTGAGATCGACACTTGTCGTTGGTAGTACCTTTGTACAACGACATTTACCATGTTAACAATGAAGCTACAGCATTTGAAGAAAATGTTGATGAAAATGTAGATCGTCAGTTGAATAGAATGAAGTAGGAAAAAGTCAGTTGAATGGACTTGAAATGATTCGAGAGGCTACGGAAGAGATGTGGTAGATTAAGAATCACTTGCTAACCGCGAGAAGCTTTGAAAAGAGAGTGTTGATAGCCGTAGGAAGAATTTGAGAAATTGAAGTGGAGATCATGGATCGAGATGTAAAGAGAATTGAAGCAAGGTATAATACTCATTGTGAAGGTGTGATGGAACCCGAGACGTGAACCGAAGTCCACATTGGAATGTGAAGACCTCTTTAGGAAGTAGTACCCTCATCTTTCTAGTAGTACGAAATGCGAGTATAAGAACCGGAGAGCGCCAGGACGTCGCTCCCTTAAGGAGGGGAGGATGTAATGCCCGTAAATGTGCCGTATGATGCTAAGTTATTGTCTCAAGAGTTGTTCAGTATGAGCATCTCTCTTAAGTTGTGGATCACTTGTGGATGTGATATCCCGAGCCCAACGTCATTTATTTAATCCTATTTTATGAATATTTTTGAAATTTTTAAGAAATTTCGTTTGCTATATATTTGACGGTTTAAGTTGAAACCAACGTTTACGGTCGTAATTTAACTTTTGACGATTTATGAAGAACCGATAACGACTACGATACCGACGGATGCCCAAAACTTACATTTTATTATCGATTGATCGATATTTGAGTTTTTTGAGATTTTTATTTTTATTACGTGTTAAGTCGAGTCGGAACCATGTGTATATTCGTTTTGTGTGCGTTTGAACCATTTAAATGTATTTTGAGGTAGTCGGGACAAAACTCGACTCTCGTAAATTTCTAAAAGTCGACTACTAGTCAAAACCCGCTCTTTAAATAATGATTTACTATTAGGGCCAAAAGATAGCCAACTTGTAAAAATTAGCCCCTCCATTTTTACAAAAGGAAGAACTACACACACATACTTCATTTCTAACTTTCAAAAATTAGGGTTCTCTCCCTTTTTCTCTCTATGGCCGCCGGCCACCATAAGCCGCCACCTCCACCACCATTTGTTTTTTGGGTTTTTGGAAAAAGCAATCAAAGACCCATCCTCCTTTCATCTTTTTAAGTCTTTTCATCCATTAAAAACACACATGCAACATCTTTAATTTTTCAAAAATTTATCCATATGAACAAGTGGGTTTTGATCTAGTTTTTCTTAATGCATGTTTAAATCTTATGTTTAGGAGTGGAGATAATCAATTAAACAAGATGGGGATTTGTGTTCTACAGCCCCAAAACCCACGAAATAATTGGGGGTTTGGGTGATCTTGAGTGTTTGATTCTAATTGTAATGGGTATGTTTCTATATTCATGTTATTATCATTTCTAATTAATTTAATTATATTATATGTTGGTTTTATGAAATGGGTTTTTGTTGTGATTGTTCATACAAGTGATTAAGGATACTTAGGATGTTTGGGAATGATTATAAGATGTTAGAATAGGTCTAGGTAATGTTGGATTGGATTGAAATCAAGTGTTAGGATGATTTTGGAAGGGTGATTTTAGACCAGATTGTTTAGGGCTTATTTTCGTGGGTTTAACTTTGTAAACAGGTCATAAGCATAGGATGTAGTTGTAGAGCGTTGTCTTAACTTCGTTTCGGTATAAAGTAGAGCTTACGACTCCAAACGAGTCAAAAGTTATGTAATTTTGAAAATACGTGTACCGAGAGATGAGAATCAACACAATCCGAATTTGTGTTTGGTTTTGGGTCAAATCACGGGGACCATAGATAGCATTTGGTAAATGATTAAAAGTTGATTTTTGGTTTCAAACCTGCATTTTTGAGTCTATTTTTTGACTTAAGAGTCAAATTGACTAATGGTATCTTTTAAATGGGTCAAACAAGTCTTACATGTTTGAAGTGCAAAATCAGTCCTAAAAACTTATGTTTAGTAATGTGATGTGTAACGGGTCATAAAAGTGAAAAAATTTCATGGGATTAAATATGGGTTTTATATAGATCATGAGACATTTTGTGAATTTTCTTGTAATTTATATGGGTGCTTAAGTCATAGCAAACAACCCGTACTTTCGGTAAGTACCGGCAAATTTATAAAAGGGAAATCAACGTTAATTACGTAGATAAATGGTATAAGTCTAGTAACAACTACTTGTTTGGTTTTGGCGTGAGTTTTCATAAGCATTAAGTGTTTCTATATGCGTGTGTTTAGTACAATAATGTACGCGGAGTATTTATTTGGTTTTCGTACCTTGATTTTAGGTCAAGTGTTAGATTTTTCCGGGCATCCACGTCGTCGGTGACATTTCTCGTTACGTCTTCGCTAGAACTACTACTACTACGCAAGGTGAGTCTATAGCCTCGCTCTTTACTTATTTCAAATGTTTTTACCCGCGAGGGGGATACATGCTAATTTAAATGAAAATGAACATAAGTCATGAATGATTGTTGGACCCGAATGTTGCCTTGAATTGTGTTGAGTACCTAGTTGCAAAAGTCCCTAAATTCGTGAACTATTAACTATTGTCTTGCCCTTGTGTGGGTTGGAGATAGCCGCTTATACAATTGATAGTACTATGGGGTTGACGACCCTATCCGAGACGAGAGCTAGTACGTTGAGTACCCTCTGCGGACGGATAACTTGTGATAAGAAATAAGGTATAATTGCAACTGATGCCTTTAGAAGGGGCACTGGTTTCATCTTAATCATGCCGGTAAATGTACGCGGGTGATTGAGTTAACGGATTAGTGTCACGAGCTTAAACACAATTATTAGCTATTGCTAAAGATAATATCCTTGAATAATAGATTGTGAGTACGACAATGCTATTGAATGGTCATGATTGGTTTTTATACTTATGTTCAACCTATGATTTGATAAACCTATAGATTCGCTCGACCTTTGTGTTGACGGTTTTAAGCATGTGTTTCAGGTAACCAAGATTGATAGCATCGGAGCATGCGAGGATGGAAGTTGTTGTGGCTTGGCGGTCTACTTTGTTTTTCCTCCCTTTTAGCACTTAAATATTTTATATTATGTCATCTGAACGAAAATGTACTTTTGGGTTGAGATTCAATGGGGAGCAAACACAACTCTGTTTTGTATTATCTTTGGGGTTTGGAAAACAGTAGACTTTGTTGTTTTAAACAATCTTTAATTTATGTTTAATTTCTAAGTCTCTTTGAGTCGTTCGAAATAGCTTATGTGTGATGATAACTGCCTAACACCCAAATGTTGTAGTTCCGCTGCGCATAGCATTTGTGGGGGTGTTATAGATTGGTATCAGAGCAAGTTAGGAACTACAACACACGCGAGGATTGGTATCAGAGCAAGATACGCCAAAACATGTGCAGCATATTCTTGTGTGATACCCTAGAACCGAGGTCACTTACCTTACCCTAAATTACGCTAATTTTTGAAATTTTTAAGAAATTATATTTGCTATATATTTTATCATTTTGGTTGAAACCAATGTTTGAGGTCGTAATCTTGACGATTGACGAATTAAGAAGAACGATGACGACTACGATTCCAATGGATGCCCAAATTTCTATGTTTATTGTCGTTTTATCGATATTATAATTTTTCGAGGATTTTACTTTCGGTTCGTGTTAAGTTGAGTCGGGTGCGTTTTATTGCTTTCCGGGTACATTTAAATTTTCCTAAAAGTATTTTGGAGTGTTGGGGATGATCCCGGACTCCCGCAAAATTTTTCAAATTGACTAGTGAGTCATTCCCGCAAACATTTGAGGTCGTTTTCACTTAAGGCTAAAAGAATGCTCTAATTGCACAACAAGGGCCCCAAATTTTTACAAGGTTCAAACCAAACACACATACAACACAAATTACACCAAAAATTTTCTCCCATCTCTCTCTTTTTTCTCTTTAGGCCGACGGCCAAACCACCACACCACCACCACTTATTTTTTTTTCTAGCTTGTTTTAATCAAAACTAAGGTTAGACCACTTCTAGTTAAATCATTACAAGTGTTTTCATATACTTTAATCCAACATGCATCCATAAAAATTTTTCAAGAATCAAACGGGTTTTTCAAAAATTGTTTTGATGTTAATTGAGTACATGCATGTTTAATTGGGGTATAATAGATGGATAATCACCCAACAAACCAACCAAAATCAATTTGGTTGGGTGTATTGATCACCCATACCCCACGGCCAAATGGGGGTGTTTGGTGGATCATGGTGTTTGATGTTTTGTTCATGGTATTTGTGTTTAATTCTTGTTTTTAGGTGTTTTTGAATGGGTAAACCCCATTGCATGTTCGATTTGGTGATTGGGTTTTGAGATGGATTGATATTTTAGGGGTTAAGGACTGATTAGGATGGTTATTAATGGTTAGGAGTGTTTAAGTTGAGGCTAAGTGTCGATAAAATGGTTTGGAAACGAGTGTTGGATTGATTTTGAGATGTGTAATTTTAGGCAGAATGTTTAGGATGTTATCATAAATTTGATTTTGTAAACAGGTAATGAGACTAGGATATAGTTGTAGAGCGTCTTCTTAGCTTCGATTTGGTATAAGATAGAGCTTACGACTCCTAACGAGTCAAGAGTTATGATGTTTTGAAAATACGTGTACCGGGAGATGAGAACCTACATAATCCGAAATTATGTTTGGTTTTGGGTCAAATTTCGGGGACCATAGATATAGTTTGGTAATTGGTTAAAGGTTGATTTTTGGTCTCAAACCTGCATATGTGAGTCTATTATTAGACTTAGGTGTCAAATGGGTCAATGGTATATTTTAAATGGGTCAAATGAGTCCAACTTGGTCAATGTGCAATAGTCCGAAAAACGTAGGTTTAGTAATGTGTTGAGTAACGGGTCGTAAAAGCGAAAATTTTTAATGGGATTAAAAAAGGGTTTTCTACAGGTCTTAAGGTATTTTTGAGAATTTTCCTAAATTTTATTAAAAGGTTTAAGTCTAGTAAAACAGCCCATACTTTTGGTAAGTATCGGCGAAAAACGTGAAAAGGGTAATAACGTTAATAACATGGATGAATGGTATAAAACGAGTAACAATTATTTGTTTGGTTTTGGCGTGAGTTTGTAATTATCACATTTGACTAATATGTATGTAATATACAGTACTTAAAGTTTATAAATGAGATTACTCATTACGCGTTATTGTTTGTTAGGTGTTGAATACCCCGGGCATCCTCATCATCGTCAGTGATCGTCACTCGAATCGTCGACTACTCTATATATATAAGGTGTGAATTTGTAGCCTCGCTTACTATTGTTTTAAATTGTTTTACCCGTGAGGGAAATGCATGCTAGTTTTCTAAAAGGAACATTTGTCATGAATGATTATTGGACACGAATGTTGCCTTAAATTGTGTTGAGTACCTAGTTGCAAAAGACCCTATATTCATGAACTATTAACTATTGTTTAATCCTAGTGTGGATTGAAAATATCCACTTATACAATTGATAGTACTATGGGGTTGATGACCCTATCCGAGACGAGGGCTAGTAGGTTGAGTACCCCCTGCGGGCGGATAATTTGTGATAAGAGATAAGGTATAATTGCAACTGATGCCTTTAGACGGGGCAATGGTTTCATCTTAATCATGCCGGTTATTATTACGCGGGTGATTGAGTTAACGGATTAGTGTCATGATCTTAAACACAATTGTCATAACCTTGAAAATAGATTGTTTGATCGACAAGTCTATGAATGATCGTGAATGATTTTTATAACACATATGTTCAAAATGAGATTATAAAACCTATAAATTCCACTCAACATTATTTGTTGACCCAATTTAGCATGTGTTTCAGGTAACCAATGAAGTATAGCGTGGAGCATGCATTGGATGGGAGTTGTGTGTGGCTTGGCGTCTACTTGTTTTTCCACCCATATTTAACTTGAACATTTTAATTTTTATGTCATGTTGTTGAAAATTGTATCTTTTGGGGTTGAGGTTCGTGGGGACCGAAACGCAAACTCTGTGTTGTATCATTTTGGGTTTGGAAAACCGTAGACATGTATGTTTTTAACAATGCGTAATTTATGTTAAAACTTTTACGTCTCTTTGAGTCGTTTGATATATCTTGTGTGCGACGATAACTGCCTAGCACCCAAATGTTGTAGTTCCGCTGCGCATAGCATTTGTGGGGGTGTTAGAGATTGGGTATCAGAGCCATGAGTTATAGAGAACTAGGTCGTTTTGAAAATTCCTAAACTATAACTTTTGGTGTCGTAAGAAATTGTCCAAGCACACAACTATCCTGCATGGCTCCGGTAAGGTATATTTTTGTATTCATGGTATAGATATATACCTTTGAGTTGAAGTAATATATTTGAGTATTTATTACGTAGATATTGAACTACTATATGTAAACGTTAGAATTGTACGTGGAGTACTCGATACCGTAATTCTTGTATTACATATGCATGAGCATCATATTATTGCATTTTGGGCATGTGTACCACCTTTGCATTGCATTTGCATGCATGTATTTATAAATATTGAATAGTAATCTTACGTACCCTCCAAAATTCTCTGTTATTGCAGGAATGGCAGAGGTACCGCCTAACGGAAATGGAGACGAATACGTCGTAGGAAACGAAGGGGGAAATGTTGGAACAGCTGTTGAAGGACAAGCCGAGACGAACAATATGCAAGCTCAGGACCCCGATCGAAGGAGAACTACCTTCCCCAGGCCTACTCGTGTTTCTCATCTGATTGGTATGCCAGGTATCCCTAGAAGTTCCGACGCTGCAGCAAGCGCTAATTCTCTTCATCAGGACATCGCAAGAGTTATCTGCCCCGGACCAAGAGCTTATCGTGACGTTCCACTTGTTTTGAGGAGATTGGATGGATCGATGTACGAGCGGTACGTGGTGGAAACTAGAGTAATCAAAAGGTTCGACGAGAATGAGAGGGCACATCAGAGGTTGTTGGAAAGAACTGCAAGGATTGAATTTGATGGAGTGGCAAATAAGAGTGATATTAATAGTTTGAGATCAATGATAGCAAACCTGAGTGCTAGTCTTGAGCAAGTTAGGGAGGATCAGGCGAGGTTGACTAGGATGCAAAGTTGGGAGCATCGAGTTAGAGCATCCCTGCCACCAGATTGGAGATTTGTAGATGACTTGGAAATGGAGGCTAATGATTTTATGGTCTAGCCACCTGCCAAAGGTGTGTGTATCACTATAGGGAATCAGGTAGCAGTGGAGTGTGGATCTACTTCTGGGATGAAGAAGGCGACTGAGTGTGGGCCGAATGATAAGGGAAAGAGGAAGATGGACGAGGAAGAAGAAGATAGTGATGAAGAGCCCGAGGAAGACAGTGATGAAGAACCCGAAGAGGATGAAGATGAACCGCCATCCAAGAGGTCGTGTGGATCACCACGTGACTAGTTACTTGTATTTTATTTTATCTTTGATTGTTGTAATCGAACTATTTTAGACTCTTGTATGATGGTATTGTGATGAAAAACTTGATGACTTAAGTTTGAAGGTGTATGGTTGTAGTGGCATTACTTATCACAAATTTTGGTTGATTTATCAATACAATCCATGTTACCTTTCATAATCTATGATATGTCTTTAATTTGCTCTTTTGTGATGTGAATTGATGAATATTAGTAACCTTGTAGTGATGTGTTGTTGTACTTATATTATGTCTTGAAAGAGAAATCCATCTTAATCTTGATGTGTATACTTACATTGTTTTTCTATTTTCCCTGTCTTTGCAGAGAGGTGTACTTGAGAATTCACCATGCCTCCAAAGCTAACAACTGACCGTGTGAACACAATGATTCAAGAAGCAATTGCAAATGCATCGAAGCGGATCGTGCAAACCGAAACCCAGATCAAGGTGGAAATGCAGGAAGACAACAAGCCCCGAGGGAGTGTACTTATGCTGGTTTTATGAAATGCGGTCCCACGCAGTTTCGTGGAACTGGCAGAGCCCTAGAACTCCGAAGGTGGTTAGAGAAGATCGAAAGTACTTTTGAGATTAGCGGATGTTCAGAGGCAAATAAAGTCAAGTTTGCAGCTGCCACGTTTCTTGATGACGCCTTAAGTTGGTGGAACAATCAAGTAGCCACTGTTGGATTAGCGATAGCAAATGCGAGGACTTGGACTGCTACTAAGGCTCTCTTGACCAAAAAGTTCTGTCTCGAAGAGGAGCTGGGTCAACTAGAAGATGAGTTAAGGCATTTGACTTTGAAGAACAATGACATTACAGTGTATACAAGAAGGTTTAATGAATTGAGCCTTTTGTGTCCCGATGCCTTTGCTGATGATAACAAGAAGATGAAGCAGTACATCAAGGGTTTGTCAAGTAATATCAAGGGTGAGACAACTTCATCTAAGCCTGGGTCATTCGATGAAGCAGTCCAAATGTCTCACGCGCTAATGGATGTCAAACTGCAAGATAAGAAGGACTTCATTGCCGAGGAAACAAGAGAAAGTGGGAGGCAGCTCAGAGTAATCAATCCCAATGTCAAAATCGTGGAGGAAACCGTAACAACCAAGGTCAGAACCGCAACCAGCAGTTCAACCAGAGAAGAAATAATGGGATGAGGGCTGTCACTAACCCTAGAGGAGCGAAGGTGAATCCCCACTATGGTCGATGTAATTTGTACCATGTAGGGAATTGCCCACCTGCGTGTGGCAAGTGCGGAAAAGCGGGTCATAGAATTTCAGATTGCCGAGCTAAAGGGGTAGCTACTAGGGCAAATGCCACGAAGGTGATGGTTTGCTTCGGATGTGGAGAACGAGGGCATAAGCAGGGGAATTGCCCGAAGGCTGGAAACAAGCAAGGAGCAAATAATGCTGCTGCTGTGTATCGAGTATGGACTGCTGATAAACCGCAAGGCCCTAATGTGGTTACCGGTACGTTTCTGCTAGACGCTTGTTATGCTAGTATATTGTTTGATTCTGGTTCCGACAAGAGCTTCGTAGATGTTAAACTTAGTCGTCATATCGATAGAGAACCGGTAATGTTAACGACTAGTTATAACGTGGAATTAGCCGATGGGAAGATCGTTAGTACAAATTCTATACTAAAAGGGTGTACCTTGAAGTTAGGAAATTACGCTTTTGATATAGACTTAATGCCCATAGAGCTAGGATCGTTCGATGTGATCGTTGGAAGGGATTGGCTGATGGCGCATAGTGCCGTGATTGTTTGTAGAGAAAGATTAGTCCAGATCCCGTTGAGGAATAGAGTTTTGACTGTGAAGGGAGATGAATGCACCTCTCGTTTAAAAGTGATATCTTGCTTGAAAATGATGAGATATGTAGAAGATGGATGTGATGTGTTTTTGGCACAAGTTTCTAGTGATGGTGACTTAGAGGCAAAGTTAGAAGATGTACCTATAATTCGCGAATATCCGGAAGTTTTTCTGATGAGTTGCCGAGTTTACCGCCCACCCGTGAAGTCGAATTTCGAATCGATTTGATACCGGGAGCTGCACCAGTTGCTCGTGCACCCTATCGATTAGCACCATCAGAGTTGAAGGAGTTATCGGATCAACTGAAGTAGTTGATGGATAAGGGATTTATTTGAACGAGCTCATCACCATGGGTCGTTCCGGATGTGTATCGACTATAGAGAGCTCAATAAGTTGACGGTTAAGAATCGGTATCCATTGCCGAGGATTGACGATTTGTTTGACCAATTGCAAGGTTCCTGTGTATACTCAAAAATCGACTTGAGATCAGGGTATCATCTACTGCGTGTGAGAGAGGAGGATATCCCTATAACTGCCTTTCGTACGCGGTATGGACACTTTGAGTTTTGAGTGATGCCTTTTGGGCTAACAAACGCGCCTGCAGTATTCATGGACCTTATGAATCGAGTATGCAAGCCGTATCTAGATACGTTTGTCATTGTTTTCATCGATGATATTCTTATTTACTCTAAGAGTAAGGAAGAGCACGAGAAGCACCTGAGAAAGATATTGGATCTGCTGAAGAAAGAGAAGTTGTATGCGAAGTTCTCAAGGTGTGAGTTTTGGTTAGAGTCTGTGCAATTCCTTGGGCACGTATTTGATAGCAAAGGAGTTCGCGTGGATCCTGCCAAAGTCGAGGCAATCAGGGAATGGTCGGCTCCGACAACGCCGACTGAAGTTCGACAATTCCTTGGTTTGGCTAGGTATTATCGGAGAATCATTGAAGGATTTTTGTTGATTGCGAAGCCATTGACAAAGCTTACAGAGAAGAATAGGGTGTATGAATGGGGAGATGATGAAGAACTCGCTTTCAAAACACTTAAGGACAAGTTATGTTCTGCTCCGATATTGTCATTACCAGAAGGATTCGAAGACTTTATGGTGTATTGCGATGCGTCTCGTAAGGGTTATGGAGCTGTGTTGATGCAGCGTGAGAAGGTGATTGCTAACGCGTCGAGACAATTGAGGAAGAATGAAGAAAACTACACTACGCATGATTTGGAATTGGGAGCTGTAGTTTTTGCGCTGAAATTGTGGAGACACTACTTGTATGGGACGAAGTGTGTTGTATTCACTGACCACAAGAGTTTGCAGCACATTTTAGACCAGAAGGAGTTAAACATGAGACAAAGGCGATGGGTAGAACTATTAAGCGACTATGACTGTGAGATTCGCTACCATCCTGGCAAGGCGAACGTCGTAGCGGATGCACTTAGTAGGAAGGATCGAGAGAAAACTTTAAGAGTCAGAGCTTTAGTGATGACTGAGGGTGATGATTTGACCGAGACAATATTGAAGGCTCAAGAGAGGGGATTAATGAAAGAGAATCTTGGTGCTGAGAATCTGGGGAGACTGTTGAAACCTCTTTTTATGGTTAGGTCAGATGGGCTGAGATACTTCGAGAATCGGATTTGGTTATCGTTGTGTCCATCCGAGGAAGGAATGCCTAGAGTACGAGATTTGGTTATGAACGAGTCTCATAAGTCGAAGTACTCGATACATCCTGGATCGGATAAGATGTATCATGATCTGAAGAAAGTCTACTGGTGGCCGAATATGAAGGCGGATATTGCTCGTTACGTTAGTAAGTGTTTGACTTGTGCGAAGGTTAAAGCCGAACATAAGAAACCATCTAGGCTGTTGGTACAACCAGAGATCCCAGAGTGGAAATGGGAGAAGATCGCTATGGATTTCGTGACAGGTTTACCTAGAACTCCAAGTGGATGTGATATGATTTGGGTAATAGTGGATAGATTGACGAAATCTGCTCACTTCTTACCTATGAAGAAGACGGACAGCATGGAGAAACTGGCCAGCGTGTACGTGAAGGAGATTGTCTGCAGACATGGTGTACCTTTATCGATCATTTCGGATCGCGATAGTAGGTTTACTTCAGAATTTTGGAAATCGCTTCAACGTGCGATGGGCACTGAATTGAGTTTGAGCACGGCCTATGACCCGGAGACTGATGGCCAAAGCGAACGAACTATTCAGACGATGGAGGACATGCTCCGAGCATGCGTGATTGATTTTGGAGGAAGTTGGGAACGCCACTTGCCTTTAGTGGAGTTTTCGTATAATAATGGTTATCATGCGAGCATCAAGGCTGAACCATTCGAAGCGTTGTATGGAAGGAAGTGTAGATCACCTGTGTGTTGGAGTGAAGTAGGAGAAAGTCAGTTGAATGGACCCGAAATGGTTTTGGAGACGACAGAGAAGATTGTGCAAATCAAGAACCGAATACTTGCTGCAAGAAGCCGACAAAAGAGTTACGCCGATAATAGAAGGAAACCGTTGGAATTTATGGTCGGAGACATGGTTATGCTTAAGGTTTCGCCGTGGAAGAGTGTGATTCGTTTTGGGAAGAAAGGAAAGTTGAGTCCGAGGTATATTGGACCATTTAAGATTGTTAAACGAATTGGACCGGTAGCGTATAAGTTAGAGTTGCCGAATGAGCTTAGTGCTATTCACGACACGTTTCACGTATCAAATCTGAAGAAGAGTTTGGCGGATAAGGAATTGGTAATTCCTTTGGACGAGATTCAGTTGGACGACAAAATGCATTTCGTGGAAGAACCCGTGGAAATTATGGACCGAAAGGTCAAGAGGCTGAAGCATAGTAGAATTCCCGTTGTGAAGGTTCGATGGAATTCTAGGCGTGGACCGGAATACACTTGGGAACGTGAGGACTTTTTCAAGGAAAGGTATCCTCATCTGTTCCAGCGGCACGAAATGTCAGTATAAGAAGAGGCGAGCGCCGGGACGTCGCTCTCTTTAAGGAGGGGTGGATGTGATACCCTAGAACCGAGGTCACTTACCTTACCCTAAATTACGCTTATTTTTGAAATTTTTAAGAAATTATATTTGCTATATATTTTATCATTTTGGTTGAAACCAATGTTTGAGGTCGTAATCTTGACGATTGACGAATTAAGAAGAACGATGACGACTACGATCCCGATGGATGCCCAAATTTCTATGTTTATTGTCGTTTTATCGATATTATAATTTTTCGAGGATTTTACTTTCGGTTCGTGTTAAGTTGAGTCGGGTGCGTTTTATTTCTTTCCGGGTACATTTAAATTTTCCTAAAAGTATTTTGGAGTGTTCGGGATGATCCCGACTCCCGCAAAATTTTTCAAATTGACTAGTGAGTCATTCCCGCAAACATTTGAGGTCGTTTTCACTTAAGGCCAAAAGAATGCTCTAATTGCACAACAAGGGCCCCAAATTTTTACAAGGTTCAAACCAAACACACACACAACACAAATTACACCAAAAATTTTCTCTCATCTCTCTCTTTTCTCTCTTTAGGCCGACGGCCAAACCACCACACCACCACCACTTATTTTGTTTCTAGCTTGTTTTAATCAAAACTAAGGTTAGACCACTTCTAGTTAAATCATTACAAGTGTTTTCATATACTTTAATCCAACATGCATCCATAAAAAATTTTCAAGAATCAAATGGGTTTTTCAAAAATTGTTTTGATGTTAATTGAGTACATGCATGTTTAATTGGGGTATAATAGATGGATAATTGATAATCGTAGAATTACGTCTTTTAGGAAAAAGAGCGTAAAAATATAGGGTAAGCACGACGATTTAGAAAAACCGTGTGTAGATGACCCTAAAGTGAGTTCGTTCTCGAGGAGGCTAGTGTGTTATGTGTGTAATGACTTGGATTAATTTGTGATTATACTTTTGAGAAAGAAAAATAGAAATGAGATTGAGAAGAGAATGACGGTTACGAAGACGGATTAAGCTAGACGAAAAGGTCGTTCACGTAAAACCGTAAAAAACTACAAAATTAAAAATTTTAAACCTAAAAATTGATTAAAAGATAAAACTAAGTCTAAAATAATATAAATAAGAATAAAAATCCAACAAAAATATTTTAAAACCTTTTATTAATTAAATATTCAATTTTAAATGCTAATTAAAGCCCTAAAATTAAATATAATTAATCAAAATGTCCAAAATATTATTTTATTGAACTAATAAGTTACTTATATTATTTAAAGACTAAAAAGTATTTTTCCTAAATTTTAGAAACTATTTTTCTATTTTTAAAACACTAAAAACTATTTTTAAACCAAAATAATCATAAAAAATAATAAAATAATGCTAAAAATAATTTGACAACTTTAAAAATCCTAATTTACTCTAAGGAACAGTATAAAAATGAAAAAGTTTGAAAAATATAAAATTTTGCACTAAAAGACAAAACAGATTACTATTAAAACCTAATTAAACTAAACTTAATTCTAAAAAATAATTGAAAAGGTGAACAGTAAAAACTTTTTAAACTAAAAATCTTAAATTACTTTTCTTAATCTATGAAAAATTTTAAAACTAAAAAATAATAATTTTACCACTAAAGGACAAAAAAACAGAAATTAAAAAGTAACTAAAAATAGCTAATTAATCTTAAAATTACTAGATGAACAGTAACTGAAAATTTAATTAAACAGACAAATCAAAAATTAAATAAGAAAAATATAGAAACTAAAATCAAACCCTAATTCCTAAATTGGTTCACTAAAGACAAAAAAAAATGCAAATCTGATAGTGACATATGCAGGACTTTTGTCCTTATGCTGAGCAGTGGTAACAAATGCACAAGCAGGGGGAACTTAGTTCCCACTGTTAGTGTAATTTCTTGGTCATTTAAGACATAAGCTTAGGAAAGCTTAATGAGGGCTTTTCCTTGGACAATAAGGCACCCCCCACAACCAGTTGGGTTGTGGGGAGTCAATAATAGCACAAAAAACCACAAGTTTCTTCACAAGATCAAGCACAAAATGGACAAAAACAGTTACTGATGAAGCTATATGTTACTGATGAACAGTATGCTGGTGCAATTGGCACAAATCTGGATTTTAAAGCTATCACACTTGCTCAAATAACAACCAAACTGTAAATAAGCTATCAACAAACCTCTAATAATAGCTTATCTAATAGCCCACAATATTTCATGGTTTAAAAATGACTAGATCAACACAGATTTGGTCTTGACTGTTTTAGTTAAATAACAAGTATGCAAACTTCATTTTTATCATGCCAAGCTTAGTTAAATCACTTAATAAAACCTATAACAACTAAATTAAGTGTGTTAGACCTGTTTTTAACCCAAATATTCTAACCAAAGTTCAGTTAAAACCCAAATCCAAACACTCCTTTAAAACTGAAAAATCAAATTAATCAAATCAATAGCTTACAAGTCTAAGCTAAACTGATTAAGACTATCCTAAACATGCATATAAACATCAAATGACCATAAACAAACCATAAAAAACAATTAAAACACAGATTCATAAAAATTCACCAAATCACATTTCTAAGCTTAATAAGGGGATTCAAGGTTTATACCTTGTGGGACCCACATCCAGGCCCCACTATGGCTGCAATGCCATCTCCTTACAAGTTGGGGCTTGTGCAATGAGCTTGTGCAATGATGCATTTTAATGTAGAGAATGGTGGTGTGACTTTCCTAGTCACACCCAATATATCTTTAAAATGAAAGGGCTTGGATTGAACCTGCTAAGAGAAAGCAAAAGAAAGAGTGAACTGGTACAAAAAAGCTACAATGTTGTAAGCTTGGCTTATTGATTAAGCCGGCTTACAACTTATACCTTAAAAACTGACCACTTGAAAGAATGTTTACTGAAAACTTAGAAACCTTAAACAATCAATCTAACAAACCTGAAATTCACACACACATCCACTATCACTTCAATGTGTGTGTGGATTTCAGAATAAGATAACTAAACTGATTTTCAGAAAATATAGATTTTCCTTCTTTGAAAACTTCTACACACAAATAACTCACAAGATTGATTTGGAACTCAGATTTTTTTGCTCATTTAATACCAACTTTTAATAACCAAAAGGAATTACGAATCAACTTTATGAAAATATCAAACTTTGCATTAATTAAAAAGGGATTACATAAACTTGCAAAAAATCTGGAACAAACAATACATGGTACATGCACCATGTATTTATACTATGAAATAGAAACAACTAGAAGCTAAAACCCTAGCTAACTGAAAATCCAGAAATGCCCTTGGTCAATGGTCTTGAAATTCGTCAAAATGGAGTCATGTGATTATGCAGTTGTCTTCTTGTGATGCCAGCTAGTACAAATGAATCCTGGACGTTGGTTCATCCTTTGGGACAAAGGAATGGATGTGAGCTGTTTATTTGGTCGGGTTTAGGGGTTTGGGAGGATAGTGATGGGCAGGGGAGGGTCCCACAACCACATGGGTGTGTTGTGAAGGGAATCTGGGTTGTGGGATTGGTTTAGGGGGTGATGGATTAGTGATCTGGAGATATTCGTACAAAATCCCTTTGTTTATAATAGGATTAGGATTAGGGTTCTAGTTCATAAGTGTGTTTTCTTTGGTGTGTGTGTTGATCCGTTTTTGGGGATTAAAAAGTGTTTAGTGGGAAAATTATATTAATTAATATAATTCAAACTGAATATTTAATAAATCAGTTAAGGTTGAGTGGAGGGTGACGTGTGAAGGGGAGGTACGGTGGTGTGATGTGATTGGTTGGTGGAGGTGACATGGAAAAGTGATTGGTGGTGGTGTGTTTGTGTGTCTGAGCAAAAACAGTCCTTTGTCTTCCATTTCTTGTTCATTTTGTAATAAATAGCCAAAAACGTTTTCCCCTTTGTTATAAGTTTGGGCAGTTGTCAAAATAGGCACAATACTTTGCAAGTCTTGTATTAAGGACCATATAAGCATTTTAAGCAATCTTCAAGGGGTACTTATGACATGTCTTCAATCATTAAGGATTAAACTTGCATAAATGAATTCTTCAAGGGCCTTTCTTGCCAAATCTTCAAAAATGAGGGACCAATGTTGCCAATCTTCAATTCTTCAAGGACCATTTTGGAAATTCATGAATCGGGTCCGGTTCATTATGCGACTTTGTTTCCCGTGTTCGTTTTTGATTGATTCTTGTGATCTTTTTGTCATTTTCTCAATATCCGTACCTAAAATACACAAGCAACAAACACGAGCATATATTTGGTAGTTTTAATGATATTTAATGCATTTTAAGCCCGATTTGGACGATGAGACTATGTATAAAAGTAGTCTCATCACTCCCCCATACTAAACCATTGCCGTGACCTTACGCAATGCTAGAATAAAGTATCGTAGTATCTCCAAAATTCATTTTTATTCACTTTATTGAATGATAAACTAGCTACACTACTACTATTACTACTACTTGTGTTATAGACATAATGTATGATTTTCATCGCAAAATGGGACGTTTAGGTTCATAGAATAAGAACACGTGAATGCTTCGTTAGAAATAATTTCATCGTCCTCGATTTTCACCCCAATTCCATGCCAAACGTGCAATGAGATCATTGTCATTATAAGTTAGTAATGCTAACACTACTCATATGCCCTAATCACGTACTTATCCTCCCATTATTCCTAAGTTGTATCTCTTATATTTTATTTTGTCTTGAATGTTTCACGAGGATACATTGTTGACTTATGCGTGAATAAAGATTAAGTCTAAAAATAGAGTCTTAACGGTGTAACCAAGACCATCAAATCACTAACCCCTCCTAATAGAAAACGATGTCAAAAAATTAAGTTGACAAGAAGAATCGATAAACATGGTTTTATAACGGTTTTGAACATGAGACTTATTACCAAGACTTTTATACGCCCCCTAACGGAAGGGCCTTATTATCTTTGGTTTACCTCCATCTTTTATTCAACTTCGCCATGAAGCTTTTATTATGACTTCGGTCTTGCCTTGCCTTTTATTATCCGCCTCATCGGTGGTTTTATTAGCCAAAGACGTATATCCTCACGCTAAAGCGAATTTTGGATCTTTAAAGCTTCGAAGATTAAGGCTTGATTCACTTTCAATTTTGCATAGATTTTTCGGCCTTGTGGGGCTTCAAATTGTTGCTTAATTTAGGTGAGCACTTGAAATCTTATTATTAGGTGAAGCTTTTGATTATTAGGGTGCCAATACTTCAAAACCGTGACGCTGGCGATACCTTAATGTCTTCCCAATTTAATTACACGGAAGCTACTAGAAAAGACTAGAAACCCAACAATCCCAACTAAATCGCGAAGTCAATATTTATTAAGCAAAAAATATTTACATGCGAAGGGAGAATAAGCAAACAATGAGAACACATGAGTTTTTGAAAGAATACGAGTACTCTACGTTTAGCATAGTAACTTAATTAACCCTATCATTTCTTGTCCTCATTTAAGAGACTTAGCCTAATGTATAGTTAAGGAATCAAAGCTAAGTGTTCTACACGCACGGTCGAGTCAAAAATTACTCTTATTCTCGCCATCGGAAAACCTACATTCTTGTCTTCAAACACTTATAAAATATGAGAAAAAATTTAAAATTTGGCCATTTTTAGCCTTATTTTGCAACAAAAATGATAAACAAAAAGATAAACTTTGGAAAGCGTGAAGGTTTGGCAAGGCAATTATCTATTCACCCCCCCCCCCCCCCCCCCCCCATACTAAAGTTAAACATTATCCTCAATGTTTCGAGTCTAGGGGTGCAAAACACCCCCATATTAGAGACGTAGTCGAATGCCTAATCTAGTATGGAAAGGGTGTAACCAATAAATTAATAGCCGTTTATTAAGTGTGCTATAAACCTAAGGTTAGAACATCAAAAGGATATATCATTTGGATATTGAGAAAGTCTTCAAAGAAAATGATCGAGTGCTCCCATAGAACGAACACGAGAGGCTTCAATCGTGAAGATAATGATCTAAAAACCACAATTCACAAACAACCACGGAACAAAGGTTGGAAGGGCACAAATCCCCTCACATTAAACTAATTAGAAAGCAATAATATGTACATGGATAAGCATGGGTCTCCCCCACGAGGCACCTTGTTTTTGATAACCGAGTCAAAAGCTCGACCAATCCCTACAAATGTGATTATTTAGGGATTATCTTGGTGTGGTCAATTTTTGGTGGGGCTTACATGATAAACAAGGCCCAAAAACAACCGGTATTAAGGACTAAGTCCTTTGATGGTGCAAAATACCGGGATCGAAGATGGCGTTCTCGTTTTCATTGGAAAAACAAATCAACGCCACTTCATCATGTGCCAACACAAACCCAAAGGGTTTCAAGAAAATAGATGAGAAGAAATAGAAGGGTAGGACAATGGGTAAGTCATAAAAACCGTGAGCTACTCGAGGTAGACTCGCACCAATCAAATAGAAAGATTTTCCATTTATTGCATCGGTGGAAGACCGATATTTCCCTTTATAAGCAATTTCGGGATCAAATATCTCGTCCTCGGTGGAGAAAGGGGAGGGAACATAAGGGGCTTCCCCCACACTAGGTCCACACAAAGCATCGTCAAAAGGAGAAGACGAGCTTGTAGCACTCAAAACACGAGGTGATGACGGAGTTAACATTGTAGAAAAATCTTTTAAATCCAATTTAAAATCTTTCCCTTTTTCATCTTTTAAACTCTCCTTATGAAAACCCGACTTAATTATGTCAAAAATATTTGGTGTTTCTAAAGCAATGTTAGTCACACTAAAAATTCTCACATTTGAAAACCATTTTGGTTTAGGTGGTGGTAAGTTCTCAAAACGTTTGTCAACAAAGAAAACTTCCCCATCGGGGTCAACATATTCATCATTCGAAGAATCATTCGTGATTGGAATCGTAGGCTTAACACTCTTAACCTCCACCGGCGGAGGGGACGGAAAATCGTTTTTATCATCAACTCCTAAAACTCTTTTGAAATCCTTTTACAAATGTTTTTGATGGGACTAACATTGTTCAAAGACGTGACAGAATACACATGAGAAAGTGTGGAGTTTTGAGTTGCATTAATGACGAGTTCTTCCTCATTGAAACAAAGAGTGATTTTTCTTGCATGCACATCGATAAGTGCTCTCGAGGTATCCAAAAATGATCGACCTAAAATTAGAGGAACTTTAGGATCGATGGGGATGTCAACAACGATAAAGTCTACGGAATAGTAGAACTTTACAACTTTCACGAAGACGTCCTCGGCTACTCCACAAGCTAGAATCGTAGAATGATCGGCCATCTCGATTGACATTCTTGAAGGAGTGAGATTGGGAAGATTGAGCGACTTAAAAATCTCAAGAGGCATCAAATTAATACTAGCACCAAGATCGGCCAAGGCGTAGCATTCTTCCATATCTTGTATAGCACATAGGATTAAAAACTTGTCAGGATCACCGACTTTTTGAGGTATGCGGCTAAGAAAAACCGAAGAACAACTAGACGATTTTTGCAATTTCTCTTTGGTATTCAACATACTTTTGAAGTTCGCGGTAAATCGAGGCATCATGACCAAGGCGTCAGCAAAACTTATATTAAAATGCAAGTCATGAAACATTTTCATAAAAAGTTCAAATTGATAACTATTTCGTTCTTGTGCCTTTTCCTTGTTTCGTCTTGAAGGGTAAGGTAAGGGTGGTGTGGGTTGGGGCATAGGCAACAGCCTTGGAATCTCGGGTTCCACTATTGGTATTGGTTCAACCGTAGGTGTGGTTTGAGCGGTACTTCGTGGGCTTGGAATTTTCTCCTTTTCTACCACCACCTCGGGTTCTTTCTCTTTTTCCTTCTCCGTAGAAGTACTTGGACGAGAAATGGGTTCTTTGAAAGTTTTACCACTACGAGTAGTAATAACCTTCAATTCTCCTTTCGGGTTCACGATGGTATCACTAGGAAGACCACCTGAAGAAGAAGGTTTACTCATGATAGCTTCAAATATTTTTCCCATTCGGTCTTCAAACTTAGATTGCCTAGCATCCGCTTTTAACAATTCTTGCTTAATCTCATGTTGACCTTGCTCCATTTTTTGTTGATTTTGTTGGAGTCGTTGAACATTTCCTTCCATTTTATTAGCATGAGTCTTAAGTTCATTAGCAAGTTCGTTTTTAAGCTCGTTTTTCAACTCGAATCTTAAGCTAACCATTTCACGTTGCATATTATCAAACTTAGCATCGTTTGCTTTAGCATAATTCAAAAATTCTCCTTGAAGATGGTGTGATCATTTTGAAAACCTTGTGTGGTAGTTTGAAAATCACGGTTTTGGTTTTGGTTTGAAATTTGCCCATTTCCACTTTGATAATTACCCTTGTTGTAGTTACGTTGATTGCCTTGATAATTACCACCTTGATTGTTGTTTCGATAGTTATTAGCATTTTGATTTGGTGGAGCTTGATTTTGGCGGGAACCTTGACCGTTTTGGTTATAAGTTCCCGTTGCTACATAAGCACTCGAAGTGTTACCATCCGCGGTAATGCACTCGGAAAGATCATGAGCTCCACCACAAGACAAACAACTCTTAGCAACCGCTTTAACCGAAGCGGAATTCGAAGCTTCTTGAGCTTTCCAATGGGACATAAGATTAGCAAATCTATCAAAAAATCGATTTTCCTCATTAGCTTCATCTTGCAAGGCATTAATGCTACGAGACGATGGTGACGATGACGAACCCAATTTGGAAACACTCGGTGTGTTACGAGGGCTATAAACCTTAGACCTATTCTCAATTATCACCAAAGCTTCCTCAACCGTTTTACACAAAACTTTACCACCCGCGGCGGCATTTAAATAATCTCTTTCATGATCATTAAGTCCATTTTAAAACGTGTCAATTTGATGCAAGTCGGAAAAACCATGATGAGGACATTCATGTAACATCTACTTAAACCTATTCCAAGCCATTGAAAAACTTTCATTAAACTCTTGTGAAAATTTTGAAATCTCGTTTTTTAAGTGCGTAGTCTTAGAGGGCGGAAAAAATTGGTTCACAAATTTAGACACGAGATCCTTCCACGTCAATATAGAATTGGGTGGCTATTTCTCTAACCAAATTTTAGCGGGCCCCGCTAAGGAATACGGAAAAAGCATCATCTTAATCGAGTCATTCGAGACATCCTTAAACTTGCACGTGGCGATAAGACGATTGAATTGGCGGATATGGTTGTGTGGATTGTCCTTCTCATCACCATGGAATTTGTTGTTTTGGATCATCGACAACAAACCCGTTTTCACTTCAAAATTCTCCGCAAGGATAGCGGGAATCACAATAGCCTCTCCATAACCCTCGGTGGGTGCTTGAAGTAACTCCATCATAGTTCGATTCGCCATGATTGGTGCTTCTCTTACAATGGGTTCGTCAATAGGAGACTCCTCTCTAGAAAGATTTGGAGTGGGAGTTTTGTTCTTTCATTTACGTGCACGTCTTGCTTGATTACGAGTTAGCATAAACGTCACGAACAACGAGGGGACGAGCAAAGAAGATTCTTTTTGGTGTTTTGTATTTTTCAATTTTTTTTGTGGTTTTTGATTGTATTAACCTTTTTGGAATTTGGTGGAATGTATTAAGTAGACACAAATCTACATATCTCCTCCTTAATCAAATCTCTTGATTAAAGAAGCCTCAAGGAATGAAAACGATCACGCGAAGTGAACGCCTTCGATGACTTTAGAATGTTGGTGGAACACCAAAACGTTCAAGTATAAAAATATATGATGTTTATATATATACGGTTTAGAGAGAATACATGTTTATGAATAAACATGTGGTTTGCTATATGCTAATCTGTAACACTCTCAAATCTGGTCACATTAGCGGAAGGGTCCTTAAGTGTTACTTACTTGATACAATCACACAATTATAGAAAACGGCTCAAAACGAGTCGTTTTGATAAAACATCCATTCATTTATTCAAAAGATAAACATTTTATACACGGTCCCAGATAGTTTTAAAGTTTCCAAAACATAAAAGCGGTAAAAGTTTCATGGATGGATATAATTTATAAAAGCAGGCCAAATCATTTAAAAATATGCAAGCTTCGTGAAACCACCTTCCTTGAGTGCCTTCATATGACCTGAGATAAAACATGCTATAAAGTCAACAAAAATTGTTGAGTGAATCCATAGAGTTTAAATTAAATAAAGAGAACACAAGTATTCTGAATAACCTTCCATGGTTAATAATCCATCGAAAGATAATTATGTTGTACGGACATAATTATCGATGTTATTACATAAGCCTCATGACATTGAACGTTAACATATATTATTTCAGCCCAACACACCTAGCCAAGTGCGTATATTTCTCTTATACATATGCATCTGATGTGCTCCAATACACATGTGCTTCACTACACATTGCGATAGCTAATCGCATCGGACTGGGCGTCACCCCGATAGATCTATCCATAGTATTAGCGTTCTTTTGATTAACAATTCACGATTCAATGGGTCTTTTAAGGCTAAAGCTAACTTATGTAATAACTTTCATCTAAGCATACAATCGGGTCCCTTGTGTTCTATTTTAAAATAAATAGGGTTTATGACAACTTCTGGTTGCACCCATTCATGGGTTTACAACAACTCTTGTTGTACCCTTCACCTTCAATAAATACTTTTCAAGTAAATAGAGCTTCCACAACTAATAGTTGCCCTATTTAGTTGGTTTACCGCAACTTATAGTTGTACTCTTTATTTTTAGTAAAACAAGCATGTTATCCCCTCGCAAGTTTCTAAAACAATTAAAAAAATTCAAAAGCGAGACTATAGACTCACCTTATGCAAAGAAACATCAATCGATGATAACAATAGGGATGATAATGACGAGAGTAAAACGACCAAATAGGATCAGACAGGAGGCTGCGAGCTTCTAATGCCGACCTAAAATAAAGATGGCGCGTCTTTAAATATACACGACAACGTATAAAATTAAATGAGTTTTATAAACATAATTATTATAAATGAAATAACTAAATATTAATATTAGGACTAGTTTTAAAGGACATATAGTGAATATGGACAAAAATGCTATTTCAGAGATCTTTAGCATTCATTTGTATATAGCCTTATTAATGAGGGACCAAAATGTAATTATGCAATATAATTGCATGAGTTTGACGTCTAAATGTTCAACTCTTTCATTTGATCATTTGCAAAAATTGCAATGGTTCTTATTATATTCATTCGTTTATAGTAGTAGCTTATTGTTCGTAAAATTGAGTTCTAATATGATACCTTATAAGTTGGAGTACGAGTGATTTGAGTTGTGATGCACAAGTATAAACACCGCAGCGAACATGAAGATTAACAAAGGTAAATATGCTCGATGCTCGTGACAAAGTACAAGCACGTACCACGTCTATTGAACTGAATGCCAACGATTAGGAAACCAAATCTCGAACCTACCAACTTGAGCAAGGCCGTGATTGAACTCGAACCGAAATATATACGAAGTTGTAACCTGATCTCTATCGACGGCGCGTAATAAGATGTCATATCGGGACATGTCTCCATCCGTTTCCATCTTCACTGAGACCCTTTCTAGACATGATCGGTGTTTAATGGTTATGGTGTTCGGCTAAAAATACATTTTATTTTTATGCCATCTATTTCATGCGCACCATATGACAAAGAAAAAGAAAGTGTTTCTGTTTGTTAAAAGGATATTCTAGTGAATCTGATATAAATTGGTAAATAGTTGATATATACGTGTCCTTTGTTTTGATATATATGTGTTAGTAATGTTGGAACAATGGAACGTGTAAGCTTACAAAACATCTGTTCTTTATTTTCAGATTTAACTATTGTATCTTAAATGTGAAGTAACAAGCTAATAAATTATGAATCTAAATATTTCATATGTATCTAAGATGGACATGTGATAAGCAATAAAATAATAAGCCACAAAAATGAAGAAAGTGGGATGGTGTGTGTGTTGACGTGATAGAGTGAGATTATGTATTAACTTTGTTTTGAATTTTGTAAAAGCGGGTATTATCGAAACCCGATGTTTAAAAGTTATAAGATTTCGAAGATATGCGTGAAACACGAAAAATAAACGCTTAATATAAAATAAAAACATCGATATTCGCAGGATATTTATATTTTGATAATTAAAATGACTTAAAATAGTTAACGCGTCGAATGAACGAATGACTTGAAGGTTTAAAGTGAATTACGAAAAATACTTTTAAAATAAAATAATAAAAATAAAATTAAATAAAAATTAACGACAACAATAGAAAATATTTCTATGTCATAACGAGAAAATAAATATCGGTACCTAACGTATTCTTTGCCGGTTATAACTTAAACGACATTCTTACGCTAAGTTTCAAGCTATAACCTTCTCGGTTAGCAGATAATTTAAAATTCTCATTAAAGTAAACATATAATACTTAATAGTCGAGATTAAAATATCGACCTAAAATTGACGAATTGTCACATCATCCCCACCAAATTGAAATCTTCGTCCCGAAGATTAACTTGCGTTCTTCCTTGATCGCTTGTTGAAATCAAAGAGATAAATGTATTTTGGTCCTCGTCTTGAGTTCCATCGGACTTGACAATAGAAATTCGAATTTTTCTCAACTTCTTAACTTCCCTATCCATAACATTGAAAAGTTCTTTGTTGAAATTCATCTTATCTTCAAATCGTATTTCGTCAAGAGGGAAAATAATAACTTTATCGGATATATTTATTTGAATTTTTGGAAATTATTCTATTTCATTTTATTATGACCCTATATTTATCCTATGAATTTATCACCGTCAAATTACGTCTTCGAGGAGGAGGAACCAGATTACACTACTGCAAGTAAGTCACAGTCAACTAAGCCATGTGGATTCCCACGTGACTAGTGTATATTATTTTGTGTCATTATACTTTATTTATCTTTAAGATTATTTTTTGTTGATTTATGAAAGATGGACCTAAGGAGAAGTAAGCCCCGGGACGGTGCTCTCCTAAGGTGGTGAGGATGTAAAACCCGCAAAAATAATGTCATTACTTAATTCTATCTTTCAAATATTTTTGAAGCATTCAATGGCGTTAAATACCATTATGTTTAACGGTTTAAGTTGAAGCCGATATTGTATATTTTATTTATGTTTTGACGAGTAACGAGGAATATTAGTGATCGCGATACCGACGAATGCCCAAAATTTTATATTTTATTATCGATAGTTGTGATATTTAATATTTTATATAGTTGTCATTTAATTTTTAATTTATTTTATTTTAAAAGTATTTTCGTAATTTACGTTAAGCTATTATGTGTGATTCGTTCATTAGACGCGTTAACTATTTTAAGTCATTTTAATTATCAAAATATAAATGTCCTCCGAATATCGATGTTTTTATTTTATATTAAGCGTTTATTTTTCGTGTTTCACGCATATCTTCGAATTCTTATAACTTTTAAACATCGGGTTTCGATAATACCCGCTTTTACAAAATTCAAAACAAAGTTAATACATAATCTCACTCTATCACGTCAACACACACACCATCCCACTTTCTTCATTTTTGTGGCTTATTATTTTATTGCTTATCACATGTCCATCTTAGATACATATGAAATATTTAGATTCATAATTTATTAGCTTGTTACTTCACATTTAAGATACAATAGTTAAATCTGAAAATAAAGAACAGATGTTTTGTAAGCTTACACGTTCCATTGTTCCAACATTACTAACACATATATATCAAAACAAAGGACACGTATATATCAACTATTTACCAATTTATATCAGATTCACTAGAATATCCTTTTAACAAACAGAAACACTTTCTTTTTCTTTGTCATATGGTGCGCATGAAATAGATGGCATAAAAATAAAATGTATTTTTAGCCGAACACCATAACCATTAAACACCGATCATGTCTAGAAAGGGTGTCAGTGAAGATGGCAACGGATGGAGACATGTCCCGATATGACATCTTATTACGCGCCGTCGATAGAGATCAGGTTACAACTTCGTATATATTTCGGTTCGAGTTCAATCACGGCCTTGCTCAAGTTGGTAGGTTCGAGATTTGGTTTCCTAATCGTTGGCATTCAGTTCAATAGACGTGGTACGTGCTTGTACTTTGTCACGAGCATCGAGCATATTTACCTTTGTTAATCTTCATGTTCGCTGTGGTGTTTATACTTGTGCATCGCAACTCAAATCACTCGTACTCCAACTTATAAGGTATCATATTAGAACTCAATTTTACGAACAATAAGCTACTACTATAAACGAATGAATATAATAAGAACCATTGCAATTTTTGCAAATGATCAAATGAAAGAGTTGAACATTTAGACGTCAAACTCATGCAATTATATTGCATAATTACATTTTGGTCCCTCATTAATAAGGCTATATACAAATGAATGCTAAAGATCTCTGAAATAGCATTTTTGTCCATATTCACTATATGTCCTTTAAAACTAGTCCTAATATTAATATTTAGTTATTTCATTTATAATAATTGTGTTTATAAAACTCATTTAGTTTTATACGTTGTCGTGTATATTTAAAGACGCGCCATCTTTATTTTAGGTCGGCATTAGAAGCTCGCAGCCTCATGTCTTATCCTATTTGGTCGTTTTACTCTCGTCATTATCATCCCTATTGTTATCATCGATTGATGTTTCTTTGCATAAGGTGAGTCTATAGTCTCGCTTTTGAATTTTTTTAATTGTTTTAGAAACTTGCGAGGGGATAACATGCTTGTTTTACTAAAAATAAAGAGTACAACTATAAGTTGCGGTAAACCAATTGAATGGGGCAACTAGTAGTTGTGGAAGCTCTATTTACTTGAAAAGTATTTATTGAAGGTGAAGGGTACAACAAGAGTTGTTGTAAAGCCATGAATGGGTGCAACCAGAAGTTGTCATAAACCCTATTTATTTTAAAATAGAACACAAGGGACCCGATTGTATGCTTAGATGGAAGTTATTACATAAGTTAGCTTTAGCCTTAAAAGACCCATTGAATCGTGAATTGTTAATCGAAAGAACGCTAATACTATGGATAGATCTATCGGGGTGACGCCCAGTCTGATGCGTTTAGCTATCGCAATGTGTAGTGAAGCACATGTGTATTGGAGCACATCGGATGCATATGTATAAGAGAAATATACGCACTTGGCTAGGTGTGTTGGGCTGAAATAATATATGTTAACGTTCAATGTCATGAGGCTTATGTAATAACACCGATAATTATGTCCGTACAACATAATTATCTTTCGATGGATTATTAACCATGGAAGGTTATTCAGAATACTTGTGTTCTCTTTATTTAATTTAAACTCTATGGATTCACTCAACAATTTTTGTTGACTTTATAGCATGTTTTATCTCAGGTCCATATGAAGGCACTCAAGGAAGGTGGTTTCACGAAGCTTGCATATTTTTAAATGATTTGGCCTGCTTTTATAAATTATATCCATCCATGCAACTTTTACCGTTTTTATGTTTTAGAAACTTTAAAACTATCTGGGACCGTGTATAAAATATTTATCTTTTCAATAAATGAATGGATGTTTTATCAAAACGACTCGTTTTGAGCCGTTTTCTATAATTGTGTGATTGTATCAAGTAAGTAACACTCAAGGACCCTTCCGCTAATGTGACCAGATTTGAGAGTGTTACATCAAGAGGGTTTAATCAATGGAAACCAAGAAAATATATATGATACTTAGTAATTCCTTGGGCGGCAAAACCCTCGATTAGCTCTCAAAATCAAATACTCACAAGCAAGCGGGGAAACGAGGCGGCGTGAAGCACTTAAGAGCCTTTTTCCTTAGGATATATTTTATAATATCCGCCTTATACCCACCTTATAGTTTGTATTTTTCAAGATTGAGCTTCACGAAAGTATTTATCTATTTTTGCCTTTTTCTTTGGTTTGAGATTCGAATACAATGATTGGGTAATGACCTCCCAAGTCAAGGTTGTGATTTCTCACGTATTTGGAGTACTTCTGAATTTATTGTTCTACGTATACACTATAGTAATAGTATTCACACCAAAAACCGAAAACCGATAATACGTATTAGTAGAGTGCTACTAATACAAATACTAATTATGGTTAGTATATAAAAACAACAATTCCAATCAAAACACAACACGCCTCCCCGGCAGCGGCGCCAAAATGATAATCGTAGAATTACGTCTTTTAGGAAAAAGAGCGTAAAAATATAGGGTAAGCACGACGATTTAGGAAAACCGTGTGTAGATGACCCTAAAGTGAGTTCATTCTCGAGGAGGCTAGTGTGTTATGTGTGTAATGACTTGGATTAATTTGTGATTATACTTTTGAGAAAGAAAAATAGAAATGAGATTGAGAAGAGAATGACGGTTACGAAGACGGATTAAGCTAGATGAAAAGGTCGTTCACGTAAAACCGTAAAAAACTACACAATTAAAAATTTTAAACCTAAAAATTGATTAAAAGATAAAACTAAGTCTAAAATAATATAAATAAGAATAAAAGTCCAACAAAAATATTTTAAAATCTTTTATTAATTAAATATTCAATTTTTAATGCTAATTAAAGCCCTAAAATTAAATATAATTAATCAAAATGTCCAAAATATTATTTTATTGAACTAATAAGTTACTTATATTATTTAAAGACTAAAAAGTATTTTTCCTAAATTTTAAAAACTATTTTTCTATTTTTAAAACACTAAAAACTATTTTTAAACCAAAATAATCATAAAAAATAATAAAATAATGCTAAAATTAATTTGAAAATTTTAAAAATCCTAATTTACTCTAAGGAACATTATAAAAATGAAAGAGTTTGAAAAATATAAAATTTTGCACTAAAAGACAAAACAGATTAATATTAAAACCTAATTAAACTAAATTTAATTCTAAAAAATAATTGAAAAGGTGAACAGTAAAAACTTTTTAAACTAAAAATCTTAAATTATTTTTCTTAATCTATGAAAAATTTTAAAACTAAAAAATAATAATTTTTACCACTAAAGGACAAAAAAAACAGAAATTAAAAAGTAATTAAAAATAGCTAATTAATCTAAAAATTACTAGATGAACAGTAACTGAAAATTTTATTAAACAAAAAAATCAAAAATTAAATAAGAAAAATATAGAAACTAAAATCAAACCCTAATTCCTAAATTGGTTCACTAAAGACAAAAAAAAATGCAAATCTGATAGTGACATGTGCAGGACTTTTGTCCTTATGCTGAGCAGTGGTAACAAATGCACAAGCAGGGGGAACTTAGTTCCCACTGTTAGTGTAATTTCTTGGTCAGTTAAGAAATAAGCTTAGGAAAGCTTAATGAGGGCTTTTCCTTGGACAATAAGGCACCCCCACAACCAGTTGGGTTGTGGGGAGTCAATAATAGCACAAAAAACCACAAGTTCCTTCACAAGATCAAGCACAAAATGGACAAAAACAGTTACTGATGAAGCTATATGTTACTGATGAACAGTATGCTGGTGCAATTGGCACAAATCTGGATTTTAAAGCTATCACACTTGCTCAAATAACAACCAAACTGTAAATAAGCTATCAACAAACCTCTAATAACAACTTATCTAATAGCCCACAAGATTTCATGGTTTAAAAATGACTAGATCAACACAGATTTGGTCTTGACTGTTTTAGTTAAATAACAAGTATGCAAACTTCATTTTTATCATGCCAAGCTTAGTTAAATCACTGAATAAAACCTATAACAACTAAATTAAGTGTGTTAGACCTGTTTTTAACCCAAATATTCTAACCAAAGTTCAGTTAAAACCCAAATCCAAACACTCCTTTAAAACTGAAAAATCAAATTAATCAAATCAATAGCTTACAAGTCTAAGCTAAACTGATTAAGACTATCCTAAACATGCATATAAACATCAAATGACCATAAACAAACCATAAAAAACAATTAAAACACAGATTCATAAAAATTCACCAAATCACATTTCTAAGCTTAATAAGGGGATTCAAGGTTTATACCTTGTGGGACCCACATCCAGGCCCCACTATGGCTGCAATGCCATCTCCTTACAAGTTGGGGCTTGTGTAGTGAGCTTGTGCAATGATGCACTTGAATGTAGAGAATGGTGGTGTGACTTTCCTAGTCACACCCAATATATCTTTAAAATGAAAGGGCTTGGATTGAACCTGCTAAGAGAAAGCAAAAGCAAGAGTGAACTGGTACAAAAAGCTACAATGTTGTAAGCTTGGCTTATTAATTAAGCCGGCTTACAACTTATACCTTAAAAACTGACCACTTGAAAGAATGTTTACTGAAAACTTAGAAACCTTAAACAATCAATCTAACAAACATGAAATTCACACACACATCCACTATCACTTCAATGTGTGTGTGGATTTCAGAATAAGATAACTAAACTGATTTTCAGAAAATATAGATTTTCCTTCTTTGAAAACTTCAACACACAAATAACTCACAAGATTGATTTGGAACACAGATTTGTTTGCTCATTTAATACCAACTTTTAATAACCAAAAGGAATTACGAATCAACTTTATGAAAATACCAAACTTTGCATTAATTAAAAAGGGATTACATAAACTTGGAAAAAATCTGGAACAAACAATACATGGTACATGCACCATGTATTTATACTATGAAATAGAAACAACTAGAAGCTAAAACCCTAGCTAACTGAAAATCCAGAAATGCCCTTGGTCAATGGTCTTGAAATTCGTCAAAATGGAGTCATGTGATTATGCAGTTGTCTTCTTGTGATGCCAGCTAGTACAAATGATCCTGGACGTTGGTTCATCCTTTGGGACAAAGGAATGGATGTGAGCTGTTTATTTGGTCGGGTTTAGGGGTTTGGGAGGATAGTGATGGGCAGGGGAGGGTCCCACAACCACATGGGTGTGTTGTGAAGGGAATCTAGGTTGTGGGATTGGTTTAGGGGGTGATGGATTAGTGATCTGGAGATATTCGTACAAAACCCCTTTGTTTATAATAGGATTAGGATTAGGGTTCTAGTTCATAAGTGTGTTTTTTTTGTGTGTGTGTTGATCCGTTTTTAGGGATTAAAAAGTGTTTAGTGGGAAAATTATATTAATTAATATAATTCAAACTGAATATTTAATAAATCAGTTAAGGTTGAGTGGAGGGTGACGTGTGAAGGGGAGGTGAGGTTGTGTGATGTGATTGGTTGGTGGAGGTGACATGGCAAAGTGATTGGTGGTGGTGTGTTTGTGTGTCTGGGCAAAAACAGTCCTTTGTCTTCCATTTCTTGTTCATTTTGTAATAAATAGCCAAAAACGTTTTCCCCTTTGTTATAAGTTTGGGCAGTTGTCAAAATAGGCACAATACTTTGCAAGTCTTGTATCAAGGACCATATAAGCATTTTAAGCAATCTTCAAGGGGTACTTATGACATGTCTTCAATCATTAAGGATTAAACTTGCATACATGAATTCTTCAAGGGCCTTTCTTGCCAAATCTTCAAAAATGAGGGACCAATGTTGCCAATCTTCAATTCTTCAAGGACCATTTTGGAAATTCATGAATCGGGTCCGGTTCATTGTGCGATTTTGTTTCCCGTGTTCGTTTTTTATTGATTCTTGTGATCTTTTGTCATTTCCTCAATATCCGTACCTAAAATACACAAGCAACAAACACGAGCATATATTTGACAGTTTTAATGATATTTAATGCATTTTAAGCCCGATTTGGACGATGAGACTATGTATAAAAGCAGTCTCATCAATAATCACCCAACAAACCAACCAAAATCAATTTGGTTGGGGTGTTTTGATCACCCACACCCCACGGCCAAATGGGGGTGTTTGGTGGATCATGGTGTTTGATGTTTTGTTCATGGTATTTGTGTTTAATTCTTGTTTTTAAGTGTTTTTGAATGGGTAAACCCCATTGCATGTTCGATTTGGTGATTGGGTTTTGAGATGGATTTGATATTTTAGGGGTTAAGGACTGATTATGATGGTTAGTAATGGTTTGGAGTGTTTAAGTTGAGGCTAAGTGTCGATAAAATGGTTTGGAAACGAGTGTTGGATTGATTTTGAGATGTGTAATTTTAGGCAGAAAGTTTAGGATGTTTTCATAAGTTTGATTTTGTAAACAGGTCATGAGACTAGGATATAGTTGTAGAGCGTCTTCTTAGCTTCGATTTGGTATAAGATAGAGCTTACGACTCCTAACGAGTCAAAAGTTATGATGTTTTAAAAATACGTGTACCGGGAGATGAGAACCTACATAATCCGAAATTATGTTTGGTTTTGGGTCAAATCCCGGGGACCATAGATATAGTTTGGTAATTGGTTAAAGGTTGATTTTTGGTCTCAAACCTGCATATGTGAGTCTATTATTAGACTTAGGTGTCAAATGGGTCAATGGTATATTTTAAATGGGTCAAATGCGTCCAACTTGGTCAATGTGCAAAATCAGTCCGAAAAACGTAGGTTTAGTAATGTGTTGAGTAACGGGTCGTAAAAGCGAAAAATTTTAATGGGATTAAAAATGGGTTTTCTACAGGTCTTAAGGTATTTTTGAGAATTTTCCTAAATTTTATTAAAAGGTGTAAGTCTATTAAAACAGCCCATACTTTTGGTAAGTATCGGCGAAAAACGTGAAAAGGGTAATAACGTTAATAACATGGATGAATGGTATAAAACGAGTAACAATTATTTGTTTGGTTTTGGCGTGAGTTTGTAATTATCACATTTGACTAATATGTATGTAATATACAGTACTTAAAGTTTATAAATGAGATTACTCATTACGCGTTATTGTTTGTTAGGTGTTGAATACCCCGGGCATCCTCATCATCGTCAGTGATCGTCACTCGAATCGTCGACTACTCTATATATATAAGGTGTGAGTTTGTAGCCTCGCTTACTATTGTTTTAAATTGTTTTACCCGCGAGGGAAATGCATGCTAGTTTTCTAAAAGGAACATATGTCATGAATGATTATTGGACCCGAATGTTGCCTTAAATTATGTTGAGTACCTAGTTGCAAAAGACCCTATATTCATGAACTATTAACTATTGTTTAATCCTAGTGTGGATTGAAAATAACCGCTTATACAATTGATGGTACTATGGGGTTGACGACCCTATCCGAGACGAGGGCTAGTACGTTGAGTACCCCATGCGGACGGATAATTTGTGATAAGAGATAAGGTATAATTGCAACTGATGCCTTTAGAAGGGACAATGGTTTCATCTTAATCACGCCGGTAATTATTACGCAGGTGATTGAGTTAACGGATTAGTGTCATGAGCTTAAACACTATTGTCATAACCTTGAAAATAGATTGTTTGATCGACAAGTCTATGAATGATCATGAATGATTTTTATAACAAATATGTTCAAAATGAGATTATAAAACCTATGAATTCCACTCAACATTATTTGTTGACCCAATTTAGCATGTGTTTCAGGTAACCGATGAAGTATAGCATGGAGCATGCATTGGATGGGAGTTGTGTGTGGCTTGGCGTCTACTTGTTTTTCCACCCATATTTAACTTGAACATTTTAATTTTTATGTCATGTTGTTGAAAATTGTATCTTTTGGGGTTGAGATTCGTGGGGATCGAAACGCAAACTCTGTGTTGTATCATTTTGGGTTTGGAAAACCGTAGACATGTATGTTTTTAACAATGCGTAATTTATGTTAAAACTTTTACGTCTCTTTGAGTCGTTTGATATATCTTGTGTGCGATGATAACTGGATAGCACCCAAATGTTGTAGTTCCGCTGCGCATAGCATTTGTGGGGGTGTTAGAGATCTATAACACCCCCAACAAATGCTATGCACAGCGGAACTACAACATTTGGGTGCTAGGCAGTTATCATCACACATAAGCTATTTCGAACGACTCAAAGAGACGTAGAAATTTGAACATAAGTTAAATATTGATTAAAACATCAAAGTCTACTTTTTTCCAAACCCCAAAGATAATACAAAACAGAGTCGCGTTTTGGTCCCCATTGAATCTCAACCCAAAAGTACATTTTCGTTCACATGACATAATATAAAATATTTAAGTGCTAAAAGGGAGGAAAAACAAAGTAGACCGCCAAGCCACAACAACTTCCATCCTCGCATGCTCCGCTGCTATCAATCTTGGTTACCTGAAACACATGCTTAAAACCGTCAACACAAAGGTTGAGCGAATCTATAGGTTTATCAAATCATAGGTTGAACATAAGTATTAAAACCAATCATGACCATTCAATAGCATTGTCGTACTCACAATCTATTATTCAAGAATATTATCTTTAGCAATAGCTAATAATCGTGTTTAAGCTCGTGACACTAATCCGTTAACTCAATCACCCGCGTACATTTACCGGCATGATTAAGATGAAACCAGTGCCCCTTCTAAAGGCATCAGTTACAATTTTACCTTATTTCTTATCACAAGTTATCCGTCCACAGAGGGTACTCAACGTACTAGCTCTCGTCTCGGATAGGGTCGTCAACCCCATAGTACTATCAATTGTATAAGCGGCTATCTCTAACCCACACAAGGGCAAGACAATAGTTAATAGTTCACGAATTTAGGGACTTTTGCAACTAGGTACTCAACACAATTCAAAGCAACATTCGGGTCCAACAATCATTCATGACTTATGTTCATTTTCATTTAAATTAGCATGTATCCCCCTCGCGGGTAAAATCATTTGAAATAAGTAAAGAGCGAGGCTATAGACTCACCTGGCGTAGTAGTAGTAGTTCTAGCGAAGACGTAATGAGAAATGTCACCGACGACGTGGATGCCCGGGAAAATCTAACACTTGACCTAAAAATCAAGGTACGAAAACCAAATCAATACTCCGCGTATATTATTGTACTAAACACACGCATATGCACACTCAATTCTTATGAAAACTCACGCCAAAATCAAACAAGTAGTTGTTACTAGACTTATACCATTTACCTACGTAATTAAAGTTGATTCCCATTTTATAGATTTGCCGGTACTTACCAAAAGTACGGGCTGTTTGCTATGACTTAAGCACCTATATAAATTTCAAGAAAATTCACAAAAATACCTCATGACCTGTAGAAAACCCATATTTAATCCCATGAAAAGTTTTCACTTCTATGACTCGTTACACATCACATTACTAGACGTACACATTTAGGACTGATTTTGCACTTTGACCATGTTGGACTTGTTTGACCCCTTTAAAATACACCATTGACCAATACAACACCTAAGTCTAAAAATAGACTCACAAGTGCAGGTTTAAAACAAAAAATTAATTTTCAATAATTTACCAAACTCTATCTATGGTCCCCGGGATTTGACCCAAAACCAAACACAAATTCGGATTGTGTTGGTTCTCATCTCGCGGTACACGAACTTTCAAAATATCATAACTTTTGACTCGTTTGGAGTCGTAAGCTCTACCTTATACCAAAACGAAGCTAAGACAAAGATCTACTACTCTATCCTATGTTTATGACCTGTTTACAAAGCTAAAACCACGAAAAATATGCTTGAACAATCTGGTCTAAAATCACCTTTCCAAAATCGATTCAACACTTGATTCAAATCCATCCAAACATCATCTAAACCTAACTTAACCACTTGTAATCATTCCTAATCTCCACAAACAGCCTATATCATCAATAATATCAAACCTTCATCAAAACCCAAGTCCTAAATCATACATGCAATTAGTTTATCCTATTTAAAAACACCAAAAACAACATTATAAACACAACCCATGACACATTTCATTAAACACCATGAACACCCAAAAACCCCCCATAAATTCGTGGGTTTTGGGGCTGTAGAAAACCAAAATCATAAATCCCCATCTTGTTTTATGGGTTAATTAACATTACTCACTCACTAATTAAACAAATTCATGATTTAATTACATCAAAACATGTTTTTGAAAAACCATTGATTCTTAAAAATTAATGTTAATGCATGTTGGATTAAAGGGTGTAAGAACACTTACAATGATAAATTAGGAGGTGGTCTTTGATTGGAATTGTCAAAAACCCTAAAAAAATGATGGTGGTGGTGATGGTGGTTAGGGTGGCCGGCGGCCTAGAGAGAAAAAAGAGAGAAGAAAGAAATTTTTGAAAGTGAAAAATGAGGATGTTTCTCTCTCTCCTTCTTTTTGTAAATTTTTGAGGGACCTTCTTGCAATTTTGTCATTCTTTTGGCCTTAGTGGAAAATCTATTTTTAAAGAGCGGGATTGTGACTAGTAGTCGGTTTTAAAAATTTACGGGAGTCGGGGGTCGCCCCGAACACTCGAAAATACTTTTAAATGGTTCAAATGCACACAAAACGAATATACATATGGTTCCGACTCGACTTAACACGTAATAAAAATAAAATCTCGAAAAACTCAAATATCGATCAATCGATAACAAAAGATAAATTTTGGGCATCCGTCGGTATCGTAGTCGTCATCGGTTCTTCTTAAATCGTCAAATGTTAAATTATGACCGTAAACGTTGGTTTCAACTTAAACCGTCAAATATATAACAAACGAAATTTCTTAAAAAATTCAAAAATATTCGTAAAATAGGATTAAATAAATGACGTTGGGCTCGGGATATCACATCCACAAGTGAGGCATAACTTAAGAGTGGTGCTCATACTAAACAGCTCTTGAGACAATAACTTAGCATCATATGGCACATTCACGGGCATTACATTCTTGTTGATGCGCCTAAAAATGCTAAATTCGTGAAAAATAGGTGGATTTTCAAGAAGAAAACTGGCATGGATGGTGACGTACAATCCTATAAAGCACGGTTAGTAGCTAAAGGTTTTACTCAAACTTTTGGTGTAGACTACGAGGAGACATTTTCTCCAGTAGCAGACTTGCGGGCTATTAGGATTCTCATAGCTATAGCAGCATACTATGACTATGAGATATGGCAAATGGATGTTAAAACTGCCTTCTTGAACAGTCGCTTATATGAAGATATCTATGCAACAACCGGAAGGGTACGTTGATCCTAAATATCCAAAACGCGTGTGCAAACTTCAAAGATCTATTTATGGTTTAAAGCAAGCATCACGTCAATGGAATAAACGATTTGATGAAGAAATCAAGAAGTTTGGATTTATTCAAAATCGTGATGAGCCATGTGTATATCGCAAAGCTAGTGGGAGTAATGTAGTGTTCCTAATTTTATATGTCGATGACATATTAATCATGGGAAGTAACATTCCAAGACTTAAGGAAGTTAAGGATTATCTTGGTAAATGTTTTTTTATGAAGGATTTGGGAGATGTTGCGTATATTCTGGGAATTAAAATCTATCGAGATAAGAAGAGACTGTTAATTGGTCTTAGTCAAGATGCTTATATAGATAAGATATCGAAGAAGTATAACATGCATAAATCTAAGAAAGGTTTTCAACCTATGGAGGTTAAGCATGAATTAAGTCATGAGTTAGGTGCATCAACACCCAAAGAGGTGGCTTATATGCAAAAGGTGCCTTATGCTTTGGCTGTAGGATCTATTATGTATGTTGTAAGATGCACAAGGCCTGATGTGGCATTTGCTCAGAACTTGGTCAGTTGTTACCAACAGAATCCAGGGAAGCTCCACTGGACTGCTGTTAAAAATATACTAAAGTATTTGAGGAGTACGAAAGATATGTTTTTAGTATTCGGGGGTAAACCAGACACAGGACTGAATGTTATAGGTTTCTGTGATGCGTCCTGGCAATGTGATAAAGACGATACGAAGTCTCAGACGGGTTATGTGTTTGTTATCAATGGAGGAGTAGTTGACTGGAAGAGCAAAAATCAGACAACGATTGCAATGCATGCTACTCAGTCTGAGTACATGGCTGCTTCAGAAGCTGCAATGGAAGCTGTTTGGATTAGGAAGTTTATTGGAGATCTTGGAGTGATACCTTCAATTAAAGAACCTGTTGATATATATTGTGACAATTCTGCTGCAATCATATTAGCCAATGATTATGGAGTCATGAAAGGCGCCAGACACTTTAAAGGTAGATATCACTACGTTCGAGAACAAGTTGAAGCTTGTGAAATAAACTTAATAAAAGTTCACACGGACGATACGTAACACACCATTTGTTAAGATGGAATGTTACAATAAAATATGGCGTTTCATCAAAGCATGCAAGGTAAATGTCTAAACATTCATGACCATAAATAGAAATACCGGAAACAAACATCGGCAGTCTAAGTAACTCACACACAAGCACTATTAAGTACTTTGTTAGTGCAAACATTACGATGTTTAATCAAGATGATCCCTTTATGTTTCGGTGATGACAAACGTATAACTCACAATACATAATATAAAATGTGTAAGGTACTCGTAATCACTCAAGCATACTTATGTATACTTCTCTCGACACCTTGAAGATTACATTTGTCATGAAAGACAAGAAGGAAGCGCGGTTCTCTTATAGAACACACGGTTCCTTAGTGATATCGAATCGCGAGAAGATATAGAACCGCGAGCAGTCAAGCCGGTTTAGGCTTACTCAAGATTTCTGGAAGCTTCTAGAAGATGGAGGGAAACTAATAAATTCAAAATTCAAATTTTGAATTTGGGCTCCAAGAATATAAGGTGCATCCTTTTATCCAATGGGTAGTTCACTCTTTTATCCAATGGGTAGTCCACTCTTTTATCCATTGGGTAAAAAGGTGCTCTCCAAGGCAAGAGTTGGCTATAAATAGAAGACTATTCTCTTCCATTTTACTTGCACAAAAACACACAAAAACCTTCCAATATCCCATTCCTCATTTGCCTCATCAAGAGCAATGAGAAGAACACTTTCACCCTTGTGAAGTGTTAGTGTATAGAGTCATAACATGATGAAGATCTCTCTATATCAAGTCATGATTATTGTCTTCCTACTATGTATATGTAGAAGATCCAAGTTGTGGGTACACTTGGATGTGTTTGTAAGGGTAGAATATCCAAGTGATGGGTATCCTTGGATTAGGTGTTAGTTGTGTAGATCCAAGTCTTGTTAGTACTTGGATATAGTGTTAGAGTTATAGATCTAAGTGTTGTGTGCTTAGATCTATATGGTTTATGTATTTAGGCCATAAAACACAAGGTTTGTTATGTTGGGCCATAAAACATAACTAGTGGGTAGATTAGGTTGTGTCTTGGTAGTTCTCACTAAACTCTAAAGTGATGTGGTTGTTTCAAGGTAGTTCTCACTAAACTATAAAGTGGTGTGGTTGTGTCTTGTGAGTTCTCACTAAACTTTAAAGTGATTAGTAGTTTGTGTTGTGTGAAGTTCTCACTTAGATTCAAAGTGAAGAGTCGTGAAGAGTGGTTCTAGCTTTCGATTAGAACTCGACATCTAGCCTTGTGTCGTTAAATGGTGAAGTGGGCAACGTTTTGTAGATTGGTCCTACCTAAGATTAGGACTCGACATCTAGCTTAGTGTCGAAAATGTGTAAGCGACGTGTATGGTTTTCTCCGCCTTGAAAGGAGTTTTGTTGACTAGTGAAGTAACTCTCGAGTAAGGTGTACTCGAGGAGTAGAGTAGGGCGAAGAGGAGCTTCGTGACCGAACCACTATAAATCATCGTGTCGGTACTTTCCTTTACATTTATGTCTTTACTATTATAGATGTATTTATATGTTGTGTGTTGTGTGCATCTCATAATCTAAACATCTAAGTTGCGGAAAAGCTAAGGCTTAGTACGTGTGTGCTTCGTGTTTAGATTATGGTGAAGTGTACATCACTTAGTCTAAACATCCTAGTTGCGGAAAAGCTTATGCTTAGTACGTGTGTGCTTAGTGTTTAGACTATTGCTTGATGTACTCTTGATTTGATGTGTTTGTGTGTTTACTTACTTGTAGTATTTATCTTTCAATAAAAAACATCTCATATCTAGTCAAGCTTGATCGAGAATTTGATACAAAGGATTGTCAAAGTTTAACATGTAACAAAAGGTTAAGTTCACTGTCGGCGGTTCTCTAAATGGACCGGCGGTTCTTTATTGATAAAGAACCGCGAGTACACATAAGGAACCGCACACAGTGGATTAAGCCGAAATGTTTTGAAAACTAACTAGAAACTGTTCAACCCTCCCTTCTAGTTTCTACAATTGGTATCAGAGCGATGGTCACACAAGATCTTTGAAGTATGTTGTACTTTAAAGCTTGGATCGATCCTTGCTCTAGTTTTTCAAAACAAATGGTTTTCAAAATGAAAACGGTTTTTAAAAATAGAGACGATCTTTGTATCAAACAGTTCATGAAGAGTGATTACTTATGAAATGTGTTTTGTTGTTTCATTCATACAAGTTTTGGTGTTAAATAAACTTTGTATATTAGCTTGAATTAAATCTTTTCATGTTTGGAAGTATAAAAATATTTTATGACATAATTAACTCTAAAATACGAGTTCTATGTGTCTAAAATGATTTTTTAGAGTCCCAAGTACTTCCAAAAAGTTACCAAATGATTTTGGCCAAAAACCTCATTTTTTCCCTCTGGACGCGGTTCTTTATCTCTTCCCCGAGGTTCCTTATCAATAAGGAACCGTGGCCAGTCTGACACAGATTTTTGCAAACTTTGAAAAATCATATAAAATCAACCGTAAGTCCGTAAAAGTCGTGCCACCCGGCGTTTCGAACGTAATTGAGTTTTCTTTATATTAAAAATGCTTCCAAACCTTTATTCAAACTTTAAAATTTAAATATTTTATAAGTTCTATACTTTGTCCAAAGTATTGAGTCTCGGTTTGTCGTAAAACTTGTGTTTTACTCTTTTATATTAAGTTGGACATCTCTCGTTGATATATCTTTGTAAATTGATATATTTATAAAGTGTTGAACTTAATTAAATTTTGAAATTTGTCGAAAACTATTTTCAAATAAGATCAAGCTATGTATACGTTAGTATATCTAACACTCTATGTGACAATCCGTCAATTTACGATTGATATTTTATTCTCAAATATTTATTTGAAAACATTATTTTAATGTTACAATATGAACTCACTTATTTTTGGGAAGTAAATTGAATTTACGTCTTGAAGTAGCGTCGACTACGTCTAAACCGGAGGATTCAACGTTACGTGCTTACGTTTACATACACCGTCCTTGGTGACAGTCCGACATTTCAGAAAATAAATTTGTCCGTGAATATTATTTTGGAGTTTTAAATTTGTGTTAGTTCATAAACTCACAAATTTACGAGAAGAGATTAGGACTTACGATTTTATTTTAACGTCCTTTACGACTAAACCGGAAACCTTAGGATTACGTATTTACGTTTTCGAACTCTGTTTTTGATGAGACAATTTTTATTGGATTCGTTTTGTGACGTCGATTCATAATTTATAAAAACGTTTTTCGTAAAACGACCCGAGGGCACGCAAATCGAGGAAACTAGAATCGAGGAGTACCCGTAAATAAATGGGATGAGACAAGTGGGACACTTGTCCCACCCCACTCCCAAAACCGGTTTAAACAAACCACTTCACCATTTGAGGTGTCAACACTTACATAACAAGTTTACACTTGTAAACTTGAGCTTACTTTGTAAGCTAACACACTTCAAAACCATCAACCTTACCACTTATCTCATTTCATCCATGCAAAAACCACCTTAATCTCTCTCTCCCTTCACATATGTGCCGTCCACTTTCACCATGAAACACCCTCATTTGATCTAAATTAACCACAAAATCCCATGTATTTCATATACATGTTGGAGTCCTTTTGAAACCTTATTGATTGGTGGTACTTATAATATCCAAGGAGGAGTTTTCATGGAGTATGAAGGCTGATTTTCTACAAGTAGATTAGGAAGATTGATGGTCATGAAGAAGGTCTTGGTGCAACACAAGTTTCTCCATCAAAAACCATGTCAAAATCATAACCTACATCAAGTTGGTGGTATAAAGATTGTCCTCCTCATCTTCTTGTTATTTTTGGTTATGTAATCATGTATTTATTTCCTATTGTATATATTTATGATAATTATATGATGATAAAAATGTTATGTGGGGATTTGTTGTTGATAATCATGGATAAAAAGGTGAAAACCCATAAGAAACAAGGTTAAAATCTTGGTTAAATTTGATGGCTGTATAAAACAGTAAAGAAACATGTTATGAACTGATGAAATAATGAAGTAGGATCCATTTACAGTAAGCTAAATTTCTTGTACACATGTGAGAGTTGGCCATGCAATAGAATCAAAATAATGAGTGAGATATGATCAAAACAAGTTTAGGGTATAAATCTGAAGTTACTGTTTTCGACGATTTTTAGAAAATACTTAAAGGATGATTCAACAGTAGCTATAGAAGAGTTAATTGTAGCACATATCATGTAGTTTATGTGATAAAAATTTGAGCTTCTATCTCCATATATAACTCAAGATATGGCAGTTTTGGTGAAGATGAAGTTAAAAATCAGATTTTTGGAAATTAAAGAATAATACTATTATATAAGCACTCACATTTTAATATATAAAATATAAAATAAAAACCCACTAACTTATAAAACTTATTTATATAAATATATATATAAGGTTAATCAAATGGATAAATTATATAAATGGTGGTGAAATAATGTTTATAAGTAATAAAAACTATAAACATGATTTTTACGACTTTTTCGGCTATTGCCGTAAAATTAACGTTTTTGTTAAATAAAACTTAGATGGTTGGGCCCGTCTAATGAAAACTTTATAAAACATATATAATGATATATAGACATGTATAACAAGTAAAAACCGATAAAACCCGAACTATAGGGCATACGGATATTAACGAGCTAAGTAAACATATTGGACTAATGCTTGGGCTAATAATTGGACTATATAAGATAAACACCCATAAAAAGAACTTATTGGGCTTAACCCATTTGGGACCAACTTGAAAGTGTATGTACTGATAATATAAGTACAAAATGGATTAAAATAAGTTAAATAACTTATAATAAGTTTATTGGACTTAAGACACGTAAACGGGTAAAACTAGTAAACTAATATAAAAGTTATCGACATATAACACTAAAAGGAGTAAACGAGAATATGTAAACCCACTTGATCATCATATATATAATCATCATATGTATACATAATTGGTATTTTTATAAAGTCATTGGACAAACGTCTAAGACCGATTATTATTTGTCTAGGTTTCCGTGATTGAAGCACGCACCGTACGTCCGAATTGCCGATAACCCGCCTTCCCACATCAACGTGAGTTCATAGCCTCGCACTCTTTTAAATGTTTTTATAAATGTTTTATAAACCCGCGAGGGAGATAACATGTTAGTTTTTATAAAAGTTTGGACACCATTTGTCCCGATTGTTTGTTTATTGATTTTGGACCCGAAGGATTGAATGACCCGATTGTATGACCCGATAAATGATTAATGGACCCGATAGATGAAATTAAATGGATTATTAAAGTTAGGTTATGTCACTAAAAGTCCCATTAGCATGAATTGTGAACTACCGGGAGTTGGTAGACGCTTATACATTTAATAGTACTATTTGGGGACGATCACCCCAGTTCGCGCCTTGACGGTTGATCCCCGTCGTGCCACATTGATTGGTAAGCGAATTTATGTATGAGAATATTTCAATAGCGTGACCTTTGTGACGACACGCTACTTTAGATGGGCAAAATTGGTATCGGGTTAGCTACCCGTTGTTGGTTTAGTAAGGTAACAATGTCATGCGGCTTGTAATAATCCAAAACTTAACGAGATACTATTAGACGCTTCGAATTACGATGTATTGCCTGACTAGCAATACTGGGTCATACTATTGATATTATGTTTGTGTTTTGGTTTTCGTAACCATATTCATATAACGGTTTTTATTTTCATACAACGTCATAAGACATATTGTATGATGTTTTTACGACATTGGCTCGTATGATAATTTTTAAGGCAAATGCCTATATTATGACTTTCGATAAGGATTTATATAAAATGACTTTGGCTATTTTATGGCCTATTACAAAGATTTGTATAAAATGATTTTGGCTATTTTACGGCCTATTACAATGATTTGTACGAATTGATTTTTGGTACTAATTTTATACCAAAGTTATATTGATGGTATTTACTAAACTCTATGAATTCACTCGGCGTTATCGCTGACCCTTTTCTTTTAACATGTTTTATCTCAGGTACTTGAAGGTAATTCTCGGGAAGACAACAAGAATTCATGGCCCGCACCTAAACTATATTTTCCATTCAAATACTTTGTAAAACTTTGTATGAAATATAATGACTTGGGACCGATGTAACTTTGATATTATTGAATGGAAATGCTTTATAAATAAACGACGCGATTTTTATGCGTTGTCTATGATGTGAGTAATGTGCTATCCCGTAACACCAACTAGTCTTCCGCTGTACTGAGTTGTATAAATTTGGGGGTGTTACAGTTTGGTACCAGAGCTCTCGTTATAGAGAACGAAAGATTTTTAAAACCAAGGTTTTGAATAAAACATTTCAAAATCTTTTAACTAAAAACATTTTTCTAAAAATGTCTAAAAATCTTTTGACTATAACGGTGCCGAAGAATTCCCGAGTTACCGACAAGGCCAAGACTGAGAAATGTTATTTTAATATATATATATAATTTGGATTATATATATATGATGTAATTTTATTACATGATTGTTTGATGATTATTTTGATTTTTATACGAGGTATTTATACGACGTCGATTGTCACAAGTAACCCTAAATCCCCTAGTAAATTAATCGAAGCTATTCTCGTAGGAATTCTAGCTATCCTAGATCTAAACCAAGTTGTGGATATTTATGATCCCAACAAATGGTTGATATTCATAGAAATGTAGATATTAGTTGATTGTGATATTGAAAAAGAATTGGCGAGATTAAATCTGATATCGATGTCATGACGATCTTTCCTTATAGAGTGGAGTTTGACAAAACGATACCACCTAGGAAGATGTCATATGATTCGTTGTCATCCAATTCTTAAATTGAAATCGAAAGGGTGAATGTTGCACTTGAGGCTGTCATTGGAACCATTACCCAAAAGCCTCATGCCACTAATACCTTTCCGAGAAGTCTAGTTGAATGATCAAGTCATTTTATATTAATGACTCATTTGATAATTGTTGTTGTAAGAGCTAATAGGATTGGAAATTAAGTGTTGATTCATATTGAGATCGTATTGCCTTTACAAGTCCTAAGAATAAGGTTGAAGTATTGGAAAATGAGGTAGGATATCGCATTGAGTATAAAATTGGTTAAAAACTTGAATAAAGTAAAATTTAATCCGTATGGAATATGAGATTGATAAGAGGAAGTCGTTAAGTTCTGTGATTGAATTATAAGGTTTTAATTGATTGTTGATTCGTGTTAAGCGTTGTTCCTAGGCCATTGTCCACTAACGAGGATGCCCAGTGTCCAATATATAAATTGAAGAAATCTTCTTCTGAGTTGGGACCAATGGATCTTCCAGGACATATGGAACACCTAATGACTCTTGTAGGTTAGTATTCATTGTGGTATCTTTTAAAAATAATCCCTAACTTAACTGAGATATCAGTTGGTAGGATGAGTTCTTAGAATTGTATGACATAGTGACACGTAATGTGTTACGGTACAATTTTGACTTGTTTGTGATTAATGAAAAAGACTACCTTTGATTGCTAAATCCTACATGTATCGATGTTATCTATCTTTTATTTGCTTCATCCCAATGTTCGCATTAGTGATGCAACCATTGAACAAGTACTCATCTTGGTTTGAGTTACGTTGTGGATTATTCTCTTTGTATTCTTGAGTGCCATCGAAGTCATGAACCTCATGATTAATTGGCTAAGATCATTTCCTATTATATTGTAGTTAAGTTCTTGGTGAACAACTCTTCATCACTCTTTTGCAGATCACACATTGTTTTTATAAAGTTAAAACGGTATCCTTTGAGAAAATTTAATTTTCATCACAAAAAGGATTATTCAAAGTGAGATTTATAAGTGATTGATATCAAAATGAAGTTGTTTATAAGATGCTTTAGAAAACTTAATTCTTTTCATAACAAGGAAAATCTTTGTAAATTTATTCTGATTCTCATCTAAAAATTAAGCATGAAAATGTTTTTATTATAAACATGATGATAAAATTTTGACGAACTGAGTATTGCATCGTTAATCTTGAAATTGTATATAGTTGCGCGCCTACATACAATTTGGAATGGACTATGCAAGGCTGATTAGTAGTCACCATAAAACTAATGAATAAACACTGAATTTTCTTTGAAGATTGTGAAAGAATAAATTTTATGAGATCTGCAAGAAGTGAAAAATAAGGACATAGTGTTAGGGACACCTACATATGTGCCTATAGCATCTATTCTTCTGAGTTGAATTTACTCATCTGTGGAAATTGTCTTATTTGACAATTGACAATTCCTTCTTGTCCAATTCTCCCGTAGTGAGATTCTTAGGAAAAGTATCTGATTACCGAGTGTTGATACCCGACTGGATGTATCGACATTCCTATCATTTCTTTTGACTTGATTTCATTTGAATGACCTGGGTAACGATCCGAGGAGCTTTCGAATGCGTACTCGAATTATGAAAACATGGGATATATTCATATTCATTAAATGTTTTCGTCTATATCTGATTTGAAATTCTCTCGTGTAGATTATGCGTTAACCTTACTCTTTTAAGGTTAGTTATGTCTCCATATATCCTTGAATTTGTGAAGGATTATGAGTTATTATTAGTCTTTTGAGAAGTTCACATCTTATCGACGGCAATGAAACTGGGAAGTTGATAGTGCCGGTAGAATGGATTGATTGATTATGACATGACGACATTGTCTTAATTGATGGGAACTCGAGTAGAATTTCCCTAAATGATAAGATGTTGATTATCAAAAGTTATCTAAATAATTCTTGATGGATGACCATATCCTGTATTAAGACTTGAAATTATACCGTGAATGGTTGTGAACTAGTTATAGATATTGTAATCTAGAAGAACCTGATATGAATGTATTAAAAGTTGTTTCCGTTATCTAAAACTTTAGGAGATATTTATTGGTGAATTACCTAAACTTTCCCCATTAAGGCAAGTTGAAATTGGTATTGATTATATTCCCGGTGCTGCACTTGTGGCTTGTGCACTGTACGTCAGCACCATCTGAATTAAAGGAATTACCGTACAACTGAGAAAGTTGTCGGAGAAAGATTTCATTATACCAAGCCTGTCATCCTGAAGAGCTATGGTGTTATATTTCCTTATATTTATAGATTACTGTGACTGAGTAAATTGACAATCGAAAACGATGTCATAACTCGAAATGGAAGATTTGTTCGATCATTTACAAGGTTCTAGTGTATGTTTTAAAGATTTGATCCACGGCATGGTTATTTTCAACTTCGCGTCCGCGAAGGAGATTATCTATTCCAATCACTACATCCAGTACTTGTAATGAACATTATGAGTTTCACGTGATGTCGTCTGGATTTACCATTGCACATGTAGCATTCATAAAATTGGTGAATCACGTGTGTAGGCTGTAATTTGATAAATTCATGCTTGTGATCATTAAGGACCATTTGTTTGTATATAAGAATAAGACGGAGTTATTTATAGGTTGCCCTGAATTGGCCGAACAATAAAAACTTGTACCTTGAATAATTAACACGTGATTAAAGACTTAATACTTTACATGATTTAACCGTGTGATTAATAGATAGTGGAAGCTATATTAACTTTTCAAAGATTTGAACCATTAACGCTTAGGGATTAAAAACTTAATCCTTTACATAAAATGACCGTTGGATTAATAATGGTAAGATGTATGCATATAGACTCTTCAAAAATTAAGAGCCCTTTTAAGACTTTGGATTTTACCAAAAAGAAATGGAAATATGTTTTGACAAAGGTTTTAACAAAGGATTTTAAAGGGATTATTCCCTTATACACAAACCATTTAACTAAACTTCTGTTTAGGGGTAAATGTTTGTGTATACTTCTGGACATCTTAAGGAAGATTTAGGAAACTATATAACTTATTACTTGAAATTGAAACGAAAATTATGCTTTTCAACTAAGAAAACTTTGACCAAAGTATAAACAAAAGTTTTTTTTCGAACATTTACGAATTTTATTAAATATTTTCGATAAATCAACGAAAATATTGTCAATTAAACTCAAATTTATTTTGAACATTTTATATAATTGGTCGAACTAAGAAATTTAAAACTTTTACGTTTACGCTTCATAAAAATTAACTAATAATTATTTAATTAATTATGATAATTATCGACGCTTTAGACGACGGATTGAGTAAAACGGATAAAAATGATAGTTGAGACGAAACTAAAACATAGAAGATATGAAGAAATAACTATTGAATAAATAAAGTTATGATATTTATTTCATCAGGAGAAAGTGAACGTAATTACTGACGCTTAATATAGAGAGAATATCTGAGTAAATTGTGGACATGATACTTATATCATCATGTAAAGTGAATGTAGATACTGACACATTATGTATAAAATATAAAGAACCAATTAGGACATGTTCCTTAATAATGAAGGTGCAAAATAAATTGCCGAACAATATAAAAATAAACAATGTTTGTAGAAAAGGATAATATAAATAGTGAAGGGTTTCACGGCTAATGTGAACCAACAGATTTGAGAAGCCAATGGCATTAAATATTTTAAAGACCACATGTGATTGTCTAAATATGGAGGATTGTGAGATATAGTTATGTTGGAATTTGTAAGTATAAGTATTATATGTATGTCATTTTATGACTAAAAGTATCTTTGTCTAAAGAAGTTGTACTAATGGCAATTATGAAGGCAGAGATCGCCTCATACATTAGTAAACGTCTAGCTATTGCAAAGGTCATCATCTGAATTTGATTCGATTTGGGTCATCGTCGACAGATTGACCAAATCTGCTAATATCATTCTCGTTAATGATAAATGCAAGAGTTATGTAAACATAGCATGCCTGTATCGATCATCTATATCAAGATCCTCGCTTCGCATCGAATTTCTAGAGATTTGCTCAGAAGTCATTAAGAACGAACCTTGATGATAGTACTATGTACCATCCCAAATCGAAGGGACGAGGTAAAGTAACGATACAAGGTAATATAAGTGTTGTTTTGTGTTTGAATGATTGACCTTTGGTAATGAACCGTATAATCGTTTTCCTTTGAAGAGATTATCATTGATAATTATCGTATTAGGATCGAGATCTAATCTTGTTAGGATCTAAATCTTAGAGCATCTGTAAGCAAGAGTTGAGATGAAGACACCCGATTTACACCCATTGTGAGTTGGACATGTCTTTTAGGTTTAAGGTTTCCTATGATGGCAAACCTATCCTTGCAAAATACCCGACCCGCAAGATCTGAAATGATTGTTGAAATTAGGATCTGATTATTGACTGCCGGTAGTGGGCAAGAGGTTATGTGAATGTGAAATGTAGATCTTGAAGTGCCAAATGGGTAGCGAAGTTATGCCACAATTTTTAAACTTGGAAAAATGAATTCATGATCTGACAAATCATGGGATACAAGTCCCCGTTGTATGGGACCATTGAGATGGTATAAAAGATTGGTTTGAAAGGCATATAAGCTGGATCTACCCTAGGACTTCAAAGACTGCGTGAATTATGTTTCGTATATCGAACTTGATGGAATATCTATCAAGTGAAATTCTGATTATTCTTAGTAGAGCTTGGATCGGCAAAAAGTTGCATTCATTAGAAACCCGTGAACATCATGGATAGAGAAAGTAAGTCAACATTTAGCCTGATCTTATTCCCGTAGTTATGTTTGATGAAACTCGCGTATTGTAATGAATTGCACTTGTGATAAAGACCGAATGTGGAGGAAATACCCACATGGCTTTAACTCTATAAGAAGCGAGTAGTAAGGTAAGATGATCTTTGAGGACAAAGATCCTGTTTAGGGGTAAATGCTGTGACAATCCGTCAATTTACGATTGATATTTTATTCTCAAATATTTATTTGAAAATATTATTTTAATGTTACAATATGAACTCACTTATTTTTGGGAAGTAAATTGAATTTACGTCTTGAAGTAGCGTCGACTACGTCTAAACCGGAGGATTCAACGTTACGTGCTTACGTTTACATACACCGTCCTTGGTGACAGTCCGACATTTCAGAAAATAAATTTGTCCGTGAATATTATTTTGGAGTTTTAAATTTGTGTTAGTTCATAAACTCACAAATTTACGAGAAGAGATTAGGACTTACGATTTTATTTTAACGTCCTTTACGACTAAACCGGAAACCTTAGGATTACGTATTTACGTTTTCGAACTCCGTTTTTTATGAGACAAATTTTATTGGATTCGTTTTGTGACGTCGATTCATAATTTATAAAAACATTTTTCGTAAAACGACCCGAGGGCACGCAAATCGAGGAAACTAGAATCGAGGAGTACCCGTAAATAAATGGGATGAGACAAGTGGGACACTTGTCCCACCCCACTCCCAAAACCGGTTTAAACAAACCACTTCACCATTTGAGGTGTCAACACTTACATAACAAGTTTACACTTGTAAACTTGAGCTTACTTTGTAAGCTAACACACTTCAAAACCATCAACCTTACCACTTATCTCATTTCATCCATGCAAAAACCACCTCAATCTCTCTCTCCCTTCACATATGTGTCGTCCACTTTCACCATGAAACACCCTCATTTGATCTAAATTAACCACAAAATCCCATGTATTTCATATACATGTTGGAGTCCTTTTGAAACCTTATTGATTGGTGGTACTTATAACATCCAAGGAGGAGTTTTCATGGAGTAGGAAGGCTGATTTTCTACAAGGAGATTAGGAAGATTGGTGGTCATGAAGAAGGTCTTGGTGCAACACAAGTTTCTCCATCAAAAACCATGTCAAAATCATAACCTACATCAAGTTGGTGGTATAAGGATTGTCCTCCTCATCTTCTTGTTATTTTTGGTTATGTAATCATGTATTTATTTCCTATTGTATATATTTATGATGATTATATGATGATAAAAATGTTATGTGGGGATTTGTTGTTGATAATCATGGATAAAAAGGTGAAAAACCATAAGAAACAAGGTTAAAATCTTGGTTAAATTTGATGGCTGTATAAAACAGTAAAGAAACATGTTATGAACTGATGAAATAATGAAGTAGGATCCATTTACAGTAAGCTAAATGTCTTGTACACATGTGAGAGTTGGCCATGCAATGGAATCAAAATAATGAGATATGATCAAAACAAGTTTAGGGTATAAATCTGAAGTTACTGTTTTGGACGATTTTTAGAAAATACTTAAAAGATGATTCAACAGTAGCTATAGAAGAGTTAATTGTAGCACATATCATGTAGTTTATGTGATAAAAATTTGAGCTTCTATCTCCATATAGAACTCAAGATATGGCAGTTTTGGTGAAGATGAAGTTAAAAATCAGATTTTTGGAAATTAAAGAATAATACTATTATATAAGCACTCATATTTTAATATAAAAAATATAAAATAAAAACCCACTAACTTATAAAACTTATTTATATAAATATATATAAAAGGTTAATCAAATGGATAAATTATATAAATGGTGGTGAAATAATGTTTATAAGTAATAAAAACTATAAACATGATTTTTACGACTTTTTCGGCTATTGCCGTAACATTAACGTTTTTGTTAAATAAAACTTAGATGGTTGGACCCGTCTAATGAAAACTTTATAAAACATATATACTGATATATAGACATGTATAACAAGTAAAAACCGATAAAACCCGAACTATAGGGCATACGGACATTAACGAGCTAAGTAAACATATTGGACTAATGCTTGGGCTAATAATTGGACTATATAAGATAAACACCCATAAAAAGAACTTATTGGGCTTAACCCATTTGGGCCCAACTTGAAAGTGTATGTACTGATAATATAAGTACAAAATGGATTAAAATAAGTTAAATAACTTATAATAAGTTTATTGGACTTAAGACACGTAAACGGGTAAAACTAGTAAACTAATATAAAAGTTATCGACATATAACACTAAAAGGAGTAAACGAGAATATGTAAACCCACTTGATCATCATATATATAATCATCATATGTATACATAATTGTTATTTTTATAAAGTCATTGGACAAACGTCTAAGACCGATTATTATTTGTCTAGGTTTCCGTGATTGAAGCACGCACCGTACGTCCGAATTGCCGATAACCCGCCTTCCCACATCAACGTGAGTTCATAGCCTCGCACTCTTTTAAATGTTTTTATAAATGTTTTATAAACCCGCGAGGGAGATAACATGTTAGTTTTTATAAAAGTTTGGACACCATTTGTCCCGATTGTTTGTTTATTGATTTTGGACCCGAAGGATTGAATGACCCGATTGTATGACCCGATAAATGATTAATGGACCCGATAGATGAAATTAAATGGATTATTAAAGTTAGGTTATGTCACTAAAAGTCCCATTAGCATGAATTGTGAACTACCGGGAGTTGGTAGACGCTTATACATTTAATAGTACTATTTGGGGACGATCACCCTAGTTCGCGCCTTGACGGTTGATCCCCGTCGTGCCACATTGATTGGTAAGCGAATTTATGTATGAGAAGATTTCAATAGCGTGACCTTTGTGAAGACACGCTACTTTAGATGGGAAAAATTGGTATCGGGTTAGCTACCCGTTGTTGGTTTAGTAAGGTAACAATGTCATGCGGCTTGTAATAATCCAAAACTTAACGAAATACTATTAGACGCTTCGAATTACGATGTATTGCCTGACTAGCAATACTGGGTCATACTATTGATATTATGTTTGTATTTTGGTTTTCGTAACCATATTCATATAACGGTTTTTATTTTCATACAACGTCATAAGACATATTGTATGATGTTTTTACGACATTGGCTCGTATGATAATTTTTAAGGCAAATGCCTATATTATGACTTTCGATAAGGATTTATATAAAATGACTTTGGCTATTTTATGGCCTATTACAAAGATTTGTATAAAATGATTTTGGCTATTTTACGGCCTATTACAATGATTTGTACGAATTGATTTTTGGTACTAATTTTATACCAAAGTTATATTGATGGTATTTACTAAACTCTATGAATTCACTCGGCGTTATCGCTGACCCTTTTCTTTTAACATGTTTTATCTCAGGTACTTGAAGGTAATTCTCGAGAAGACAACAAGAATTCATAGCCCGCACCTAAACTATATTTTCCATTCAAATACTTTGTAAAACTTTGTATGAAATATAATGACTTGGGACCGATGTAACTTTGATATTATTGAATGGAAATGCTTTATAAATAAACGACGCGATTTTTATGCACTGTCTATGATGTGAGTAATGTGCTATCCCGTAACACCAACTAGTCTTCCGCTGTACTGAGTTGTATAAATTTGGGGGTGTTACACTCAAAATATGGACGAATGCTTTTATGTGTTAAGCTAATTGTTTGTGTGTGTTTCTTTGTGTGTTATTATTATATGTATACATTATTAAGTGTTCCTTGCTATTTGTAGTAGTATTGCTTATATGTCTAGTCTCTTGTGCCTTGCTTGGTATTTGTTAGTATCTAGTTCTTCCTAATTAGGATGTATGCTAGATTTCTTGCATTTTGGTTGCAACATTATTTGTGCATTGCATATAGGATCAACATCTCTAGGTTTATATATGTTATATAAACATCATGTACACCTCGTTATGTTTATTAACACTCTTAGGTTTGAAAGCTTTGGGAGCTTTTCAAATCTATTGATTTGGGTCGTCTTACTCGATCATTGTGTTATTAGTTCAAGTAGATAAATGTCTCACTATAAAACATGAAACATCCTTTGAAAATCTTAGCTATTTTCTCTTAAAAGAGTGTTTGTGGGAATCATGAAAGATTTCGATTAAATATCAATGCATTATTCAAACTATGATTGGTATCATTATCGAATCTAATTGACATGTTTTTTTGTGTAGACATGAATGTGGTTTATTAATAATATACATCGGATCATAACTCACACTTGTGTTGATGGTGTTATATTGAATCTACTTGTTAAAATTGTTAGATATATTTTGTTTAATAATTACTTATAATGCACAATAGAGTCGGTTTGATAACTTGGATGTTTCATCCGAAATACTCAAGTAATTTACATTGCTATGCAATTTATAAATGTGTCATTTCCAAAAGACCAATCAAGAGTGTTCCTTTGGTTTGTGTAAACTTTTTTTATACACTTCAATGTTATTGGCCTCAAGTTCTATTAAGGTAATTAACCTTAACTAGACTTTTTTGACAAGATATGCAATGGTGCATTATTTACCCTCATTAGGTCATGCATTGTGTCGCCATGCAAGTTTCATCCTTGCTAAACTTTATTAGGCAAATGTTAGAATTACATTTTGTCTAACTTGAGAATGACTACTAGAGAATTTATGCACTAGGATCTTAATTTGACCTAACGGTTGAATTACTTCAATGTGGGAAGTTGAGTTGGTGTATAACTCGTAAAAATGGTCGTGTTTAGCCTTAATTGAGCACCTCTAATGATAGTCTCATACTCATTCTCTAAATTGGCTAAATGACTCTTCCTATATATGACTAATGATAGTTTACTTTGATGAACTTTGTATGTCATTAGGAGTATTTTTCTAGCCATTAGGTTTGTCTTAGCTTTCCTCTTACGTGCTAATTGAACCTATGTGTCTTTCCTTTGTGTGTGTTCTAGTTTTTATTGCTCTTAAGCATGACTTTAGGATAAGTTAGACTAGAACATTAGGATTTGATGAATTGGAAAATCCTCCTTCACCACCTAAACCTAGCCTCTGTAGGCGGTTCTTTAAATAGACCGCGGCTCCATATCAATATGGAACCACCGATGGAGATAAAGAACCGCGGGCATAAGCTCTCAAATTCGGGTTTTCTGAAACTTCCCAGTTGTTCCAACACCCTTTGGAATCTTTGTTTCAAACCTTTGATCACTCCCAAAATATCTTGGGCTTTCCCTTTTTAACCCATTACTAGTTTGGATCATCCCCTCACCCTTTTAAACCCACCTTGTTAGCCATGGTCTTCACACCTCAAACCATTCATCCTTACCCCTTAAACCACCCATTACTACCATGGTTTCTACAAGAACCTCCAATTCATCCAAAACCTCCTCTTCAAAGAGGCACCTCAAATTTAAGATTAAGTTACCAAAACTTAACTCTTCACCTTTTGCCACACCTAAGAATGAGATTGTGCCCATTCTCATCTCTTCATCACCCTCACCACCTATTACACCATGCAAGACTACCTCAACCCATGGTACCAACCATTTACATGGTTCTACCTCCTCTTCATTCCAATCTAGAATGAATGAGCTAACCTCACCCTTCACTCCTAGTACTCTCTTGGATGTGACTACCCAACCTCAACCTATCCAAAGCATTCCTATTGAGAATGACTTTGTTGAACCCTTGGTGACTTCACCTTTCACCCCACCAAATTCCGCCACCACCCTTGTCTTTCATTTAAGCATGTGGATTGCTTATTGCTAAGACATCTAATTTAAGCAAATCTTAGGATTCTAGTGTAACTAAGATTAAAATTATGCTTAAGTTTTAGGCTTGTTTTTTTATACATCTTTGTATGATCTTTATTCTCTTGTATTTCCTTTCATGTTTTTCAACATGATTTTTTTTTAGTCTTGGATCTTGTTGTTATTATGTTTTTTTCTTTTCTCTTATTTTGAGTCCTTTTCTTAAACTAATAAGAATTAGGAATCTTCTTGGAGATTTACATTACATGTAGCTTGAATTGTGATATCTAGATAGATGACTTGCTTGTATGCTACTTGCTTATATATCTTCTTGCTTATCCGTATGTTATATGCTTAATTGATTAGTTAATGAATGCATGCTTATTATAAAGGTTTTATCTTTATCAAGCAATTCTGATATAATATCTCTTAGATGTGTCTAACTCATGCATGTCCTTAAATGCTACGTGCTAACATGTTTTACTTAGTCTTCTCTTTTTAAGTAATCTTGTTTCTTGCATGCCATATGTGTTAATTGCGCACCTTCTCTACATTGGTTTTTTGTAGACTTCATAAGGCATTGCATGAATTATCCGATGTGCTTACTTGATTATGTGTTAGATTTTGTACTAACTCTTCATGTCTTCTTGAGCTTCTTTTGAGTTTCTTCTCTCATTTTCTTTCGAGATTTCACTATCACCTTCTAAGGTATAGTATTCATGAATCAATTTGTGAAGTTATCCTTAGCTTCTTTGTTGAGTCTCTCTCAATTCATTTTAATCATGCTCTTCTAAGTCGAGTCTCTTTCTTCTAGTCTTTCTAAACTAAGTTGAGTCGAGCCTTACCCTTTCCTCATCATGTAATTGTTCTTTGAACATCCATAATGATTGAGAAGAGATACGAAACTTTGAGCATGTAGTTTATCGTATGCTAAACACCATTTGGTGTCGACATTCATACGTATTTTTGCCTATAATGTCCTATATCCTGAATTTTTCTTAAAGCGTCAATTTATCCACTTTTGGTTTTCCTTTATTTTTTTGGTCAAAAATGTCTCTAGGTTGAGATATTTTTGTTCCTCTTTTTGAGAGTTGATTGCGGTTAAAATTTACAATTGGTATGGGTGATTCCATCAATTCTAAGTTTTTAACCCCTTGAGATGATATCTTCAAATTCTTGGATGTTTCTTTTCTACCTCTACTCCAACAATTTTGAATTGATTTCCTCAAAATCCTCTCCTTGTTTTTTGAGAGTTGAGGGTTAAATCTTGAATTTTCTTGGGTGATTCCAAAAATTCTAAGCTTTTTACCCTTTGACATATTATCATTACAATTGGTATGGATGTTTATTTTCTATCTCTATTCCAACAATTGTTAATTGATCTTGTCAAGATCCTCTACTTTGATTTGTTTTTGGATTGATAGCTTCGCAGGCACACTTCTTTGCTTGTCATTGTTTGTGCAAACGACTTGTTTATCATCCCCGTTTGGGTGACATCTCTTTTTATATATGCTCTTGTCTACTAACCTTGTTTTGTAGGACACTACTAACCCATTTTTGTAGCTCGTCACTTTCTTGCTTTGTTGGTGCCTCAAGCAAGGGGGAGCTCATATCAAGGGGGAGCATTTGTAAGAGTTCAAGTCATTACATTTGCACTCGTTGACTCACTTAAATTGCATTCATTGAACATCTTGCAAGTAATGTATTATGGGATCTCGAAGACATGGAGATGGTTAACCTATGGTGATTGAAGACTTCACTAGGATGATGCAAGCTCAATATCTTTGGATGATGGGATTACGGTTCGGATTCTCACCTCTCAACCGAATATCTTTTGGATGCAAGCTATCTCAAAGTTGATTCCTCTCTTCTACAAACGACGACTACCTTTGGATGCGTGATCTACCTCAAATGATATGGATTCTACTTTTCCTCAAATGACGACTACCTTTTTGATTCGACAAAAGGGGGAGAAGGAAGTGTAAACGAGTACGTTTCACATTTTACTATGCGTTACGGTTTACTTGTTTGTCATCATCAAAAAGGGGGATATTGTTAGTGCAAACATTACGATGTTTAATCAAGATGATCCCTTTATGTTTTGGTGATGACAAACGTATAACTCACAATACATAATGTAAAATGTGTAAGGTACTCGTAATCACTCAAGCATACTTATGTATACTTCTCTTGACACCTTGAAGATTACATTCGTCATGAAAGACAAGAAGGACGTGTGGTTCTCTTATAGAACACGCGGTTCCTTAGTGATATCGAATCGCGAAAAGATATAGAACCGCGAGCAGTCAAGCCGGTTTAGGCTTACTCAAGATTTCTGGAAGCTTCTAGAAGATGGAGGGAAACTAATAAATTCAAAATTCAAATTTTGAATTTGGGCTCCAATAATATAAGGTGCATCCTTTTATCCAATGGGTAGTTCACTCTTTTATCCAATGGGTAGTCCACTCTTTTATCCATTGGGTAAAAAGGTGCTCTCCAAGGCAAGAGTTGGCTATAAATAGAAGACTATTCTCTTCCACTTTACTTGCACAAAAACACACAAAAACCTTCCAATATCCCATTCCTCATTTGCCTCATCAAGAACAATGAGAAGAACACTTTCACCCTTGTGAAGTGTTAGTGTATAGAGTCATAACATTATGAAGATCTCTCTATATCAAGTCATGATTATTGTCTTCCTACTATGTATATGTAGAAGATCCAAGTTATGGGTACACTTGGATGTGTTTGTAAGGGTAGAATATCCAAGTGATGGGTATCCTTGGATTAGGTGTTAGTTGTGTAGATCCAAGTCTTGTTAGTACTTGGATATAGTGTTAGAGTTATAGATCTAAGTGTTGTGTGCTTAGATCTATATGGTTTCATGTGTTTAGGCCATAAAACACAAGGTTTGTTATGTTGGGCCATAAAACATAACTAGTGGGTAGATTAGGTTGTGTCTTGGTAGTTCTCACTAAAATCTAAAGTGATGTGGTTGTGTCAAGGTAGTTCTCACTAAACTATAAAGTGATGTGGTTGTGTCTTGTGAGTTCTCACTAAACTTTAAAGTGATTAGTAGTTTGTGTTGTGTGAAGTTCTCACTTAGATTCAAAGTGAAGAGTCGTGAAGATTGGTTCTAGCTTTCGATTAGAACTCGACATCTAGCCTTGTGTCGTTAAATGGTGAAGTGGGCAACGTTGTGTAGATTGGTCCTACCTAAGATTAGGACTCGACATCTAGCTTAGTGTCGGAAATGTGTAAGCGACGTGTATGGTTTTCTCCGCCTTGAAAGGAGTTTTGTTGACTAGTGAAGTAACTCTCGAGTAAGGTGTACTCGAGGAGTGGAGTAGGGCGAAGAGGAGCTTCGTGACCGAACCACTATAAATCATCGTGTCGGTACTTTCCTTTACATTTATGTCTTTACTATTATAGATGTATTCATATGTTGTGTGTTGTGTGCATCTCATAATCTAAACATCTAAGTTGCGGAAAAGCTAAGGCTTAGTACGTATGTGCTTCGTGTTTAGATTATGGTGAAGTGTACATCACTTAGTCTAAAACATCCTAGTTGCGGAAAAGCTTATGCTTAGTACGTGTGTGCTTAGTGTTTAGACTATTGCTTGATGTACTCTTGATTTGATGTGTTTGTGTCTTTACTTACTTGTAGTAATTATCTTTCAATCAAAAACATCTCATATCTAGTCAAGCTTGATCGAGAATTTGATACAAAGGATTGTCAAAGTTTAACATGTAACAAAAGGTTAAGTTCACTGTCGGCGGTTCTCTAAATGGACCGGCGGTTCTTTATTGATAAAGAACCGCGAGTACACATAAGGAACCGCACACAGTGGATTAAGCCGAATGTTTTGAAAACTAACTAGAAACTGTTCAACCCCCCTTCTAGTTTCTACATACTTTAAATGAAAGGACTAAACAATGTCCAAATGAAGTAAAGTATAAGAAAGTAGGAATAAATGCATAAGGTAAAAGAGGCTGGATAGCTTCCATCCAAATGCATATACTCTTGAGATCCTACTTGCGACCTTGGGTACCTGCCGTTTGGGAACATGGAAATGGAAAACGGCTGAGCATAACGCTCAGTGCACGGATATACAATAAAGCATGGAAGCATAGAGTAATGAAGCATAGTAAGAGCATATAAATCATGAAAAGCAGTGGAAATGAATAAGTCCTAGGAAACCTAGATGTATGTCATGTTTACTGGTTTTAGTTCTGAAAACATAGCTTATGTTACTTATGAAAATCGGTACTTGTTTAATATACCAAAAGCCAATATAGGTCATGAGGTCAACAACGTGCATGAATACTTGGAGGGATGACGTCGTCATTCAATTAGAGGGGATGCCTCTAATTAAATGGTAATGGGTAGGAGGGATCAGCTCCTTGTGAAGGATGCAAGACACACACCACATTCACCATGAAATCCTAACTGACACTGTAACTAGGATGCACCCATACGCCCCACATGATAATATAATAATAAAGGCCAAATAAACTGAAAGAGACGCCACGAGCTATCACTCCGCTGTGGTGAAGTCATAACACTAGTGCCTCTAGTGTTATGGTTATGGTACCTCCATAACTAGGTGAAACTGGCATGCATGTATATGGATAAGGTAACTAATAAAACATAAGCATTTAATCTATAACTACTAGGGAAAACAGTTGGCTGCATACGGGAAATCCTAATGAAAGAAAGAGGTTATCCTTACTGAAGGACGAGAAATCCGTACTTTGTGTCCAGTAGAAGATAACGGAAACGCTGAAGAACCTACTCCGCCTTGACGGATAATACTACATAAGAATGGGAACGTGTATGAGTTGTTTGAATTACTTGTGTTTTACTGGTTCTGTGTGTTCTTAGCTTATTATTCATGTTAAGTCATGTTTTAACTGATTTAAGTGTTAATATGTAGTTATTCCTGTATTCTATTGTTTATTATTCATGTAGTATGGTATTATAATACTTGTATTGTAATACTAAGTAACTTTATATAAATAGAATGTTTCCATAAATAGTAAGTTTCTAAAAATAGAAAATTTCCAAAAATAGTAAGTTTCTATAATTAAAAATAAGTTGGATTATTAATAATAAGTAAAGTTTAATTAGTAAAATACAAGTCATGGTTCAAGTATTATAGCTTATTAATTAAACAACTTGGTTAATTAATTAAACTATACATTATAAGAACTTAATTAAAATACATGTTTTAATTAAATTAAGCTAAGTAAATACTTAGGTTATACATGAAATATTAATTTTAATATTTAACCTAAGTCATGTATTTAATTAAATTAAATAGTCTAGGAAATAATTTAATCAAACATATTTTCTGATTTTTAACACTTTCTCGAAACCCGAACCCGTGTTTTAAAATTAACCCGAGCCCGTACCCGTGTCACATATAAGCCGAAACATTTAAGCCGAAACAAACAGCCCCACCAGTGGCTAGACCGGGCTGACCGACAGCCACTGGTGGCCTTCGGTTCCCACTGCCGAGCCACGGCTGCCACTACCGACTCGGTTACCGATTTCCACTGGTTCATCACCAGTTCCCACCGGTTCTTACCCGGTTCCCACTGTTTCTTATTATACGGAGACCCATCGAGACCCTAGTGGTCTCGGTTAGCCTCGAATCCCAACCAAAACCATACCCCCGACCCACGGTCGGGGTCCCTTGCCTTCGTCCGAGCCCAAACCGACCAAGCCGAGACCCCTTGTGGTCTCGGTGGTTGTGATGAAAACATGCCGAGACCCCTTGTGGTCTCAGTTGTGTCTCGGCCGAACAACAAACACCAAAACACCCTTTTTAATCATGTTTTAATTAATCTCACATGTTTTCTTGATTTGTTTTTATGATTAATTAAATTAATATCATGAATTCAGAAAAGAATTAATAAGAAAAGAAAGGTTTTGATTATACCGAATGCGTGAAAGAAAAGGTTATGATCACGGACACGTACACACAAAGAATCAAGTGGCAAAATCGTCCGGTTCGTTCCTGGTGGTGAGCTATGGCCGACGGCAAGAGAGGAACAAGGGAGGCAAGATGAACTTTTTCTATAACCTAAATTATGACTAAAAGTTCCCTGTGTTTTTTCTTAAACATAACTAGTCATGGGTCATGGGCCAAAAGGCCCAATCCCTTCCTTTTCTTCTCCTGGTCGCGGCACCCTTAAGCCCAAAAGGGAAAACCCGTAACTTTTTTTAAGTTAAAATATTCGTGATCATTCGTGTTTAATTATTGTGAATTTAATTATCGTGAACGTAACACATTTATAATATACATACGTAAGTACATGCATTAATTATCGTGACACGTGAAATTTATTATAAATGGAAAGTTTTAAATTTATCGTATTTTCGTGTGTTCACTGTTCATGGTACTTTTTAATGCGGGTCTTACAACTCTTCCCCACTAAAAGAACAATTCGTTCTCGAATTGGATAAAACATAAACTGAAAGAAACATACCCGAATCAGAACTAGAAATGAGGGTAAGAAGTCTGTATAGACTCCTCCGTCTCCCAAGTGGATTCCCGCTCAGGATGATCCCTCCAGAGGATTTTGACGAAAGAGATCGTCTTCCCCCGCATGACACGATCTTGTCGTTCAAGAACTCTCTCGGGTTCTTCGACATATGAAAGATCCTCTCGAATCTGATCAAGCGGATACTGGACAGCATGAACTGGATGATAGTTGTATCCTCTGAGTAAGGACACATGGAGCACGTTGTGAACGTGTGATAGCTGAGGCGGGGTAACGCTAAACTATATGACACTTCACCAACGCGTTCTATGATGTCGAACGGTCCGATGAAGCGAGGACTGAGCTTCCCTTTGATTCCAAAACGTTTAACTCCCCGTGCAGGTGATACCTTGAGGAAAACATGATCACCTACGTTGAAAGATTCATCTTTACGACGTTTATCAGCATAGCTCTTCTGGCGAGCACGAGCTTCCTGAATTTTCTCCTTAGCGATAGCGACCTTCTCATTGGTCACCTCAATCATCTTTGGACCCTCAATCAGTCGTTCGCTCACCTGATCCTAGCAGATTGGGGCGCGACACTTCCTACCATACAACATCTCAAAAGGTGCACACTTGATGCTAGCGTGCCAGCTGTTGTTGTATGCAAACTACACTAGATAGATATAATCATCCCAGCTTCATGTCCACTCTAGAGCCACACGCCCACAGCATGTCCTCCAATGTCTGAATGGTACTTTCCGACTGTCCATCGGTCTAAGGATGGAAGGTAGTGCTGAGCTTAAGCCTGGCTCCCCAAGCTTTCTGCAGACTGTGCAAGAAACGTGATGTGAAACGGGGATCTGTGCTAGAGATGATTTCTGATGAAGTACCATGCAGTCTCATGATCTCCTTCTGAAAAGTGTCTGCTAATTTGCTGACCGGATGCTCCTTGCGGATTGGCAGAAAATGAGCAGATTTAGTCAATGTATCAACAATAACCCATATGGCGTCGTTATTCCTCTGAGTCACAGGAAGACCATTAACAAAATCCATGGAGATTTTGTCCCACTTCCATGCTGGAATGTCTAATGGTTGTAGTAAACCACTAGCTCGCTGGTGTTCGATCTTAACCTGCTGACAGATCATACATTTAGAAACGAAGGTGGCAACATCCTGCTTCATACCACTCCACCAAAAACGTTGCTTGATGTTGTGGTACATCTTGGTAGAACCAGGATGTATGGTAAATGGAGAGTTGTGAGCTTCAGTGAGCACAGCTTCCCCGAGTGTAGAGTCATCAGAAACCACTAGTCTAGTGCCCTGCTGATGACGTATAGTCCCTAGTCGCGCTAGATAGCCTGGCCCACAGGCACTACCCGCATCCATCAGGAATGGATTAAATACTTGTGCAATGTGCGTGCGCAAGCCCAGGAGGCGCGGTAAGCCGTTGTTGCACATAAGGTTAATTACTTAGCCGAGTCCTTGTCGCAGTGCGACGGGATAAGACGAGAGTATAATCTATCATATAGATATATTCGCCTAAAGTGAAGAGATATACACTTGCCTTGGTTATGTGATAAAGATCAAGCTATTTTAGGTCATTATCTCTTCCTTTGGCTGCAAGAGTAGGAGAGCCCAGCCAGGACTCTCTCGGGTATAAAAGAAACCCCATAGGTTCCATAAAGGTACGATACACACAATACCCTAAACACTACATACTCAAATCGATCACTTACTCTCACGCCGGAGTCTAATCGTGGGTCAGAAACCCACGGTAAGCCTAACGGAGTCTGTTTAGTGCGCAAGGTCCTCAAAGCAAGTTTCACTTGGTGCAAGAGCCGGAGTCTACAACATCCTGCTTCATACCATCCATGGGACTAACACTAAGCTCTAGCTAATGACGAAAAACGGTAAGAATGAAGGCCGTCAAGGATCCTCGACGGTAGATGGCCGTATCACATCCGTGAATGCTACTCCTGGATCTACCAGTGAAGCAAACACTCGCGATGTAAACAACCCACCAATCATAAGAACAGGAGGAATATTTTCAACTCCCATACCCGCCACAGGGGGAAAAGGCGTCGAACGAGAGTCAACTCAGCCTCCTCCCAATAAACAAAAAAGAAAGACGCTCCAAGAGGAGGGAGGGGAAGTCGTTGCTACGGAGGCACGCATGATGGAGGAGTACGTAGCTAATAACCTACAAGCCCTCATCCCTTTGGTTGCTAAACACGAGAAGATAGTAGAAGAAGCAAAGCGCACGAAACACGCTGCATCCTAAGAAAGCAATATGTCAGGATCAAGTGATAACCTCCCAGAAAAACATATGCGCGCAAGTTACTTACTCCTCGGATGACCAAAGCTTCTCGCAACCTTGGAGAAGAGCTAGGAAAAATGCCTTAATGAGGCGCATACAGTGTTATGGAGACACAAGAAAGCGCCGCATGCCATCAAACGTGAAAACTTATGATGGCACGTCAGATCCAAAACACCACTTAAAAGTCTTTGAATCCCTAGCAGGTATCGAACAATGGCTAGAACCCGTATGGTGCAACATGTTTAACTCTACACTCATAGGTAACGCGCGGATGTGGTTCGATAGGCTTCCGCCACGAATAATCAACGGGTATGAAGTGTTGCAGAAAGCATTCAAAAGAAACTATGGGCAACAAAAAGACATGATAGGAGTGTTGTATCACTTGACAGGGTAAAGCAGAACCAGGGCGAATACCTGGAAGACTTTCTAGAATATTTCAAGAGCAAGTGTTTTCAAATAAAAGACTGCCCAAAAATTTTGAAAGTATCTTGCTTTATGGCGGGTATACGAAACAGTGATTTAATAAAGAAGCTGAATGAAAGAACGCCCGAAACCTTCGATGGAGTGCTAAGGCGGGTAAGGTCTTTCATACAAGGAGAATCAGCTGCTTTAGAAGTAGCACGAAACACTTATGATCACAGATCTATCCGCGCGCCCAGTGAAGGGACCAACAAGCAAGGCAGACCTCTAGGCCTTGATTACTTAGGAAGGAGAAGAGAGGGGTGAACTTACAACTCTAGGTTTACCCCCTTAAGTTAACCCCAGGAGAAATCCTCGTATCAAAAGGTCCGAGTTTCCCAAGGCCAACGCCAATGACCACCCCGGTCGAAATACGATTCGATAATAGATACTACGAATACCACGATGAGAGGGGGCATGCTACGAACGAATGTATTCAGCTGCAAAAATATATCGAAAATATAAGAAAGGTGAGCTAAAACACCTTGTCAAGGAAACCACGAAGGACGATAGACAAAAGGTCGCTAGCGCGAATATTTACATGGTGGAATCATGGCAACGAAGGACCAGACAGAAGGTGAGCCAGAAATTCTCGAAGGGAAAAGACATTTCCTTCCCCCCCCCCCCCCCCCACACTCAATGCGAGGAACGTCGCAGATGGCCTGCTAGTCATATAAATAAGCATTGGTCAGCACAGCCTATGTAAAACCCGCATGCTTTTAGCATGAATAGTGCCCTTAAGATCGTACGTCCTAGATTAAAACTTACCCTATTTAGTATTGATCACATTCACGTGCTATTATTTAAGTATTACATACGTGTATAAACATGATAAGTATCGATTACGTACGAACACATGATAAATATTTAACAATAATTAATCACGAACGAAATTAAAACCCGAACTAATATTAATTTCGTTTATATATAATTATTACGAACATGAATAAATAATATATTTAGTCACGATCAGAAACAAATTAAATCACGTAAACTACGTAACACGAAATCACAGACATTTGAACGAGTATAATTATTACGTATATTTAATTTAACACGACAAGTAATTATATACGTAATAATTACGTTTAACACGGGTAATTATAACAAGAACGCGACTAAATAAAGATTACAAGTGTTTCAAGGGGGTTATTTTAGACAAACTAGAAAACTAATGGGACTTGGGCTCAAGGCCCAAGTTTGTTTTTGAACCGTGTATAGCATATAGACGGGGGGGAGTAATATTGGTTTTGGCAACAAACACAAAAAAAGACATGAAACCCTAAAAATACATACAAGCCGCCACTTCTTTCTCTCCTCTCTTCTCTGCCGCGACTCACACAAAGAAAAAGGGGAAAACTAGGGCTTCGTGATCCAAGAAGATCGAGATGGCAATGGTTGTTTAATCCTAAACCCTAACACGATGAAAACATAAGGTAAATACCTAATTCGTTTTTTTCCTTTTCTTTTAATACGATTTCTTGGATTTTGAAACGTATTAAACGAGTATAATTAAGTGGGTTTATACTTTGGGATGTTGCTGTGTTATTTGGCACACAAACCGAGAGTCAAAAGACTCTCGGTGGTGAGTTATTTCCACCAGCCGCCACCCAATTAGGGTTTTGGCTGGGTTTGTGCTAACGGGGGGAAACGGCAGCCTACCAGGGAAAACCACTGGCTACGGCCAGTGGTAGATTAGTACTAGCAGTGGAAACCGAGAGCTTATGCTCTCGGTGGAAACTCGAAACTGGCAGGGGAAAGATCACCACTGTCGGTGGGATTTTGGACAGTTATGGGTGTGTTTGGCAGTGGGTTTTAAACAGGCTAAAGGGGTGCGTTTGGCAAACTGTTTTAAGAACTTTTAAGGGGCTGTTTGGTTCGGCATTATATAAAAACACACACATTTTCACGGGATTTCGCGGGTTCGTTTTACGACAACATTTTTAATAAAATAATACTTTAGTACGGGTTATGATTTTACAAGTTATTAACCATGACATGTATATTAATTTTCAAGGTAAATAAAATTAACAAGACACGACTTATTGTTACAAGATTATTTATTCAAGTTAATTAAATTAATTTATCATGCTATATAATTAATTTAATTAAAACATGGACTTAGGTTATTATTAATAATTAATAATACATGATTTAACCTAAGTATTTTGATCTATTTAATTTAGACTATAGTGAATAATTAATTATTAAACATGACTTATAATTAATTAATTATCATGACTTAGGTTAATTATTTTACTATTAATACATAGATAAACCTAAGCATTTTTAATCATGAAAAATTAGACTAACTAATTAATTAATTATTGAAACCATGACCTATAATTAATTAATTCTCATGACTTAGGTTATACAAATATAATTAATAATGCATGTTTTAACCTAAGTAATTATATCTTTATTTAATTAAATCACATTATATTTAATTAAATACCTTTAACCTATAGTTTATTTAAATGACATGTATAAACTATACATTATATCATTATGACTCAGAATATTAATCAGTAAACACTTAAGCTTATTTATTAGCTTATTTAACCAGCTTATATCTATTTATGGAAACTTTCTATTTTTAGAAACTTATCTATTTTAAGCAGTAATTTTATTTTTGGAAACTTTCTATTTTTGGAAACTTTCTATTTTTGGAAACTTTATATTTTTGGTAACTTTCTATTTTTTTGGAAACTTTCTATTTTTTTGGGAACCTGCTATTTTTGGAAAGTTACTTAATATTGCTCAGTAAGCATAATAATACATGAAATACCAGGAATACTTAATCAGATTAACCAGAATATAAGATAAACATAGATTAAAGCTTAAAACAGTAAAACATGACTTAAAACATATAAAATAAGTCAAGACAAGACATGAAATCCAGTACGTAAATCAGTGATTCGATACTTATACACGTGTGTATTCATGTAGCGTTAGTGATCCAGAAGTAGGAGTCTTTCTTCCGTTCATTCACTGGACTTGATGTACGGATTCCCGTCCTTTCAGTATGGACATTCTTTCCTTATCAGGATTTCCCCGTATGCAGCCAACTGTTTTCCCCAGTATTTGTTTTATTGTTTTGAACTGCTTATGTTTAATTAGCATAATCTATAGCCATATACAAGCATGACCAGTTTCACCTAGTTATGGAGGTACCATAACCATAACATTGGAGGCACCAATGTTATGACTTCCCCACGGCGGAGTGATTGCTCGTGGCGTCCCTTTCAGTTTTGGCCATATTATTATATCATGTGGGGCGTATGGGTGCATCCTAGTTACATGTTTTATTTAGTATTTCATGGTGAATGTGGTGTGTGCCTTGCATCCTTCACAAGGAGTTGATCCCTCCTACCCAGACCAGTATATTAATTAGAGGCATCCCTTCTAATCAGCATGATGAGGTCACCCCTCCAAGTATTCATGCACGTGACCTTTTCATGACCTATATGGGCTATGGTATATGTATGTTAAAACAGTTTTCATAAGATAAACATAAGGCTTTTCAAACTATAAAACCAGTTTTCTCAATACTTAACCAGTCTACTCAGAACTTAGTCTTCCGCTGTTATTTGTTACATGCTTATCCTATTTCATGCTATATTGTATATTCGTGCACTGAGCGTTTTGCTCAGCCGTTACTTTCCTTTCCATGTCCCAAAACGGCAGGTACCCAAGACTCGAGCATTTGGAGGACATGCATAGGATGGAAGCTGCCATAGACTTCTTCTCCTGTTTCCTTCATATATTTATGCTTGTTTAGTCTTTCATTCAGTTCATTTACTTTGTTATGTTTTGGGCTTATGTTTGGGAACCGATGTTTGATTCCGGTTTTCCCTATGGTCATGTTTGTTTTACTACATATTACCTTGCATGCTTTGATGACACGCCGTAATTACGCGTGACATTCCATTCATCAAAATGGGGTGTTACAGCCTACATCGCATGTATGTGGATGGAGGTTCATCAGAAGAAATAATGTATGAGCACTGCATCCTGAAACTTAGTACAGAAGTACAGAGCCAAAAGATACATGCAACCTCCCCACTCATCGGGTTTAGTGGAGAAGCGGTGTGGCCTTTGGGCCAACTAAAGCTAGTAGTGAAGGTAGGAGACGATGAGCACTCAACAAACGTCTCCATGAATTTCCTGATCATACGGTCGCTATCGCAATATAACGGGATTATAGGGCGACCAACTATACTAGCAATGAGAGTGGTACCTTCCACAACTCATGGCATGATCAAATTCCCAGTGGATGGAGGTATCGTAACGATCTTCAATACAACGATAACTCCCCCGGAGTGTAACGCGATCACAGAACCTCCACGGGTCTCAATGGAACCTAAGGTAAACTCACCGCCAAATCTAAAAATAGCAGTACATCCGCAGCCGGATCAAGAGATTACAATCAGAGGAACACTGTCTGACAAAGAAAAGACACACTTGTGTCGCCTTTTAAAGGACAACTTAGACATATTCGCATGGGAACCCAAAGATATGACAGGGGTACCAAGGTCAATAGCCGAGCACAAGCTCCAGATCCCCGAAGGGTACCCTCCGATTAGGCAAAAGAAAAGAGGATAAGCTCCAGAACGCAATAAGGTGATACTCGAGGAAGTGAAAAAACTAGTAGACGCAGGAATCATGAGGGAAGTTTACTATCATGACTGGCTCGCTAACCCAGTAATGGTGAAGAAACATGATGGTAGCTGGCGCATGTGCGTCGATTTCACAGACCTCAATAAAGCTTGTCCCTGAGATTGCTATCCACTCCCGGAGATAGATTGGAAGGTGGAATGGTTGTGCGGATGCCCCTTCAAATGCTTCCAGGACGCATACAAGGGATACCACCAAATACAAATGGCAGAAGAGGACGAGGAAAAAACAACATTCCATACCAGCCAGGGAGTGTACTGCTATACAAAAATGCCATTTGGACTCAAGAATGCAGGGGCCACGTATCAACGACTGGTTGATAAAGCGTTTGAAAGCCAAATAGGGAGAAATTTGGAGGTGTATGTCGACGACTTGGTAATCAAAAGTCATAGAGAGAGCGAGCTTATCCAGGATATAGAGGAAATATTCTTGACACTAAGGAGAATAAACATAGAGTTAAATCCCAAGAAGTGCACTTTTGGGGCAACGGAAGGCATGTTCCTATGATACATGATTGACCCCAACGGCATTAAACCATGTCAGGAAAAAACAGATGCGGTCATTCAACTCCAAAGCCCAAAGACAAAAAAGGAAGTACAGTCACTGAATGGTAAACTCGCAGGGTTGAATAGATTCCTGTCTAAGTCAGCGGAGAAGTCACTCCCTTTATTTAAAACGCTCAAAAGGTGCATTAAGAAAGGGGACTTCAATTGGACTAAGGAAGTAGAAAAGGCCTTCGAGGAATTGAAAACACATTTGGCTTCGCTCCTTATGTTAGTCGCACCACGACCTAACTAGGAGCTGATAATGTATTTGTCTGCTACACACGGAGCGATCATCGCAGTGCTAATGACGGATAGAGAAAATGTGAAAACCCCAGTATACTTCATAAGTAGAGCGTTGCAAAGCTCGGATTTGTGGCCTAGTGGCAAAAGGATTTGTGGCTATCACTCCAAAGTGTGTGAGGTCTCAAGTTCAATTCACGCTAGGTGCAAACAAACTTGAAGTGGCCACGCCAACCTCCTGAAAAGGGAGGGCTTTACCTTGTTTGAGTCTTTGTGGCGGTGGGCTCAAACCCCGTGGATTAGTCGGCCAATGTGTCAAAAATCACGGTTACCAAAAAAAAAAGCTCGGAGCTAAATTACACCCCAATGGAAAAATTAGTACTCGTGCTGGTGTTTGCGGCAAAGAGGTTGCGTTGATACTTCCAAGCGCACCCAATAGTGGTGATAACTGACCAACCTATAAAGCAGGTAATATCAAAACCAAATGTCGCAGGTAGATTCCAGAAATGGAGTGTTCTACTAGGGGAACACAACATCACTTATAGACCACGCAATGCCGTAAAGGGGCAAATTTTGGCAGATTTCATCATTGAAAAACCAGAAGACGGTTTTCAAGGGCTAGATCAAAAGGAAGAAAACCCAACCCCGTGGGTCTTGTTCACTGATCGGTCTTCTTAAACCGACGGATCAGGCGTCGGGCTCATACTTACCAACCCTGAAGGAATGGAATTCACGTACGTATTGTGTTTTGAGTTCACAACCACAAATAATGAGGCAGAATATGAGGCGCTCATAGCAGGGCTGAGAATCGCAGCACGGATGGGTGTGCGCAATCTTGAAGCGAACGTAGACTCTCGATTGGTAGCAAACCATATACTTGGCGAATACGAGGCGAAAGAAGATAACATGGTGCAATACTTACAAAAACCCAAAGCATTGATTGAAGGGTTCAATAAGTTCCGAATACGCCAAGTACCTAGGGGGGAGAATAAGAAAGCAGATGCGCTTAGTAAAATAGCATCTACAAGGTTCGCACACTTCAAAACAAGTCCTGGTGGAAATTCTCAAGGACAAGTCAATTAAAGAGCAAGAGGTCACATCGGTTGTAGAGGAAGAAGGCCCTACATGGATGACACTGATTGTGGATTATTTGACGAATGATTCACTCCCGCATGACAAAACCAAGTCACGACGAATACGAAGACGTTCGAGGCAATTTGAAGTCAGAGATGGGGTCCTTTACAAGTGATCATTCTTCCAGCCATGGTTAAGATGCGTAGGGCCACACCAGACGCAGTACATCATTAGCGAAATCCACGAGGGGTCATGCGGCATACACGCAGGACCAAGGTCCGTGGTAGCAACAGCATTGCACAACGGGTACTACTGGCCAACTATGCATACAGACGCGTGAACGCTCATTAATAAATGCAATGAATGCCAGGTGCACAGGCCAATACCTCAGCAGCCCCAGGAAGAGCTCACGCCGATCACCTCCCCTTGGCTATTCTTCAAATGGGGAATAGATCTTGCGGGATCTTTTCCCGTAGCCGCGGGGGGTTAAGTTCCTCATAGTCGCGATGGATTACTTCATAAGATGGATTGAGGCGAAGGCAGTCACAACGATCACGGGTAACCAGGTGAAGAGGTTCGTATAGGACAACATAGTATGTCGTTTCGGACTGCCCGGTGAAATAGTCTCTGATAATGGAAAGCAGTTCGCAGAGAACCCATTCAAGGATTGGTGCGCGAAGAGTGGAATACACCAACGGTTCGCATCGGTCTCCCATCCATAAACGAATGGACTCGTGGAAAGAGCAAACAGGAGTTTGGGAGATGGCATAAAACCACGATTGGGGGAACACAATAGGAAGTGGGTCGATGAGTTGTCACATGTTTTATGGGCACATCGCAGGATGATCAAGACAGCCACGGGTGATACCCCTTTCGCCCTAACATATGGTATAGAGGCAGTCATTCCAGTTGAGATCGAATTACAAAAACTCCGCACAGCGGAAGTAGACATGGTTACTAACGACGATGAGCTGCGATTGAACTTAGACATAATCGAGGAGCGGCGAGAGTTAGTAGCAATCCGCGAAGCTAAGTCAAAATCAAAAATGAAAGGCTATTATGATGCTAGGGTGCGCAAGACCTCCTTCAGACCAGGTGACTTTGTGTATCGCTCAAACGTGGCCAGTCGCGTTGATAATACATGAAAACTTGGACCTAAGTGGGAGGGACCTTACATAGTGACAGATGCATTAGGGAATGGCGCGTATCGGCTGCGTGACATGGATGGTCGCGACCTACAAAGGCCTTCGAACATATGCCATCTAAAGAAGTGCTACCTTTAGCGGCGGATTTCTTGAATAAATGTATTGTTTTTTCTTTTATTTCATGTATTAAAACTTGCAAGCATTAATAAAACTGTCGTGGTACCTAGCTAGTTCCACAACGTATTCTGAAAACATTTCTTTTTGTCATACATATTCTCTTTTTTATGTCTTATATATTGCCTCTTGGCGCACGCGTGCACAACGTTTCCAGGAGAAATAAGAGGAATGAGCCTACCCTACTAATTAGACTCGTCGAGTAAGTGGGATGCAACCCCATCGACCATGGATCTTGTATCCTTGCTAGGCCCCTTTCTATTTATGACGTCATAGCAAGTTATGCAGCCAGTAAACTCTGAGACTATTAAGACACAAACGTGTACACCTAACAATTTGTCAGTCTCACCTGGCCGTCCTTATGGTAGTAGCAGTATACCGCACGAAAAGAGCTTCTCAAACCCATATGGACCATTTATGAGTTTACATTAACTCATTAATCAAAGTCGTGTTACAAACATTAAGCACACTTATCATAAATAAAAAAAATTGTTTTTTACAAGCGAGAGCGAACTTTTGCGCATCACAAAATAAGCAACAAGATTACAAATTAGTAGAGTGGTTGGTGAGCAAATGGGTCTCGGATGACGACCTCTACAATTTCAGCAGCGGTGGGCAGTAGGCGGGAGCGCGATGGTCCCTTAAGCTCTTCTCCATTCGGTCCAGTGTGCGAGAGTCCCTATCTAGCAGTGGTAGTGGCAGCACAGGAATGAAGGGCGCAAGATGGGCCGCGCCAACAGATGGTGCAGCCTCTATGTTCCAAAGGGCCCTATTGGCAGCAGCGCGGCTCTCATGGGCTGCGAGCACCTCAGATAGTGGAACTTCCTTCTCAATCCTGAATGGATCAAGCACATCTCTAGGATGCGCAAATATAGGTATTGTCAGCTGCTCCATGGACGTCTAAGGTGGGAGTCCGACAATGCTTATGCATCCTCTACTTTGTGGAGCGCCAGTGTAAGGCTCTCCATCACCACTTCTAGGGGCACCTCATGGTCCTTAATCCTCTAAGCCAAATGATATGAGCAAAATCTCATATCAATTAATCAACAAATCACCCTAAAACACAAGAAAAATACCTAACTTTTATGCTCTAAAGCGGAATTATGTGGTATGTTTTGTGTTTGTGTATAAATAGGTAAGAAGGATACATTTTCAAGAAAACATGAAGAAAATCAAGCTTATTTGGATGAAAAAGACAAAGAAGGATCAAAGATGTCAAGACTTTGAAGATAAGGGACCTATCTTGACAACACTCCAAAGTTGAAGGATCAAAAGTGTAAATTTGTCAAAGTCAAGATGAAAGTCAAACATGGTCAACTCTTCAGTCAACTAAGTCAAAGGGTCAAATCAAGCAAGAATGCAAGTGGAAGGACCATTTATGCCAAAGAAATGAAGTTCCTAGCTTAAATTGTGAATTTGCCATACTTAAGGGACTGAAATTGCCATTTTCCAAAGATTAAACAAGCTTAATCCGTGTGAAATGATTCCAACCAATGAGAAGGCAAGAAACAAGTCACACGGATTGCTGCCACCTCACCTCTTGCATTAACTGCGCCACCAAGAATTAATTAATACCCACTATCCATTTTCAACCAATAGGAAGACGCCACTCAATATTCAAATTATCCACTTTGGATGATGATCCGTGTGCCCTCTCCTCGCCCAATCAGAAAGTGCCACGTTGCCTTCGTCTTCAACAAATAACCCAGGGTCGAATTTGAGCTACAATGAATTTCAGATCATGATTTCTACATGAAAAGTGATCGTTTTTTGAGGAGGATTACATTGGACACAACCAATTAAGCTCAAACTTGATGGATCAAAAATCCCTAATTCTTGAAGAACATGAGGATGAACACTTAGTAGTTTAGTGACACGTGGCAACAATTCAATGGTGGAAACACGTCATCAACTCCAAAACTTCCTCACATTTGTCTATAAATAGGTCTGTAATTTCTCATTTGTACAAGTAGTTAATGTGTGTAAATTTCACACACATCCTCCATTTCCTCTCATTCTAGTTCTAGTTAGTTAGCTTAATCAACTCAAGAGTCTGACAAGCTCTTGAGTTAGTTAGCTTAGTTGTAACCAATTTACCAGCTTTGTAACAAACTTTCTCCTTCAATCAAATAAAATTCACAATTCATCTTCTTCAGTTACTGTTCATATCTTGAATCTTGTTATCCTTGTGTTACTGTTAGCTTGTTATGATCATAAATGATCATGATTAGCTAAGTTTAAAGATTTGAAGCTGTTAGATCCTGTTCTGTTCAAGCCAGTAGAGTTCTTGTTGATTTTGAAGCTTTCTGATTTAAACAATGGTGATTATGATGATTGTAGATGTTGATTGGTAGATTCTGATGCTAAGGTGGTGGTTTAGCATTGGTTAGAAAGCTCGCGCTTCTCTACTACTTCAATGGAGGCCTAAGCTAAAAGGTTTCAAGTTCTGAGTTCTTGTTCCACTGAATTGTTGACTGCATGCTTAATTCCTAGCTAATTCTTGTTTGACTGCATGATCAAGTGTGTTTAGATAGCTTTTGTACTGATTTTAGTGTTTGAGTAGTTTACTTGTAGCTTAATACTTGATCATCAGCTTAATACTTGTCCTGTTTTCAGCTTTATCAGTCATTTCAGCTTATTTGATCATATTGAGTTCTAGTTTGTTTAATTGTTTGTTGCTAGTTCATTTGCACTTCATTTGTGTAGATAAATTTAGTCTGATATGTCTTTTTAAACAGCTTAGCTAATTGCCTTGAATCCTTTCACAAAAGTTTGTCATAATCCTGTTAAGTAGTGTTTGGTAGAAGCTTATAATTTGAGTTCAAGTGTTTTTAATTGATTAAGTTTTGATAATTCTTAGTCATTGAGTCATATTAAACAAAGTCTGGTAGATTTCAAGTCAAGTTTAGAGTCAAAAAGGCAATTGGCATAAAAAATAGTTTGGGTCAGTCTTTGTTAAAAAGTTTTTAGAAAAGTTGTTGATTTCAAATACTTAGCATTTCTTTGTTTCTATATGAAATTGTTTGAAACCAGTTCTCAAACTTCACTTAACATCTGAACTTTTAGCTTATTCAAGGAAATTATATAGTATCTTGATTTGAGTGAGAAATAAGCAAATGAATAAGCACCATAGGAAGAGCAAGTTTCTGTAATCTTTGGCTAAACTGATTTCTCATATCTTCATTTCCACTTTAGAAACTTCTCAATTTTCTTTCATATTTTCATTTAGAAAGTGTTCATGAGTGGATTTTGAGATTTTCAGCTTTTTGAAAAAGTTGGTCAACAAAAGTCAAATAAGCTTGATTTTAGCTTATTTCTATTTTCCAAGTTCATTACTGGACCATTTTTATTTTAAAAGACATTTCCTGCTTCTTATGGATTGATTAATCAGTTTTGACAAGAAAATTGGATTGTGCACGTTTGGCTTATAAGTTAGCTTAATATTGGCTTATTAGGATTTGCTTATTTGAGTTTCACTTGGTTTCAGCCTTAATCCTTTTACAAGTCTAGGTTAAATCAAGTTTTAAGCATTTTGCAAGTTGTTAGAGCTTAATTGGTTCACTAGATTGCTTAAACGAGCTTATTAAACATGTTAGCCCGTTTTTGATAAAATCTCACCTTTAATTGCACTTTAGTCCCCCAGTTTTGGCTCTGTTTGCATTATTAGCTAAATGTCCACTTAATTAGGGTTTGCACTTTAGTAGTCCTTGTAATTTCAAAACTTTTCAATTTCAGTTAGGCAGTTTTCAAATTAGTTACAATTTAGTTAATTGTTAGTTACATTTGCATAGTTAGTCCTTGTAGTTAACTGATTTACACTTCAAGTACATTAGTTCCTAGAATTTACATTTTCAGTCCTTTACTTTCATAGATTTACATTTTTGTCTTTACTTGAATAAAAAATTTGGTAATTGGCTATTTGTTTTACGGATACGTAGTTAATATTTTTCAATTTTTACTTGATTGTTCAATTAGACATAGTATTTCCAAATAACCCTACCAACCAAAAACGATTATAAACCTGATCTTGTTAGGACTTTCAATTGGTTAAGAACTGAGAAAACGAATTTCAATTATACACAATTTCAAATGGCGCCGCTGCCGGTTCTTTGACTTTACGAGAGACTATCGATTGACGGTTTTCATTGGCTTTTGGGATCCGTTCACCTAGTGAACGTTATTTTTACGTATCATAAATCAAAAACACTAAAAAATCAAAAAGATAAAAATACATAAAAACTAAAAAATAACAAAAATAATTCTTTTCCTAAAGAATTGACCAAACAAATTAAAAAATCCAAAAAGCAATGTTTTTCCTAAGAGATTGCACCCAAAAATATATATTATTAGATTCTCTCGGTTTTTATGTACATATAGTATTTTCTCTAAAAACTCATAAATACAAAAATATTTTCCATATATTATTATAAGTAAATACGTATACGTATAAGAACAACCAACACACATATTCTCCATAAGTATTGCCAAGGCAATACACCGTGTTGAGGGGCGTTCCGGTCCTTGACACATGTATCGATCAAACAAAATAAAGCAAGAATAGATAAATACTTCCAATAAGCAACAATTCGAAGAATACAAAAAATTAAGTGAATAGAAAGGCGATGTGCAAAAAATGCCATCTAAGGGTCAATAGGTACTTAAGTGCTTCGCGCCACCTAACCCCCCGTTCACTTGTGAGTATTCTAAGAAGGAAGGCTTCATTGGGGGTCTTGCACCCAAGTAGTACATACGTATATTATTATTTTCTTGTGGATAGTTCATATTGAAACTCGAAGAGGATAATCCTTTTCTCTTCAAAGTCACACGAGAGCTTCTCTCTCATTCCTCGTATTGAGTTGCATGCTCACTCGCGGGTGTGCACAAATACCGATTGGTGTACAACCCCTTCCTCCGAAAAGGAAGAAAAAGAGAAAGAGTAGGAACACCACCGTTCATCAAGCCGATCACGAGAATCGTGCTTTGATTCATCTACAACAAGAAGCCATGGCCGGAGTTGATACTCGATCTTTGATGGAGCAATTGCAATCCAATGTGCATGGATATGCCGATGCTATCAAGATACCCGATATTCCCGCAAACACATTTGAGCTAAAAACATCCATGGTTAACTTGGTTTCAAACACACCTTTTTATGGGAACAAGAATGATAATCCTCATGATCACCTTAAGAGATTTCTTTCTCTTTGCAACACCATTAAGTACAATGGAGTTCCCCATGATGCCATTAAGTTGATATTGGTCCAATTTTCACTAGAGGGTCCGGCTAAGCATTGGTTAGATACACAACCACCCGAGAGTATTACCACATGGGATGGTTTCACTACTAAGTTTTTGAACAAGTTCTTTCCCCCATCTAAGACCACGGTTTTGAGGAACTTAATTATAGGCTTTCAACAAAAACCTAGTCAAACATTTAGTGATGCTTGGGAGGAGTATAGAGAGTTATTGAGGAGATGCCCTAACCATGGATTGGATGAAGTTCACCAAATCAATACTTTCTACAATGGCCTTAAACCTCATCACCAAGACTCACTCAATGCTTCCGCGGGAGGAAATATTCTTCTTAAATCCATTCAAGAGGCTTGGGATATAATTGAGACCAAAGCAATGGTACAAACAAACACTCAATTTGAAGAAAGGGTTCATGTTATCCAAAACAATTCTCAAACACCTTGTGATAACCAATTCCTCAAGAGTCACCAAGAGATACTTCAAAAGATAGATAGGGATCATGAGATGAGTTTTAAGGCACATCAAGAATTGATCTAAGCTATTAAGAGCCTTTCATTGAACAATTCCACAAATGATGTGCATGCTATTACTCTTTCATGTGAGACTTGTGGAGGTCCTCATTCCTATCAACAATGTGATAAGGTGTAAAGTTATCAAGGGGAGTGTTATGCTTATCAAGAGGAACATCGTGAACATTTCAAGCCAAACATTAATCCCAACAACCTTTCTTACAAGTCTCAAAATTACCTTACTCCATCGGGATTCCCACCCCAACCACCCACCCAACCTCAACAAAATCCTCCTCATTTGTTACAAAGAAACCAAGGTTCAAGATCACAATACCAAGGGAATAACTACAAGGCACCTAACAATTTTCAACATCAAGGAAATAACTTTTATCCACCACATCAAGGATTTAATCAACCACTTCCACCCTTCCCAAATCAAGGATATTCTCAAATCCCCAATTAAGGTTACCCTCAATTTCAAAATCAAGGATATGGGATACAAGAGATTCATGAGTATGTTGAGAGGAGGATTCGTGAAACCCGAGAAAAGAATGAATGATCAAATGAAACGTATATCAGAGGAACAAACTAATAGGCTTTTGATGGCATTCAATCAAAGACCACAAGGAGCTTTACCATCTAACACACAAGCAAACCCAAGGGCAAATGTCAATGCTATTACAACAAGAAGTGGAAAGTCAACGAAGGATCCTTCACCTCCTACACCTCCTATTGTTAAACCCACTTTTGTTCCTACATGTGACAAGCCTTCTACATCCACTTCACCACCTCCAAATGCTCCTTCTCAATCAAACACACCTTCTCAACATATTCCAACTTCTCCTTTACCTTCCACAACTCCCAATGAAGAAGCTAACTAAGATAAATCTTCCACTAAAACACCTACACCTAAACCAACTCTTCCTTATCCTTCAAGATTGAAAAATGACAAGTTAAAGAACAAGGATGATATCCAAGTCTCAAATTTCTTAAGGATGTTCAAACAACTCAACATAAACATCTTCTTTAAGGAAGCTCTTGCTTACATGCCAGAATTTGCTAAGATGTTCAAGGATTTACTCTCTAACAAGGAAAATTGGTTGATTTGCCCAACACATCCCTTAATGAAAATTTTTCCGCCGTACTACTTAAAAACTTACCAACAAAACTTGGAGATCAGGGGCGCTTCTTGATACCTTGTAATTTTCCTGGTGTGGAAAATTGCATGGCTTTGGCGGATCTAGGGGCAAGCATTAACCTCATGCCTTTATCGGTTTGGAAAAAACTCTCTCTTCCCGAGCTCACTCCCACTAGGATGACACTTGATGTAACACCCCCAAATTTATACAAATCAGTACAGCGGAAGACTAGTTGGTGTTACGGGATAGCACATTACTCACATCATAGACAACGCATAAAAATCGCGTCGTTTAATAATAAAAGCATTTCCATTCATAAATATCAAAGTTACATAGGTCCCAAGTCATTACATTTCATACAAAGTTTTACAAAATATTTGAATGGAAAGTATTGTTTAAGTGCGGGCCATGAATTCTTGTCGTCTTCCCGAGAATTACCTTCAAGTACCTGAGATAAAACATGTTAAAGGAAAAGGTCAGCGATAACGCCGAGTGAATTCATAGAGTTTAATAAAATCCATCAATATAATATCAGTATAAAATTATTACTGAACATTTTGTACAAATCATTGTAGTGGGCCATAAAATAGCCAAATTCATTTTATACAAATCTTCATCAAAATCATAATATAGGCGTTTGCCTTAAAAATCATTATACGAGCCAATGTCGTAAAAACATCATACAATACGTCTTATGACGTTGTATGAAAATAAAAATCGTTATATGAATATGGTTATGAAAACCAAAACACGAACATAATATCAATAGTATGACCCTGTATTGCTAGTCAGGCAATACATCATAATTCGGTGCGTCTAGTAGTATTTCGTTAGTTGGATTATTATAAGTCGCATGACATTGTTACCTTACTAAACCAAACAACGGGTAGCTAACCCGATACTCAATTTGCCCATCTAAAGTAGCGTGTCGTCACAAAGTTCACGCTATGGAAATCTTCTCATACATAAATTCGCTTACCAATCAATGTGGCACGACGGGGATCAACCGTCAAGGCGCGAACTGGGGTGATCATCCCCAAATAGTACTATTATACGCACAAGCGTCTACCAAATCCCGGTAGTTCACAATTCATGCTAATGGGACTTTTAGTGACATAACCTAACTTTAATAATCCATTTTATTTCATCTATCGGGTCCTTTAATCATTTATCGGGTCATACAATCGGGTCATACAATCATTCGGGTCCAAATCAATAAACAAACAATCGGGACAAATGGTGTCCTATTTTATAAAAACTAACATGTTATCTCCCTCGCGGGTTTATAAAACATTTCATAAAAACATTTAAAAGAGTGCGAGGCTATGAACTCACGTTGATGTGGGAAGGCGGGTTATCGGCAATTCGGACGTACGGTACGTGCTTCAATCACGGAAACCTAGACAAATAATACTTGTCTTAGACTCATGTCCAATGACTTCATAAAAATAACAATTATGTATACATATGATGATTATATATATGATGATCAAGTGGGTTTACATATTCTCGTTTACTCATTTTAGTGTTTACGTTTTGGTAACTTTTTACTAGTTTACTAGTTTTACCTATTTATCTATTTTAAGTCCAATAAGCTTATTATAAGTTCTTTAACTTGTTTTACTCCATTTTATACTTATATTATCAGTATCTATACTTTCCATGTTGGGCCCAAATGGGTTAAGCCCAATAAGTTCTTTTTATAAGTGTTTATCTTATTTAGTCCAATTATTAGTCCAATATGCTTAGTTAGCTCGTTAATGTCCGTATGTCCTATAGTTCGGGTTTTATCGGTTTTTACTTGTATTAGTTACTTATATATCAGTATATGACTTTTAAAAACTTTACATTAGACGGGTTTGATCGTCTAAGTTTTAATTGGCGAAAAATGTTAATTTTACGGTAATAGACGAAAAAGTCGTAAAAATCAAGTTTATAGTTTTTATTACTTATAAGTGTTATTCCACTACCATTTTTATAATTTATACACTTATTTAACCTTTTACATATTTATATAAATAAAATCCATAAGTTAGTGGGTGTTTTTTATTTTACATTTTATACAATATAATTTTGAGTGCTTATATAATAATAATAAACATTAATTCTCAAAATCTGATTTTTATTTTCATATTCACCAAAACTGTCATATCTAGAGTTCTATATGGAGATAGAAGCTCAAATATTTATCACATAAACTACATGATATGTGCTCCATTTAACTCTCCTATAGCTACTGTTGAATCAGCCTCTAAGTATTTTCTAAAAATCGTCCAAAACAGTGAACTCTGATTGGTACTCTAAACTTGTTTTGATCATATCTCACTCATTACAATGATTCCATTGCATGGCCAACTCTCACATGTGTACAAGACCCATAGATTACTGTTTATTCATTAATATATGCCATTTTATCAGTTCACCATTTGATTCTTTACTGTTTTATACAGCCAACAAATTTAAACAATATTTTAGCCTTGTTTCTTATAGTCTTTCATCTTTTTAAGCATGTTTATCAACACCAAATTCCCACACAATATTTTTAATCATCATTCATCATCATATACATATACATAAGTAAAAGAAATACAAGATTACATAATCAAAAATAACAAGAGGATGAGGAGGACAATCTTTATACCACCAAGTTGATGTAGGTTGTGATTTGGACATGGATTTTGATGGAGAAACTTGTGGATAACCAAGACCATCTTCAAGGCCACCATTCTTCATGAACACCTTGTGGAAAATCAGCCCCAAGACTCCATGGAAACTCCTCCTTGGATGTTATAATCACCACCAATCTTCATCTCTTTGAATGGAGGTTAACATATGTTAATTATAACAAATGTTTATGGTTAAAATTTGTATGAATGGGGTGTTTTGAGGGTGAGATGGGACGGCAACAATGGAGGAGGAAGAGAGAAATTGAGTTGTTTTGCATGTAGAGTTTTGAGGAAATGGTTTTGGTTTGTGGTTTTGATGGAAAGTGGCTTACATTGTAAGCTTAACTTACACATGTAAGTATTAAACTACATGGTTGCCACATCTTGTGATGTAGTGCCTTGTTGTAGCCGTCCCATATAGTGGGGTGGGACAAGTGTATACTTGTCTCATCCCACTAATTTACGGGTATTCCTCGATTCTAGTTTCCTCGATTTGCGTTCTCTCGGGTCGTTTTACGAAAAACGTTTTTATAAATTATGAATCAACGGCACAAAACGAATCTAATAAAAATTGTCTCATCAAAAACGGAGTTCGAAAACGTAAATACGTAATCCTAAGGTTTCCGGTTTAGTCGTAAAGGACGTTAAAATAAAATCGTAAGTCCTAATCTCTTCTCGTAAATTTGTGAGTTTATGAACTAACACAAATTTAAAACTCCAAAGTAATATTCACGGATAAATTTATTTTCTAAAATGTCGGACTGTCACTAAAGACGGTGTATGTAAACGTAAGCACGTAACGTTGAATCCTTCGGTTTAGACGTAGTCGATGCTACTCCAAGACGTAAATCCAAATTTCTTCTCAAAAATAAGTGAGTTCATATTGTAACATTAAAATAATGTTTTCAAATAAATATTAAGAATAAAATATCAACCATAAAATGATGGATTGTCACAGCATCTACCCCTAAACAGGATCTTTGTCCTCAAAGATCATCTTACTACTCGCTTCTTATTGAGTTAAAGCCATGTGGGTACTGCCTCCACATTCGGTCTTTTCTCATAAGTGTAATTCATCACAACACGCGAGTTTCATCAAACATAACTACGGGAATAAGATCAGGCTTAATGTTGACTTACTTTCTCTATCCATGATGTTCACGGGTTTTTTATGAATGTAACTTTTCGCCGATCTAAACTCTACTAAGAACGATCAGATTCTCACTTGATAGATATTCCATCAAGTTCGATATACGAATCATAATTCACGCATCTCTTGAAGTCCTAGGGTAGATCCAGCTTATATGCCTTTCAAACCAATCTTTTACATCATCTCAATGGTCCCATACAACGGGGACTTATATCCCATGATTTGTCAGATCATTAATTCATTTTTCCAAGGTTAAAAATTTTGGCATAACTTCGCTACCCATCTGGCACTTCAAGATCTACATTTCATATTCACATAACCTCTTGCCCACTACCGGCAGTCAATAATCAGATCCTAATTTCAACAATCATTTCAGATCTCGCGGGTAGGGTATTTTGTAAAGTTAGGTTCGCCATCATAGGCAACCTTAAACCTAAAAGACATGTCCAACTCACAATGGGTGTATGTCGGAAGTCTTCATCTCAACTCCTGCTTACATATGCTCTAATATTTAAATCTTAACAAGATTCGATCTCAATCCTAATACGATGATTATCAATGGTAATCCTTCCAAAGGAAAGCGATTATACGGTTTATTTCCAAAGGTCAATCATGCAAACATAAAACAAGACTTCTAGTGTTTGGTATTGTTACTTTACCTCGTCCCTTCGATTTGGGGTGGTAAACAGTACTCTCATCAAGGTTCGTTCCCAACGACTTCTGAGCAAGTCTCTAGAAATTCGATGCGAAGCGAGGATCTTGATATAGATGCTCGATACAGGCACACTGTGTTTACATAACTCTTTTGCATTTATCATTAACGGGAATGATATTAGCAGATTTGGTCAGTCTGTCGACGATGACCCAAATCGAATCAAATTCAGATGATGAACTTTGCAATAGCTAGACGTTTACTAATGTATGAGGCGATGTCTGCCTTCATAATTTGTCATTAGTACAACTTCTTTAGACAAAGATACTTTTAGTCATAAATTCCAACATAATTGCATCTCACAATCTCCATATTTAGACAATCACAAGTGGCCTTTAAAAACATTTAACGCCATTGGCTTCTCAATTCTAATGGTTCACATTAGCCGCAAACCACTTTTTATTATCTATATTATTCTTTTTACAATCATCGGCTATTTTTAAATTGTTCGACAATTTATTTTACACCTTCATTATTAAGGAACATGTCCTAATTGGTTCTTTATCTTCTATACATAATGTGTCAGTAATTACGTTCACTTTCCTGGTGAAATAAATATCATAACCGTATTTATTCAGAATTCTTTCTTTATATTTTCTAAGTTTTAGTTTTGTCTCAACTATCATTTTTATCAGTTTTGCTTAATCTGATGTTTTAAAGCGTCGATAATTATTACAACTATTTAATTTTTATGAAACGTAAACACAAAAAGTTTTTGAATTTTCTCAGTTTGTCCAATTATATAAAGGTGTTCAAAATAAAATTTGAATTTAATTAACACGATTTTTGTTGATTTATCGAAAATGATTATTAAGATTTGTAATGTTCGAAAAATCTTTGGTTATACTTTGGTCAAAATTTTCTTAGTTGAAAAGCAAAAATTGTCGTTTCGAATTTCAAGTAATAAGTTATATAGTTTCCTTAATTCTTCTTAGGTTGTCTAGAAGTATACACAAACATTTACCCCTAAACAGAAGTTTAGTTAAATGGTTTGTGTATATGGTAATAATCCCTTAAAATCCTTAGTTAAAACATTTGTCGAAACATATTTGCACTTTTCTTTTTAGTAATTTTCAAAGTCTTAAAAAGGGCTCTTAATTTTTGAAGAGTCAATATAATCCATTATCATTTAATCACATGGTCAAATTAATGTAAATGATTAAGTCTTAAATCATATGTTAATTATTCAAGGTATCGGTTTTAATTGTTCAGCCATTTCAAGGCAATCTATAAATAATTACGAACTCCTTCTTATACTTACAAACAAACAAATGGTCCTAAATGATCACAAGCATGAATTTATCAAATTACAGCCTACACACGTGATTCACCAAATTTATGAATGCTACATGTGTATTAGTCAATCCAAACGACATCATATGAAACTCATAATGTTCATTACAAGTACCGGATGTAGTGATTGGAATAGATAATCTTTTTCGCAGATGCGAAGTTGATGATAACTATGCCATGGATCAAAAACCTTGTGAATGATCGAACAAATCTTCCATTTCGAGTTATGGATATCGTTTTCGATTGTCAATCTACTCAGTTCACAGTAATCTATAAATATAAGGAAAGATAACACCATGGCTCTTCATGATGATGAGCTCGGTAGAATAAAATCTTTCTCCGACAACTCTCTCAGTTGTACGGTAACACTTTCGATTCAGATGGTGCTGAAGTACAGTGCACATGCCACGGGTGCAGCACCGGGAATATAATCAGTACCAAATTCAACTTGCCTTAATGGCGAAAGTCTAGGTAATTCATCAACAAATACCTCCTAAAGTTTCAGATAACGGATACATCTTTTTAATAAATTCATATTAGGTTCTTTCTAGATTATAATATTTATGACTAATTCACAACCATTCATGGTATAATTTCAAGTCTAAATGCAGGATCTGGACATCCATCAAGAATTATTTAGATCACTTTTGATAATCAACATCTTATCATTTAGGGGAATTCTACTCGAGTTCCCATCAATTAAGACAATGTCGTCATGTCATAATCAATCAATTCATTCAACTGGAATTATCAACTTTCCAGTTTCATTACCGTTGATAAGATGTGAACTTCTCAAAAGACTAATAATAACTCATAATTCTTCACAATTTCAAGGATATCAGGAGACATAACTAACCTTAAAAAGGGTAAGGTTAACGCATGATCTATGCGAGAGAATTTCAAATCAGATACAGACGAAAACATTTAACGAATATGAATATATCCCATGTTTTCATAATTTAAGTACACATTTGAAAGCTCCTCGGATCGTTACCCAGGTCATTCAAATGAAATCAAATCATAAGAAATGATAGGAACGTCGATACATCCAGTCGGGTATCAACACTCGGTAATCAGATACTTTTCCTAATAATCTCACAACGGAAGAATTGGATAAGAAAGAATTGTCAATTGTCAAATAAGACAATTTCCACAGATGAGTAAATTCGACTCAGAAGAATAGATGCTACAGGCACACGTGTAGGTGTCCCTAACACTATGTCCTTATTTTTCACTTCTTGCAGATCTCATAGATTTTAATCTTCCACAATCTTCAAAGAAAATTTAGTGTTTATTAATCAGTTTTATGGTGACTACTAATCAGCCTTGCATGGTCCATTCCAAATTGTATGTAGGCGCGCAACTATATACAATTTCAAGATTAACGATGCAATACTCAGTTCGTCAAAATTTTATCATCATGTTTATAATAAAAACATTTTCATGCTTAATTCTTAGATAAGAATCAAGAATAAATTTACAAAGATTTTCCTTGTTATGAAAACAATTAAGTTTTCCAAGGTGTTTTATAAACAACTTCATTTCGATAACAATCACTTATAAATCTCACTTTGAATAATCCTTATAGTAATGAAAATTCAGTTTTTCTCAATGGATACTGTTTTATCTTATAAAAACAATTAGTGATCTGCAAAGGAGTGATGAAAAGTTGTTCACCAAGAACTAACTACAATGTAATAGGAAATGAGCTTAGCCAAATAATCATGAGGTTTATGACCTCGATGGCCCTCAGGAATACAAAGAGAATAATCCACAACGTAACTCAAATCAAGATGAGTACTTGTTCAATGGTTGCATCACTAATGCGAGCATTAGGATGAAGCGATAAAAGATAGATAACATCGATACATGTAGGATTTAGCAATCAAAGGTAGTCTTTTCCATTAATCACAAACAAGTCAGAATTGTACCGTAACACATTACGTGTCACTATGTCATACAATTCTCAGAACTCATCCTACCAACTGATGTCTCAGTTAAGTTAGGGATTTTTAGAAGATACCACAATGAATACTAATCTACAAGAGTCATTAGGTGTTCCACATGTCCCGAAAGATCCATCGGTCCCAATTCAGAAGAAGATTACTTCGATTTATTTGTTGGACACTGGGCATCCTCATTAGTGGACAATGGCCTAGGAACAACCTTTAACACAAACTAACAATCAATTAAAACCTTATAATTCAATCACAGAACTTAACGACTTCCTCTTATCAATCTCATATTCCATACGGGTTAAATTTTACTTTATTTAAGTTTCAACCACTTTTATACTCAATTTGATATCCTACCTCATTTTCCAATACTTTCAATCTTATTCATAAACCTTAATAGGGCAATAAAAGCTCGATATGAACAACACTTAATTTACAATCCTATAGTTCTTACAACAACAATTATCAAATGAGTCACTAATATGAGATGACTCATACATTCAATTAGACTTCTCGGAAAGGTATTAGTGGCATGAGGCTTTTGGGTACTGGTTCCAATGACAGCCTCAAGTGCAACATTCACCCTTTCGATTTCAATTTAAGAATTGGATGACAACGAATAAGATGAAATCTTTCTAGGTGGTAACGTTTTGTCAAACTCCACTCTATAAGGAAAGATCGTCATGACATCGATATCAGTTTTAATCTCGCCAATTCTTTTTCAATATCACAATCAACTAATGTCTACACTTCTACGAATATCAACCATTTGTTGGGATCATAAATATCCACAACTTGGTTTAGATCTAGGATAGCTAAAATTCCTACGAGAATAGCTTCGATTAATTTACTAGGAGAGTTAGGGTTTCTTGTGACAATCTACGTTGTATAAATACCTCGTATAAATATCAAAATAATCATCAAACAATCATGTAATAAAATTATATCGTATATATATAATCCAAGTTATATATATATTAAAATAACACTTCTCAGTCTGGCCTTGTCGGTAACTCGGGAATTCTTCGGCACCGTTATAGTCAAAAGATTTTTAGACATTTTTAGAAAATGTTTATAGTTAAAAGATTTTGAAATGTTTTATTCAAAACCTTGGTTTTAAAAATCTTTCGTTCTCTATAACGAGAGCTCTGATACCAAACTGTAACACCCCCAAATTTATACAACTCAGTACAGCGGAAGACTAGTTGGTGTTACGGGATAGCACATGACTCACATCATAGACAACACATAAAAATCGCGTCGTTTAATAATAAAAGAATTTCCATTCATAAATATCAAAGTTACATAGGTCCCAAGTCATTACATTTCATACAAAGTTTTACAAAATATTTGAATGGAAAGTATTGTTTAAGTGCGGGCCATGAATTCTTGTCGTCTTCCCGAGAATTACCTTCAAGTACCTGAGATAAAACATGTTAAAAGAGAAGGTCAGCGATAACGCCGAGTGAATTCATAGAGTTTAATAAAATCCATCAATATAATATCAGTATAAAATTATTACTGAAAATCATTTTGTACAAATCATTGTAATGGGCCATAAAATAGCCAAAGTCATTTTATACAAATCTTCATCAAAATCATAATATAGGCGTTTGTCTTAAAAATCATTATACGAGCCAATGTCGTAAAAACATCATACAATACGTCTTATGACGTTGTATGAAAATAAAAACCGTTATATGAATATGGTTATGAAAACTAAAACACGAACATAATATCAATAGTATGACCTTGTATTTCTAGTCAGGCAATACATCGTAATTCGGTGCGTCTAGTAGTATTTCGTTAGTTGGATTATTATAAGCCGCATGACATTGTTACCTTACTAAACCAAACAACGGGTAGCTAACCGATACTCAATTTGCCCATCTAAAGTAGCCTGTCGTCACAAAGGTCACGCTATGGAAATCTTCTCATACATAAATTCGCTTACCAATCAATGTGGCACGACGAGGATCAACCGTCAAGGCGTGAACTGGGGTGATCGTCCCCAAATAGTACTATTATATGCACAAGCGTCTACCAAATCCCGGTAGTTCACAATTCATGCTAATGGGACTTTTAGTGACATAACCTAACTTTAATAATCCATTTTATTTCATCTATCGGGTACTTTAATCATTTATCGGGTCATACAATCGGGTCATACAATCATTCAGGTCCAAATCAATAAACAAACAATCGGGACAAATGGTGTCCTATTTTATAAAAACTAACATGTTATCTCCCTCGCGGGTTTATAAAACATTTCATAAAAACATTTAAAAGAGTGCGAGGCTATGAACTCACGTTGATGTGGGAAGGCGGGTTATCGGCAATTCGGACGTACGGTACGTGCTTCAATCACGGAAACCTAGACAAATAATACTTGTCTTAGACTCATGTCCAATGACTTAATAAAAATAACAATTATGTATACATATGATGATTATATATATATGATGATCAAGTGGGTTTACATATTCTCGTTTACTCATTTTAGTGTTTACGTTTTGGTAACTTTTTACTAGTTTACTAGTTTTACCTATTTATCTATTTTAAGTCCAATAAGCTTATTATAAGTTCTTTAACTTGTTTTAATCCTTTTTATTCTTATATTATCAGTATCTATACTTTCTATGTTGGGCCCAAATGGGTTAAGCCCAATAAGTTCTTTTTATAAGTGTTTATCTTATTTAGTCCAATTATTAGTCCAATATGCTTAGTTAGCTCGTTAATGTCCGTATGTCCTATAGTTCGGGTTTTATCGGTTTTTACTTGTATTAGTTACTTATATATCAGTATATGACTTTTAAAAACTTTACATTAGACGGGTTTGATCATCTAAGTTTTAATTGGCGAAAAACGTTAATTTTACGGTAATAGCCGAAAAAGTCGTAAAAATCAAGTTTATAGTTTTTATTACTTATAAGTGTTATTCCACTACCATTTTTATAATTTATACACTTATTTAACCTTTTACATATTTATATAAATATCCATAAGTTAGTGGGGTTTTTTTATTTTACATTTCATACAATATAATTCTGAGTGCTTATATAATAATAATAAACATTAATTCTCAAAATCTGATTTTTATTTTCATATTCACCAAAACTGTCATATCTAGAGTTCTATATGGAGATAGAAGCTAAAATTTTTATCACATAAACTACATGATATGTACTCCATTTAACTCTCCTATAGCTACTGTTGAATCAGCCTCTAAGTATTTTCCAAAAATCGTCCAAAACAGTGAACTCAGATCGGTACTCTAAACTTGTTTTGATCATATCTCACTCATTACAATGATTCCATTGCATGGCCAACTCTCACATGTGTACAAGACCCATAGCTTACTGTTTATTCATTAATATATGCCATTTTTATCAGTTCACCATTTGATTCTTTACTTTTTTATACAGCCAACAAATTTAAACAAGATTTTAGCCTTGTTTCTTATAGTCTTTCATCTTTTTAAGCATGTTTATCAACACCAAATCCCCACACAATATTTTTAATCATCATTCATCATCATATACATATACATAAGTAAAAGAAATACAAGATTACATAATCAAAAATAACAAGAGGATGAGGAGGACAATCTTTATACCACCAAGTTGATGTAGGTTGTGATTTGGACATGGATTTTGATGGAGAAACTTATGAATAACCAAGACCATCTTCAAGGCCACCATTCTTCATGAACACCTTGTGGAAAATCAGCCCCAAGACTCCATGGAAACTCCTCCTTGGACGTTATAATCACCACCAATCTTCATCTCTATGAATGGAGGTTAACATATGTTAATTATAACAAATGTTTATGGTTAAAATTTGTATGAATGGGGTGTTTGAGGGTGAGATGGGACGGCAACAATGGAGGAGGAAGAGAGAAATTGAGTTGTTTTGCATGTAGAGTTGTGAGGAAATGGTTTTGGTTTGTGGTTTTGATGGAAAGTGGCTTACATTGTAAGCTTAACTTACACATGTAAGTATTAAGCTACATGGTTGCCACATCTTGTGATGTGGTGCCTTGTTGTAGCCGTCCCATATAGTGGGGTGGGACAAGTGTATACTTGTCTCATCCCACTAATTTACGGGTATTCCTAGATTCTAGTTTCCTCGATGTGCGTGCCCTCGGGCCGTTTTACGAAAAACGTTTTTATAAATTATGAATCAACGGCACAAAACGAATCTAATAAAAATTGTCTCATCAAAAACGGAGTTCGAAAACGTAAATACGTAATCCTAAGGTTTTCGGTTTAGTCGTAAAGGACGTTAAAATAAAATCTTAAGTCCTAATCTCTTCTCGTAAATTTGTGAGTTTATGAACTAACACAAATTTAAAACTCCAAAGTAATATTCACGGATAAATTTATTTTCTGAAATGTCGACTATCACTAAAGACGGTGTATGTAAACGTAAGCACGTAACGTTGAATCCTCCGGTTTAGACGTAGTCGATGCTACTCCAAGACGTAAATCCAAATTTCTTCTCAAAAATAAGTGAGTTCATATTGTAACATTATAATGTTTTCAAATAAATATTGAGAATAAAATATCAACCATAAATTGATGGATTGTCACACTTGGGTTAGCCAACCGTACCATAGCTTACCCCGTAGGTATCGCGGAGGATGTGTTTGTAGGTGTGGATAAGTTTACATTCCCGGCCGACTTTGTAGTGGTTGATTATGACATGGATCCTAGAGTTCCTTTGATTGTTGGTAGACCGTTTTTGAGAACGAGTCGTACTTTGATAGATGTGGCCGAGGGAGAATTAATTATGAGAGTAGAGGATGAGAAAGTGGTGTTTAAGTTAGGGAAAGTTTGTGATAAGAAAGAAGTTAAGGAGTCTAAACATTGTGAGACTATTAACATAGTTGATGTGCTAGATGAGGTGTGTGATGAGCATTTTCATGACGCTTGTAAGAGTACTAGTGAGGATATGCCCCATGTTGAAACCGTGGCCTCAATTGCTCCCTCCTTAACACCTTTTGGAGAGAGTGATTTTCTCTTGGAGGAATTTGAGTCCAACTTTCTTGGAAATGATGATTCTCCCATCAATTGGGAAGAAGATATTCTTACCATCCAAAAGTTGCTCAATGAGGACCCTATTCCTTCCCCCATTCCACAAGAAGTAACCAATGATGATCTTTCCATAGTAAAACCTTCCATAGAGAGTCCACCTCCAATTGAACTTAAGGACCTTCCATCCCACCTAGAGTATGCTTTCTTAGAGGGAAAAGACCAATTACCCGTGATCATTGCTAAAGAGTTGAAAGAGGATGAGAAAGAGAAACTCATTGAAGTCCTTAAGAAACATAAGAAAGCCTTAACATGGAAAATATCTGACATAAGGGGAATTGATCCACATTTTTGTACACACAAAATCCTTATGGAAGATGATTACAAAACCGCCATTCAAAGCCAACGAAGGGTTAACCCAAAAATCCATGAGGTCATTAAAAAGGAAGTTATCAAACTCCTTGATGCGGGCATGATTTACCCCATTTCCGACTCTCCATTGGTTAGCCCGGTACATTGTGTTCCAAAAATGGGTGGAATCACCGTAGTACCTAATAAGAACAATGAGCTTATTCCTACGAGACTTGTTACCGGTTGGAGAGTTTGTATTAATTATAGGAAGCTCAATGAGGCTACTAGGAAAGATCACTTCCCATTACCTTTTATGGACCAAATGCTTGAATGCTTAGCGGGAAATGAATACTATTGCTTTCTTGATGGCTTTTCGGGTTATTTCCAAATTCCCATTGACCCTAAGGATCAAGAAAAGACCACATCCACTTGTCCCTACGGTACATTTGCTTACAAGAGGATGCCTTTTGGCTTATGTAATGCACCAGGGACATTTCAAAGGTGCATGATGGCAATTTTTCATGATATGATAGAGCAAACAATGGAGGTTTTCATGGGTGACTTTTCCATCTTTGGAGAGTCATTTACCTCATGTCTCACCAATTTAGAACGAATGCTTAAGCGTTGTGAGGAAACACGTTTAGTTCTTAATTGGGAGAAATGTCACTTTATGGTGAAAGAGGGAATTGTTTTGGGACAGAAAATATCCAATAAGGGATTAGAAGTGGATCGAGCTAAAATTGATGTGATTGCTAAGCTTCCCCCACCCACTACGGTTAAAGGTGTAAGGAGTTTCTTAGGTCATGCGGGGTTTTATAGGCGCTTCATACAAGATTTTTCTAAGATAGCAAGACCGATGAATCACCTCTTGGAAAAAGAGGCTCCTTTCATTTTCAACCAAGAGTGTTTGGATTCATTTGAGACTCTTAAGGAGAAATTAACAAAGGCTCCCGTTTTGGTTTCTCCAAATTGGGAATTGCCTTTTGAGCTTATGTGTGATGCTAGTGATTATGCGGTGGGGGCCGTCTTAGGACAAAGAGTGAATAAGCATTTTCAACCTATACACTATGCTAGTAAAACCATGATCGGTGCACAACTTCATTATACTACCACGGAAAAAGAGTTGCTTGCTATAGTCTATGCTTTTGAGAAATTTAGACCATACCTTGTGCTATCCAAAACCATAGTGTATGCGGATCATTCCGCTCTCAAATATCTCATGAAAAAGCAAGATGCTAAGCCTAGGCTTTTGAGATGGGTTTTATTGCTTCAAGAGTTTAAGATAGAAATTCGAGATAAGAAAGGAGCCGAGAATTTAGCGCCGGATCACTTGAGTAGACTTGAGCATCCTTTTCAAGGAGATTTTCCTAATAAAGAAATCAATGAATCCTTTCCATTAGAGGAGCTCATGTCTATCTCTTCTCAAGAGGATGCCACCCCTTGGTTTGCGGATATAGCAAACTATCTTGTGGGGAATGTGCTTATAGAGGGTCTTACTTCCCAACAAAAGAAGAAGTTTCTTAAGGAAGTTAAGTACTACTTTTGGGATGATCCTTATCTTTTTAGGCAATGTGCAGATCAAATCATTAGACGGTGTGTAGATGGGCCCGAGGCATTTAAGATTTTAGAAGCTTGTCATAAAGGACCTATGGGTGGACATTTTGGGCCCAACTATACCGCCAAGAAAGTCTTTGATTCGGGTTACTATTGGCCTTCCATTTACAAAGATGCCCAAGAGATGGTAAAAGTTTGTGATGTATGTCAAAGACAAGGAAAAATTACGCAACGTGATGAGATGCCACAAAATTTTATTCAAGAGTGTGAGGTTTTTGATGTATGAGGCATAGATTTTATGGGACATTTTCCATCCTCAAAGGGAAACAAGTATATACTTATAGGGGTGGATTATGTGTCCAAATGGGTTGAGGCTAAAGCCTTACCTACCAATGATGCTAGAGTTGTTGTGAAGTTCTTGAAGCAATTGTTTGCTAGATTTGGTGTACCTCGGGCCATCATAACTGATCGTGGTACACACTTTTGTAATGATCAATTCACGAGAGTTATGAAGAAATATGGAGTTAATCATAGACTTTCTACCGTGTATCACCCTCAAACCAATGGCCAAACCAAGGTCACAAATCGTGGTTTAAAGAGAATTTTAGAGAGAACGGTGGGAGAGCATCGAGCTTCTTGCTCGGATAAGCTTGATGATGCTTTGTGGGCTTTTAGGACGGCTTTTAAGACACCAATTGGTTGTACTCTTTATAAGCTTGTCTATGGAAAAGCATGCCACCTCCCATTCGAGTTAGAACACAAGGCATCTTGGGCTCTCAAGTGGGCTAACTTTGATTTAAATCAAGTCGGTTCACATAGAAAGGATCAACTTAATGAGATGGATGAATTGAGAGCCAATTCCTATGAGAATTCTTTGCTTTATAAGGAGAAGACTAAGAAATTGCATGATGCTAAGATCAAGAAACGTGAGTTTAAAGTTGGAGAGTCGGTTCTACTTTTTAACTAAAGGTTGAAACTTTTTGTGGGCAAGCTTAAGTCTAGATGGTCCGGTCCATTCATTATTGCTCAAGTATTTCCATATGGAACTATTGAGTTGTCACAACCCGATGGTCCAAATTTTAAAGTGAATGGTCACCATGTGAATCACTATTTTGGGGAGGACATTTCCGTTGAAATGGTCCAAGAGATCCCCATTTTCCCCATGAATTAATTCATTGTGGGAAGAGTCGAGCTAGAGACTCCTTAAATCAAGCTTGAATAACTAGGTTTAGAAGTTGTTAGAACTAGAGTGTTGTAGGTTAGAAATAAGGATAGCAATTTGTTGAGAAGTGTTGGGGTAGACCTTCTTTTGTCTTCATGATGTTTGTAGGGTTGCTCACTCATTTCATGCTTTGGAGCTTATGGAGGAGGCCCTTGTATCCGGTTCACTTCGTTACTACTGTGATCTTTCATATACACCTTGTGCTTTAAAAATGAATTCACTATAGTTGATCTTTCCTTAACTTGGTTTAAGCAAAGTCTATTCATTGTCATAAGTGTAGGGGAAGTTTTATACTTCTATGCTCTTAAACATTGAGGACAATGTTTAGCTTAAGTGTAGGGGGTCTTCTATCGAAGTGACCTTACCTAGAACTTGTCAGTGACCTTCATGATAACATAGAAAAGTAATTTTTCAAAAATTTTTCAAATTTTTGATCTATTTTGGCCACCAAAAATATGCATTCATAATTTTTGCATTAATCATTTTTCATTTGCATAACAAATTTGCATTGTATATATATTTCTTCTTCATCAAAAATATATAAAAAGGAAAAAATATAATAAGGACATGGTTTAACAAATTTAGACTTCTTTGACATATTAGGCCCGCCATGGATATTTTGACTCAAACCGAGTTTGCTTATCTAAGCATTCTCTAGCTAGTATCCTTAACCATGTAGTCCTTCATTGGTCTATTAGGCTAAGCATCCACCAATCTCATTCTTTGAGATTTTAAATTTGTGGAGAATGGGAAATGATAGAGTTGAAGCAAGTATAAAAGGGCTAGATAAACTTCATGATAATTACTTGTGGCTAAACCTTTCTCATCTTTAACTCTATTTTCTTCGCATGTATATATGTTAATAAGTAATCAAGAACGGTTTTAATTGGTTTGTAGTCTCTTATGCATTTTTGTCTAATCATTCACGGTTGGTATAAGTACGTCTTAAGATTCTAAGTTAGAACGTTTTATGTGTACTAGACTTATGTCATGCTTAATACTTAGCGGGTGTTTTTCCTTTTATTCTTTTCAACTTTCTTTGTGAGGAATAAAGAAAAATAAGAGCGGCTTATCAAAAAAATGAGTGGCTAGAAAAACTAAAAGAAAAAGAAAAGAAAAAAAAATAATACAAGACTCCCAAGAGGGGCAGTGAAGTGTTAATTATAGTAAATATTAGATTCCAATATTACATTGACGGGTTGCGGGGATTTAATAGTTGCTCCAATCCAATATTACCTTGACGGGTTGCGGGGTTGAAGATCCAAAGTCTCAAAAAGATGGCGGATGTAAATTATTGCGTGAGTTTTATTTTTCTTTCCTTAGCGAGTGTGTAGTTACTTATTAATGCATGACATGAGGATTTTACACATAAGGCGAATGACTTATTACTCTTGAAACGAACTTATATTAATTGTGAGCGGTTTTTCGAGTAATGGATGAGAGGATTACTTAGGATTAAAATCGTACTTCCTTATTTTTGGATTTTACATTTCTTATACTTCACGCTTTAAATAATGACAAATTTACCCAAAAGCAATTTGCTCAAATAATAACCGGTTCCACATTTAATTGTCATGAATAAGTTGATGCACTTTTTACTTGTGAATGCAATGATCCCATTTTTAAGCTTGGTATAGGGAAAGTGAAACTTGAGGGTGATAAGTATCCATGGCACCAAAGCCCTAATCTAAGTCATTGAGTTCTTTATGAGTTATTTCCATCAAAACTATTTCAATAAAAATCCAAAAAGATATAAGTAGAATTGTTACTTTTGCATTACATTGTTCAAAATCAAAATCATGCACCATATAGTGTAGAGTAGTGTAGATGCATTCCATATTGGCCAAGGTGGATTAATTATGAGGAGAATGTAAATTTGTGCTTTAAAATATAGCATTGCATGAGGTCATGGCAATGTTCAAGTGTAGGGGATTTGATATGAGCAAAAACTCATATCAATTAATCAACAAATCACCCTAAAACACAAGAAAAATACCTAACTTTTGTGCTATAAAGCGGAATTATGTGGTATGTTTTGTGTTTTTGTATAAATAGGTAAGAAGGATACATTTTCAAGCAAACAAGAAGAAAATCAAGCTTATTTGAATAAAAAAGACAAAGAAGGATCAAAGATGACAAGACTTTGAAGATAAGGGACCTATCTTGACAACACTCCAAAGTTGAAGGATCAAAAGTGTAAATTTGTCAAAGTCAAGATGAAAGTCAAATATGGTCAACTCTTTAGTCAACCAAGTCAAAGGGTCAAATCAAGCAAGAATGCAAGTGGAAGGACCATTTATGCCAAATAAATGAAGATCTTAGCTTAAATTGTGAATTTGCCATACTTAAGGGATTGAAATTACCATTTTCCAAATATTAAACAAGCTTAATCCGCGTGAAATGATTCCAACCAATGAGAAGGCAAGAAACAAGTCACACGGATTGCCACATACTATGCCACCTCACCTCTTGCATTAATTGCGCCGCCAAGAATTAATTAATACCCACTATCCATTTTCAACCAATAGGAAGACGCCACTCAATATTCAAATTATCCACTTTGGATGATGATCCGTGTGCCCTCTCCTCGCCCAATCAGAAAGTGCCACGTGGCCTTCTTTTTCAACAAATAACCCCGGGTCGAATTTGAGCTACTATGAATTTTAGATCATGATTTCTACATGAAAAGTGATCATTTTTTAGAGAGGATTACATTGGACACAACCAATTAAGCTCAAACTTGATGGATCAAAAATCCCCAATTCTTGAAGAACATGAGGATGAACACTTAGCAGTTTAGTGACACGTGGCAACAATTCAATGGTGGAAACACGTCATCAACTCCAAAACTTCCTCACATTTGTCTATAAATAGGACTGTAATTTCTCATTTGTACAAGTAGTTAATGTGTGTAAATTTCACACACATCTTCCATTTCCTCTCATTCTAGTTCTAGTTAGTTAGCTTAACCAACTCAAGAGTCTGACAAGCTCTTGAGTTAGTTAGCTTAGTTGTAACCAATTTACCAGCTTTGTAACAAACTTTCTCCTTCAATCAAATAAAATTCACAATTCATCTTCTTCAGTTACTGTTCATATCTTGAATCCTATTATCCTTGTGTTACTGTTAGCTTGTTATGATCATAAATGATCATGATTAGCTAAGTTTGAAGATTTGAAGCTGTTAGATCCTGTTCTGTTCAAGCCAGTAGAGTTCTTGTTGATTTTGAAGCTTTCTGATTTCAACCATGGTGATTATGATGATTGTAGATGTTGATTGGTAGATTTTGATGCTAAGGTGGTGGTTTAGCATTGGTTAGAAAGCTTAGCGCTTCTCTACTACTTCAATGGAGGTCTAAGCAAAAAGGTTTCAAGTTCTGAGTTCTTGTTCCACTGAATTGTTGACTGCATGCTTAATTCCTAGCTAATTCTTGTTTGACTGCATGATCAAGTGTGTTTAGATAGCTTTTGTACTGATTTTAGTGTTTGAGTAGTTTAATTGTAGCTTAATACTTGATCATCAGCTTAATACTTGTCCTGTTTTCAGCTTTATCAGTCATTTCAGCTTATTTGATCATATTGAGTTCTAGTTGGTTTAATTGTTTGTTGCTAGTTCATTTGTACTTCATTTGAGTAGATAAACTTAGTCTGATATATCTTTTTAAACAGCTTAGCTAATTGCCTTGAATCCTTTCACAAAAGTTTGTCATAATCCTGTTAAGTAGTGTTTGGTAGAAGCTTATAATTTGAGTTCAAGTGTTTTTAATTGATTAAGTTTTGATAATTCTTATTCATTGAGTCATATTAAACAAAGTCTGGTAGATTTCAAGTCAAGTTTAGAGTCAAAAAGGCAATTGGCATAAAAAATAGTTTGGGTCAGTCTTGTTAAAAAGTTTTTAGAAAAGTTGTTGATTTTAAATACTTAGCATTTCTTTGTTTCTAGATGAAATTGTTTGAAACCAGTTCTCAAACTTCACTTAACATCTGAACTTTTAGCTTATTCAAGGAAATTATGCAGTATCTTGATTTGAGTGAGAAATAAGAAAACGAATAAGCACCATAGCAAGAGCAAGTTTCTGTAATCTTTGGCTAAACTGATTTCTCATATCTTCATTTCCACTTCAGAAACTTCCCAATTTTCTTTCATATTTTCATTTAGAAAGTGTTCATGGGTGGATTTTGAGATTTTCAGCTTTTTGAAAAAGTTGGTCAACAAAAGTCAAATAAGCTTGATTTTAGCTTATTTCTATTTTCCAAGTTCATTACTGGACCATTTTTTATTTTAAAAGACATTTCTTGCTTCTTATGGATTGATTAATCAGTTTTGACAAGAAAATTGGATTGTGCACGTTTGGCTTATCAGTTAGCTTAATATTGGCTTATTAGGATTTGCTTATTTGAGTTTCACTTGGTTTCAGCCTTAATCCTTTTACAAGTCTAGGTTAAATCAAGTTTTAAGCCTTTTGCAAGTTGTTAGAGCTTAATTGGTTCACTAGATTGCTTAAACGAGTTTATTAAACATGTTATCCCGTTTTTGATAAAATATCACCTTTAATTGCACTTTAGTCCCCCAGTTTTGGCTCTGTTTGCATTATTAGCTAAGTGTCCACTTAATTAGGGTTTGCACTTTAGTAGTCCTTGTAATTTCAAAACTTTTCAATTTCAGTTAGGTAGTTTTCAAATTAGTTACAATTTAGTTAATTGTTAGTTACATTTGCATAGTTAGTCCTTGTAGTTAACTGATTTACACTTCAAGCACATTAGTTCCTAGAATTTACATTTTCAGTCCTTTACTTTCATAGATTTACATTTTTGTCTTTACTTGAATAAAAAATTTGGTAATTGGCTATTTGTTTTACGGATACGTAGTTAATATTTTTCAGTTTTTACTTGATTGTTCAAATAGACATTATTTCCAAATAACCCTACCAACCAAAAACGATTATAAACCCGATCTTGTTAGGACTTTCAATTGGTTAAGAACTGAGAAAACGAACTTCAATTATACACAATTTCACTTTCATATCCTGCAAAGTTGTGGTCAGATTGGAGTCAGCCTTTGGGTCATAAAAGGATACCTCTGCTAGATCTTTCTTCAGCAACTTGGCCTCGTGTGCTTTCACCAAACCCCTGGAAGTACCCTCGTTAATCGCAGCTATCACAGACTTGGGAAAAGAAGTTCGCATGGAGGGGTCTTCCAGGGAACCCATCGCAGCTAAGCGCAAACCATGGCGCATTAACCACCGCTTCTCAGCCACTTCCTTCATCAAGCGGGGATACAGGTCTTCATCAAGCTCTAAGCTCAGCCTCTTTAACTGACCACTGAGGTCGCTCATGTCCTCCTTCACCTTGGCGCCCAATGCGTCAACATCAGCTACAAATTTATTTTTCCCTTCTTCGAAGGCCCCCATAGCAACCTGGTTGGAGGCCTTTAGCTGGTTGAGCTGGGCGCGCTCTTCATCTAGAGCGCTGGATAGCCTGTCCCTTTGCTCTGTCAAAGAATGGAGTAGGGCTACATCCTTTCTACCTCTCTCGATCTCCTGGTCAATATTTTCTTGCATATCCCCCAGCGCGATGGACTTTTCTTCAGTGATATGCCTCAGTCTTTCCTCTGTGGTGCGGACTTGGGCAGAGAGCTCTAAGAATCTCTTCTTAAGGTGTGACGTTAATGTCACATGCTGCGCTGCTAGGTAGCTGGATTCATTGGCCAGGACAACGTCACTCATTCCTTCCAATTTTCCGCGCGGCCAGGGGGCACTATGTTATCCAAGAAGCTTGCGCAGTCAAAGGTGCTTGTCAAGTCAGAAGATGCAGGCAGTTCCCAGTTAGGAGCAAAGACAGGGTCTTGAAGGAACGCACTTCCCCCTGCTGATGAAGTCTCCTTGTGGGGGGAAGACGTGGTCTCAGCTTTCGCAGAATACTTCTCTGGGTCGTCGCTGATACATAGGAATAGTGGTAAGATAAAAGTGACAGAAAACATCATGGAACTTACACTACGAATGTGTGGGAGGAATGTTACCTTAGGTTGATGGTAACTGGAGGGGTGCGAGGGGGAGTCTTCGTGAGATTCTCCTCGAACTCTTCTTCGGTTGTGCGCGCCTCCATCCAGGAGGGACCGGCCCCGGTGCGCGCAGCTTTGCGAGAAAACGATGGGGGGCTTGTTTGTCTCTTCCCCAAGGTAGATGTGTCTTATTCATCAAAGTCTTCTTCGCCCTCCTCAGCATCCGAAGACAGCGATGAGCTGAGGAAGGGCAGTGGTGGCTGTTGCACTACTGGTGGTTGTTGTGCTGCTAGTGGTTGTTGTGGCTGTTGTGCTGATGGTGAAGGTGGTGGCTGATCCGCGCCTGTGTCATCATCTTCTTGGGCGGCGGATGCCTCTCCGACTTTCAGGTCCATTGTGTTTTTGTGGGCACGGTCTGGGAGGGATTCCTCATTTTCTCTCACAGGACGAGAGTACACCATCAAGTCTTCCGGGAATGCACCACGAACGAGTTCTAGAAGATCCATAACTGCGCAGCACGAAAACAAAAAAACAGGAAGATAAAATTTAGTTTCTTGGCACAGGAAGGAACTTACAGAATGCTACGGTGGATGGGAGGAAGAACCACTAACCCTGGTCGTCCTGGGTGCAGAAGACAAGTATCCTGTCCGCGCCACAAATTAGTGCGCGGCTTAGTCCAAGGGTGACTAGCACACTCTCTGGGTACGGCTGTACGAGGATACGATTGTTTTTTAAAGTCTCCGCGTCTTCGGGATCATAGGAGTGGCAGCCAGGTAAGGGGTCCTTCCTGACCATCTCGAGGGTCAAAAAAGGAAAGTGGAAAGGGAAGACGGCGTCGTCAAGCCAGAAGAATATGTCGTTCCAGTCTCTTAGGGAGTCTACTTTTCCGTTACAACATTGCATTCCACCTTTTCGCTTAGCGAAAGACACCCAACCATTGGCTAATTGCCGTTGGTAGAATACACGGAAAAGGTCTACTGTGGGCTCTATGTCTAGGGTGCGGCAGTTTATTTCGAAATTTGAAATTTTGGCCGCCGCTATGCAATGTAATTGAGAGACATGGGTCTCATAATGCATCAACATGCTAAGAAGGAAGTGTGACATGGGTATACGCTGGTTTGCGTAGTCGAAGAACCGGGTGTACACCCCTATCTTTCCCGTAGGTGCCTGATTTATATTATGTCAAGAGTTAGGAACTTCTGGGTGCAGATAGTTAGGTATATAGAACTCTGTGGTGAATTGTTCTAGTTGCTCTATGGTCAAGGTTGACGTAATGGCGGATAATTGTTTCACCATGGTGCTATATGTGTCAAACGACAGTCGCGTAGATTACCTTCGCCAAAACTCTGGTGGTGATGGCGTGTGTTGAAGGCGTTAATGGAGGTTTAAGAGTTTTTTGAATGGTAAACAGTCAAAAGGAGGCGTCAAGTATATATATACCTACTAAATTATTGTTCACGGTTAGATATGTGCCACGTGTTTCCCACTTTCTTGATCTAAGGGTAGAAGTTGAAGGGGAAACTATGACGGGGCAGACGCTTTTTCGGGTTACCGAGGAGGTTAGGTATAAGGGGGGATGAATGTCTTCTTGGCGGGAATGTTTGAAATCTTTGTTCATATCTGGACTATGCGAAGGGTCTTGTTGATTTAGAGTCTAGCAGCCGCGGTTGGAACCTGCGACCACTAGACTAGGGGGACATGATGACGTATAGTCCCTAGTCGGGCTGGATAGCCCGGCCCACGAGCACTACCCGCATCCATCAGGAATGGATTAAATACTTGTGCGATGTGCGCGCGCAAGCCTAGGAGGCCCGGTAAGCCGTTGTCGCACATAAGGTTAATTACTTAGCCGAGTCCTTGTCGTAGTGCGACAGGATCAGACGAGAGTATAATCTATCATATAGATATATTCGCCTAAAGTGAGGAGATATACACTTGCCTTGGTTATGTGATAAGGATCAAGCTATTTTAGGTCATTATCTATTCTGTTGGCCGCAAGAGTAGGAGAGCCCAGCCAGGACTCTCTCGGGTATAAAAGGAACCCCATAGGTTCTACAAAGGTACGATACACACAATACCCTAAACACTACATACTCAAATTGATTACTTACTCTCACGCCGGAGTCTAATCGTGGGTCAAAAACCCACGGTAAGCCTAACGGTGTCTGTTTAGTGCGCAGGGTCCTCAAAACAAGTTTCACTTGGTGCAAGAGCCAGAGTCCACAAGACCCCAAATTAAGCCTAATTTGGGTCAAGCTCGGTCTACCCCAACTTTTGTATCAACACCTGCCATAAGATACCGTCATCATCAACACGAAACTCCGTCTGTTGATCGAGGTTCTGAATGATAGCCCAAATCTCACCATCGTCCTTCTGAGCTTCCTTGATCCTAGAATGTAAGTCTGGTTCTACTCTAAGATTAGCCAAGTAACCGTGCTGTCCTCGTACACAAAACTCAATATCAATCATTTCTAGGTCACGGATGATCTCCTTTGCAATCCAGATGCCAACAATCATACCTGACCTTCTGCTTAGAGCGTCTGCCACCACATTCGCCTTACTAGAATGGTACTAAATGTTGGTGTCGTAGTCCTTCAATAGCTCTAACCATCTCCTCTGTCTCATGTTCAGTTCCTTCTGGGTGAAGATGTACTTGAGACTCTTATGATCGGTGAATATGTCACATGATTCACCATACAAATAATGTCTCCAGTTCTTGAATGCGAAAACAACTGCTGCAAGCTCCAAATCATGAGTAGGATATTTTTCTTCATAAGGTTTCAGCTGTCGTGATGCGTATGCAATAACCTTCCCATGTTGCATGAGAACGCAGCCTATACCCTTTCCTGAAGCGTCACTATAGATCTGAAATCCACCTGAGCCAGATGGGAGAGTAAGAATAGGTGCAGTCACTAACTTCTGCTTAAGATCTTCAAAGCTCTTCTCTCGTTCTTCCGTCCAGACGAATTTCTCTCCTTTCCTCATCAGCTTAGTCAAAGGTAAGGCTAACCGTGAAAAGTTCTCTACAAACCTGCGGTAGTAGCTAGTTAAACCCAGAAAACTTCTGACCTCTGTTGCAGATGCAGGTCTCGGCCATTTGGTGATAGATTCGACCTTTGTAGGATCCATGGTGATCCCTTCTGCAGATACAATATGGCCTAGAAATGCCACCTTTCTTAACCAGAACTCGCACTTAGAGAACTTGGCATACAACTGCTTCTGATGAAGAATCTACAAGACTATACTAAGGTGTTCCTCATGTTCCTCCTTGGATTTGGAGAAAATCAAAATGTCATCAATGAACACGATAACGAACTTGTCCAGAAACTCATGGAAGCCACTGTTCATCAAATCCATGAAGACTGTTGGTGCATTTGTGAGTCTGAATGGCATGACTATGAACTCGTAGTGCCCATAACGTGTATGGAAAGCAGGCTTAGAGATATCCTGCTCTTTAACCCGTAACTGATGGTAGCCGGACCTCATATCGATCTTGGAAAAATACTTGGCGCCCTAAAGTTGATCGAAAAGGTCATCAATTTGTGGCAAAGGATAACGATTCCTGATCGTGATCTTGTTCAGCTCAGGATAGTCTATACACAAACGCATGCTGCCGTCTTTCTTCTTCACGAAAGTACCGGTGCACCCCATGGCGATGCATTGGGACGGATGAAACCTCATTCCAGAAGTTCCTTCAGCTGATCTTTTAATTCTTTAAGCTCTATAGGAGCCATACGATAAAGAGCCTTAGAATTTGGCTCTGCACCCGGAATGAGCTCAATTCCAAACTCGACTTCACGAACAGGTGGTATGTCCAGAATTTCATCAAGAAAGACGTCAGGAAATTCTGACATAATAGGCTGATCTTGGATTGATGGAGACTCGGCAGTAATGTCATGAATATTGGCTATAAAGCCCTGACAGCCGTGTGATAGTAATGCACGCGCCTCCATGGATGAAATAATTTGTACCGACTACCCTGGCAGAAAACCATGGTGTATGTACTCTGGAGATTTAACATCACCGAAGATAACCCGATAAGTGTGGCAGTCAATCGTAGCTTGGTGTTTGGATAACCAGTCCATGCCCAAAATCAAGTCAAAATCGCACATGTCCAAAGGTAGTGCGTCAACTCTGCGGATCTTATGATCAATTTCTAGGGGAAGATATCTGTACACCTGGGTGATTCGTACAGAGTCCCTAAGTGGCGTGGAAATGCATAAGGCATTATCAAATGGCATAGGGGAAATCCTAACACGTACAGCAAAAGTAGTGGATATGACTGAATGAGTCGCTCCAGTATCAAACAAAACACATGCTGCCAAACCATTCATAAAGATATTCCCACTGATGGTACCTGAAGTCTTTTTCGCCTGATCTCTAGTAGTAGTAAACACGCGACCAGAAGTAGGAGGTGGTTTGGTGTCGGCATGTCCAGAGGTGCCTTCTATCTCACCTTGGTGACAATCCTTCTGTTGATGGCCTTGTTGGCCACACTTGAAACAACCACCAGTACCTTGGTGACAAACACCAGAATGTCTGCGCGAACAAGTAGGACAGATAGGATGCGTGAATCCTCCAGCAGGCGTCCTAGCTAACTGAGATCCTGTTTCAGGATTACATGCATGAGATATGATCGTGGAACATAAACATGATTACATAAAAGGTTTAATAATTACCAGATGAGGTAGAACGGTTAGGCTGTGAACCTCTACGGTCCTGATCCATGCCATTGTTGTTGTTCCTGAATTAGAATCGTTGGAGTGTCAGAATACCATAACATAAGATAGTTTAACATGGAAGAAGGTAAATGTAGGGACTTGCTGTTGTTCGAGTTATTAGCGTTGTTACGGTAATTATCATTACCTCCACGCCTCTCTGAACCAGAACGGTCGTTGGTCTGACTGTTTCCCTTAGATGCTTGTTGTTGAGCGGTCGCAGGCTTACGGTCATCAGTCTTCTATCTCTTCTGCAGCATCTCCAACTTACGTGCTGCATCAGCTACTTGTGCCACCGTGTTGGAGGTAGCACCCACTAATTTATTGGCGACCGATGAACGAAGAGCCCAACGAAAGTGGTATGCTTGCTATTCGGTAGTACATGCTGTTGTGCCAAGAAAACCAGCCAAACAAAGAAAGCGCTGCATGTACTCGTTGTTGTTCTCTCCAGCTCTCTGCCTAATCCTATGATACTCCCTCTTCAGCTTATCCCTCTCAGCCTTGCGAAAGAACTTGGTGTTTTGAGGATGAGGACCACATTGAATGTCCTGAGCTTGAATTCCATCAGGAACTTCGTCCCTGATTTCATTGCGAAGTTGGGGAAGGATGGCTTGCAAAGCTGCATTGACAGCTGCAGCCAATTCCTGAGCATTGTGTGTGTTCACCATCTGACAGTTTAAAACAAAAATGAGACATAAATGATAAGTCTGAAATGAGATGAACATAAAGTGCGTGCAAAATGTATAAATCAATGGAACAATTTATAATGCATGAAACAGTTTAGAATGCATGATGTAGTTTATAAAAACTTTTATATGCGTGAGGGTAAATACCTATGGTCAGTTTACCCAAAACAAAAGACATAGCGGGGGACGCCTATGGGTCGGTCCCAAAGTTAAATGTTTTGATAAAAGCACATGCGACTAAATATGGCCAGTCCTGTACCAACCATTACTTAGTCATAAACCTGCGACAATGATCTGAATGCATGAAATAAAATGAAAACGAATGAATGCATAAAAACCAACTGTCAGTTTTAGGAAGACGCTGGTGACTACCCGTAAGTCACAGGTCATGTTTTATCTACAGGTCGAAACCTTGGCTCTGATACCATAATTGTAACACCCCATTTGTTAAGATGGAATGCTACAGTAAAATATGACGTGTCATCAAAGCATGCAAGGTAAATGTCTAAACATTCATGACCATAAATATAAATACCGGAAACAAACATCGGTAGTCTAAGTAACTCACACACAAGCAATATTAAGTACTGTAAATGAAAGGACTAAACAATGTACAAATAAAGTAAAGTATGAGAAAGTAGGAATAAATGCATAAGGTAAAAGAGGTTGGATAGCTTCCATCCAAATGCACATAATCTTGAGATCCTACTTGCGACCTTGGGTACCTGCCGTTTAGGAACATGGAAATGGAAAACGGTTGAGAAAACGCTCAGTGCACGGATATACAATAAATCATGGAAGCATATAGTAATGAAGCATAGTAAGAGCATATAAAGCATGAAAAGCAGCGAAAATGAATAAGTCCTAGGAAACCTAGATGTATGTCATGTTTACTGGTTTTAGTTCTGAAAACATAGCTTATGTTACTTATGAAAATCTGTATTAGTTTAATATACTAAAAGCCAATATAGGTCATGAGGTCAACAACGTGCATGAATACTTGAAGGGGTAACCTCATCATGCAATTAATTAGAGGGGATGCCTCTAATTAAATGGTAATGGGTAGGAGGGATTAGCTCCTTGTGAAGGATGCAAGGCACACACCACATTCACCATGAAATCATGACTGACACTGTAACTAGGATGCACCCATACGCCCCACATAATAATATAATAATAAAGGTCAAATAAACTGAAAGGGACGCCACGAGCTATCACTCCGCCGTGGTGAAGTCATAACATTAGTGTCTCTAGTGTTATGGTTATGGTACCTCCATAACTAGGTGAAACTGGCATGCATGTATATGGCTAAGGTAGCTAATAAAATATAAGCATTTAATCTATAACTACTGGAGAAAACAGTTGGCTGCATACGGGAAATCCTAATAAAAGAAAGAGGTTGTCCTTACTGAAGGACGAGAAATCCTTACCTTGTGTCCAGTAGAAGCTAACGGAAACGCTGAAGAACCTACTCCGCCTTGGCGGATAACACTACATAAGAATGGGAACGTGTATGAGTTATTTGAATTACATGTGTTTTACTGGTTTTGTATGTTCTTAGCTTATTATTCATGTTAAGTCATGTTTTAACTAGATTTAAGTGTTAATCTATAGTTATTCCTGTATTCTGTTGTTTATTATTCATGTAGTATGGTATTATAATACTTGTATTGTAATACTAAGTAACTTTCTAAAAATAGCAGGTTTCCATAAATAGTAAGTTTCTAAAAGTAGAAAGTTTCCAAAAATAGTAAGTTTCCATAATTAGAAATAAGCTGGATTATTGATAATAAGTAAAGTTAATTAGTAAAATACAAGTCATGGTTCAAGTATTATAGCTTATTAATTAAATAACTTGGCTAATTAATTAAAGAATTTAATTAAAATATATATTTTAATTAAATTAAGCTAAGTAAAATACTTAGGTTATACATGAAATATTAATTTTAATATTTAATCTAAGTCATGGATTTAATTAAATTAAATAGTCTAGGAAATAACTTAATCAAACATATTTTCTGATTTTTAACACTTTCTCGAAACCCGAACCCGTGTTTTAAAATTAACCCGAGCCCGTACCCGTGTCACATATAAGCTAAAACATTTAAGCCGAAACAAACAGCCCCACCAGTGGCTAGACCGGCTGACCGGTAGCCACTGGTGGCCTTCGGTTCCCACTGCCGAGCCACGGCTGCCACTGTCGGCTCGGTTCCCACCGGTTCCCACTGGTTCTTACCCGGTTCCCGCTGTTCTTGTTCTACCGAGACCCACCGAGACCCTAGTGGTCTCGGTTAGCCTCGAATCCCAACCAAAACCATACCCCGACCCACGGTCGGGGTCCCTTGCCTTCGTCCGAGCCCAAACCGACCAAGCTGAGACCCCTTGTGGTCTCGGTGGTGGTGATGAAAACAAGCCAAGACCCCCTTGTGGTCTCGGTTGTGTCTCGGACGAACAACAAACACCAAAACACCCCTTTTAATCATGTTTTAATTAATCCCACGTGTTTTCTTGATTTGTTTTTAATACTAATTAAATTAATGTCATGAATTCATAAAAGAAAAGAAAAGAAAGGTTTTGATTATACCGAATGCGTGAAAGAAAAGGTTATGATCACGAACACGTACACACAAAGAATCAAGTGGCAAAATCGTTCGGTTCGTTCCTTGTGGTGAGCTATGGCTGGCGTTCGTTCGGTGGTGGTGATGAAAACAAGCCGGGACCCCCTTGTGGTCTCGGTTGTGTCTCAGACGAACAACAAACACCAAAACACCCCCTTTTAATCATGTTTTAATTAATCCTACGTGTTTTCTTGATTTGTTTTTAATATTAATTAAATTAATGTCATGAATTCATAAAAGAATTAATAAGAAAAGAAAGGTTTTGATTATACCGAATGCGTGAAAGAAAAGGTTATGATAACGAACACGTACACACAAAGAATCAAGTGGCAAAATCGTTCGGTTCGTTTCTTGTGGTGAGCTATGGCTGGCGGCAAGAGAGAAGAAGGGAGGCAGGATGAACTTTTTCTGTAACCTAAATTATGACTAAAAGTTCCCTGTGTTTTTCCTTAAACATAACTAGTCATGGGTCATGGGCCAAAAGGCCCAATCCCTTCCTTTTCTTGTTCCTGGCCCCGGCACCCTTAAGCCCAAAAGGGAAAACCCGTAACTTTTGTTAAGTTAAAATATTCATGATTAATAATTCGCTTTACTCAGGTTAAAAATTTATCGCTGTACCAATCTCTTCGAATTGAAAAACTTGTGTTTAATGTGCGACTCAGCTGTCTTTGGTGTAACAAAAATGTGTCGTTGTAGTATTTAAAATAAAAGTACGAAACTTTAAAGTAAAAGTGCAATTTAAGTAAATCTAAGTCTAATTAAATTAATGGGCAAGTATTTAAAAACATGACTGAAATTAAAGGGCACTAAACGTAAATAACGCAAACTTAAATCTATCTAAGGCAAACTTAAAACGCAACTAATACTTAAACTAAGGCAAGGCTAAAATAAAACTAAGACAAAAATTAACTTAAAATGCGAGTTGAAAAAGGCGGGAAAAAAATAAAGCTTGAAAATAAAAGACAGAAACTTAAAAAGAAAAACTAAAAAGAACCTGAAAGAAACCCTTGATTCGGAACTCTTCCGAATGAAGCACTTGATCCGGAACTTTGCCCTTGGTTCGGAACTTTCTGGTCAATCCTTGATTCGGAACTCTTCCGGATGAAGCCCCCTTGATCCGGAACTTTCATTCGGAAGACTTGACTCGGAACTTTTTGAGTTCCGAATGAACCCTCTTGATCCGGAACTTTTTGAGTTCCAAATAAACCTTCTTGATCCGGAACTTTTCGTTCAGAAGTCTTGACTCGGAAGATTCGTTCGGAACTTCTAAAGTTCCGAATGAGATTGCTGATCCGGAACTTGTCCTTGGTCCGGAAGTATTCGTCCGGAAGTATTCGTCCGGAAGTTTTCCGGGTGAAGCTTGACTCGGAACTTTTAAAGTTCCGAATGAAAGCCTTTCTTCTCTTGGCTCGGAACTTTACCTGGAAAAATCAGATACAGCAACAAACACCCCCGAAGAACAAGGGATCACAGTAACACGAATCTAACCACAAATTAATCAAAATCAAACAAAAGATTTAACCAAACTAATAACAAAACAACAATTAATCATAAACAAACAATCTATATCAATAAAACTAACAAATTTAACCACAATAATCAAAAATCCACTTGATCAAAATAAAGACATGAACATAAACATAAACATAAACACAAAAGTCAAAGATTAAGAAAGGTAGATAAGAGATCAACAAGATAAAATAAAGATTTACAAGAATTAAATGGAAACTTACTTGAAATTTAAGGAATTTAATGTGCAAGACAAGATATTTAAATTTGACAAGTATTTAAATTGACATGAATTAAAGGTGCAAAGTAAATAAAATGGAAGACTAATTGTCACACTTAGCCAACAAAATGAAAAGTGATTAAAACTAAACTATATATAGGGGAGGATTAGGAAGCTTCCTCCCCTTCTTCCTTTTCTCTTAATTGCAAGATTAAGTCATTCCTTCTTTAATCTTCTTTTAATTGCATGCTTAGTCCTTTTCTTCTTATCTTCTTTAATCTTGAACTTTAAATGACTTTTGGCTCGGGATTTCTTTGAACTCGTCTTTTAATTCTTCAGTAAAATAGACTTGAGTTCTTCGGCTTTAAGTAAACTTCCGTCTTTTGACTTTTTCTTCGATAAATCTTCAGAATTGGTCTTGGACTTCCGTTCTTTTTGCACTCTTGACTTCTTGACTTCGTCTTTCATCTTTTTCTTCAATAAAAGCCGTGAATGCCCGTGTTTTCCCCACTTTTCACCTTTTCGTCCTAAATCACAACAAAAACACAAACCACGCATAATTCCGACATAAAAGACATAAAATACACGTTTTGGCTCGGTTATTATTGTAATTAAGTGGTAGAAAGGATGGGTGTTTACACACCTATCAAATCCCCTACACTTGACCATTGCAATGTCCTCATGCAATGCATTAGTTACAAAGCACGTTTACATTTTTCATCATAATCAATCCACGTTGGCCTTTATTAAAGAGATAGAAAATTAAAAACATACAAAATAAAGAAATCAAAAGCATACCTTGGGTTTTGGAAATGTTATGAATAATCATCATCCTCAAGTTTTCACTTTCTCCAAACCAAGCTTAAAAACGAGATCATTGTTATTATAAGTTAGCAGACTAACATGAACTCATGTGGGTCAATTATTCACTTAGACTCCCTTATTCCTAGGTGTATCTCTTATATTTTATTGTTGTCTTGAATGATCACGAGGATACATTGTTTGACTTATTTCGATAGTTTATTAGGCCGAAAATAAAGTGAACGATTTAATCAATAGTTAGCTAAAGGATAAAATCTTTTAAAACTACTTCTCGGGACCTCATAAAGTTCATATCTTGGCATAACTCGCTTCGCGATTTGAGACCTTTCTCGGACCGATATTTGGCAGCGAATTCATACTTCAAACCTTGAGAGACGTTCATGAAATTATGGTCTTCTCTTCATAATGGAATTTCTTCACTTGAAGTTTTGAGAGATTCATACTTGGACCACGACTTCTTCATTTTTCTCCAATCTTTATTTTGGACTTTGATATACAACGATCCGCCTCCTTTTATGACTTGGATCTATTTATCCTCATACCTTGTTAGGGTATTTTCGGATACACTTCTCCATGACTTTTAGGAGTTTTTGCTTTTCGTCGTGTGTCTCGATCCTTCATATTGATTTTCGATAAATGATTCTTCACATCACTTTGGATCTTTAGCAAAAAAATATAGCCCTCATGCCTTGTTAGGGCCTTTTCGCACTCGCCAATCTTCGCATCCCGCTTCAATAAGTTATGCCTTGGCTATGAACTCTAATCCATACCGAGCAAATTTTAAACGATCTTGGGCTAGAAGCTAAGTAACTTTTCAAATCGTACAACCTTATTTATTGCAGATAAATTTATTAACAAGCGATGGGAGAATACGCTTATAATTAACTCACATAAATTCACGAAAGAATACCGAACTTATAATTGGCTCTATCATCTCTCGTTCTCCACAGTTTAAAATCTCAAAGAATGAGACTCGTGGATGCTTAGCCTATTAAATCAAAGTTTTGGGTTTTCGAGTCGCCTATAGGATCTTGCAAACTCTTAGACTTTTTCAAGTTTAGAGATCGCATTTTAAAGTTCCCTTGATAAACGACTCTCTAGGATCAATTATAGGAACTTGCGAAAAGTTCTTGTTCTTAACCCGTGAGAGTTAAGACTTTCGCGTTTTATAGCTCCCTATATAATAGCCTAGCAAAACTCGACTTAAACATGTTAAGGATACTAGCTAGAGTAACTTAGATAAGTAAACTCGGGTTGAGTCAAAAGATTCACAACGTTTGAAAATTAAAACCACTGTATTAAACATTTATTCTAATAAGGAAAGAAAATAACTATACAAAGGAAAAACTAATAGGCCACAATAGATCAAAAATTTTGAAAAATGTTGAAAAATTGATTTTCCGGTTAAAATGAAGACAAATACAAGGAAAAGACCACTTAACTTCAATAGAAGTCCCCCCTATACTTAAGATAAACATTGTCCTCAATGTTTAAGCATGTGGGAGTAAACTCCCCTACACTTAGGACATTGTGCACGTTGTTTAAATCTCGCTAAGGTAGAGACAACTAAAGAGATTCCTATTTTAATATTGAGAAAATATAAAATAGTGAATCGAAAAGAGTTTAGGATAGAACCGGGAAAATGGAACACGGAATCACGGGTCGTCAATAATCATGAAGAGTGGATCATTGAAGCTCGAATCCCAGATTAAGAAGAGAGGAGAGGAAAGCAAACCAACGGGTCTCCCCCTACACTTATGGTAAAGAAAGTGAAAAGATAGATGCATGGGTTGCCTCCCAAGAAGCGCTTGATTTTTGTTAACCGAGTCGTGAGCCTGACTCGACCTTGATTATCAATGGAAGAAGCATGAAACATATCCACCAGGATCAAATACATAGTTTTCGTCCATCAAATAGCATAAGCTTAAGGCGAACAAGGCAAGCCAGAGAAGAGTAGGCAAGGTTCCCTTAAGCAGCGATGGAGCACGGTGGAAGCAAGTATGGTGAAGTGGTGCAAGAATGTCTTCAATAATTCCAAAGATTTTTCCATTTATTTCATCAGGTGGATACTGAGATGGCTTAAAGATTTCAATACCGGGGTCTGTTGGGACATACAGATTTGATGATTACAAAACCTATAGGCATAGATGAAGACAGAAGAAACAATAAGGACCTAATATGTAATATTAGGTTAGCTTTGATAATAATCTAGGGTTGTGATGTAACCCTAGTACCTCTATTATATAAAGAGGATTAGGCACACATGGTTATTGACTGATTGATATACAATGTAAACTAAAGGTGTGTGTGCGTCCTCCTGGTGTCAAGCCTATAAGGCACCAGGAGCTAGTAGTTATTAGTATTTTATGAATAAGAAAGCCTTGTTCATAACTTTGATTGTGTTTGTTATTATCTTCCGCTGTGCATTACAATCATTGTTATCATATCCCAGATGAGTCTAGATCCTAAGACTCAACAAGTGGTATCAGAGCTTGTTGGCTCTCGATCTGGTTGATCTACAAGGTTTTCATGTTTTGTTATGTTTTAAATAAATAATGGTGTTCTTGCTGATTTAGGGTTTTTCCAACAAACCCTAGATGATTGTTGTTGTTGTCTCTTGATGTTGCTGATGTTAACTTGCTGTGTTTGATCAGAAAAAGAAGAACAAGTGTGATGGTAATCCTACTAGCTTTGGTGAGTTGATCATTGATCAATGATGAACCCTAGTAGGATTTAGACAACATACATGCTGTTGTGATGAGGCTGCTGTGATACACGTTCAGAAACTATACAACAACAGCGAGTACAATGATCTTCAGTTCTGATGGTAGCTTGAGTTCTTGTTCTCGTTTTATTGATAATCGTCCATTGACAAGGATCTGGAAACAAATATCTGTTTCATGATTTTGCATTGTTTCTATGTACAAATATTTATATTTATACATACAAAAGAATGTATAATGGAGTTTGGCTGATTAGGGTTTTTGTAAACCCTAGAATGATTCTGATTTGTTTTCACGTGACATAAGGCAGAATAAAAGGACGTGTGGAGTATTTGTTTAAGTTTTTCCTGTGAGGACAAAAACCGTGACAGTGATTGTTCAAACACAAGTACAAATTCTTCCTGGGGTGCCTCTCGTTAAGTGTGAAAAGCAAGGAAAGGGACGAGTAAATACGTGTGGTCCATGATTCTGGTCAGGATGTCACTAACTTGCTCAAAACATGCAGTTCCAAAACAGGTATGGATTCGAATAAGTGTGCCTTTGGACGTGATATATGTTTCTGTTAATAGGGTATATCTTTGAACGTGATATGTGATATGGGCTGAATACAAAAACACGTGGTCATTCCTCACTAGTATAATTTATGATCCGAAAGTTTTGGGAAGCTATTTATGGACTTGATATACATTGTTCGTTTCCTCTTGCCTTTATTTACAAATACATGTGAATAATGGTAGGAGATGTATAACGACAAGGTTAAGGTCACATATGGCTTTGGATATGCTTGATTGTACTACTGCTCACGTTAGACTAAAGGGAATTACATGTGCATTTTTCTGACGAACGTGATATGGTTACCCATGATATATTTATGCTAGACGAAGTTTTTGGTAGAAGGCATCTTGTTTTGCATAATTTCAGGGATTGATGTTTGATGTAATTTGGGTAAACATCCTCACGTTCTATGGAAACAATTATGGTTGACGTGATTTATGGGATTGTGGTGTGTTATATATGGTACATGAGTATGGTGCGTGATTTTATATCCTTTCCTACTGATTTGATGGGTCAAACGACATGTGATCATGGCATCCCTAATTTCATGGAGGTAAACGTGGGGTGTTAGCTGATTTTTAAGGATACAATCATTTGCTTGCTATTTTTGAGGGATATATCCGAGAGATTTGGTTACACACGTTTTAGGTTTTAATATTCAAGGATATTCAGCAAGACATGCATATTTAGTGAGATACGTTTCTCAATGGGCTGGTATAAATGTGACGTGTATATTGATGGATACTACATACATCCTATTATATGGACTCTTGAATTCGTAAGTTATGGGTCTATGATTGGACTTGGTGTTACGTCAGACTGGGCTACAAAGTTTATGATAAAGACAGCAACAACAGCTTAGCGACATTGTGGTGACAGCATGTAAAAATAGAACGGGGTTCGAGATGCTACTGGTAGGTTTTCGTTACTGGTCATTCCTACTGGTGAGCTATGGTTCCTTCTGGTCATTGACGATGATGCTTGATTATTTATTTGATGTTGTAGTTCAGTTTCACAAATTTGTTTCTTATTATATCAGCATTTAGGTGAGCAATACACCTTGTCTTTGGACTAAATATATTGTTACAGCTTACAACTGGCTAATAGTTGTGAAGGTTAGCAGTTCCCATGTACCAAAAACTGTTGGTGAGCAATACACCTTGTCATTTTGATCAAAAATATATCATTTTGACTAAATATATTGTTATAGCTAACAGCTGGCTCATAGTTGTGTGGTTATCAGTTCCCGTGTACCAAAAACTGGATAAAATGCATGATATAAGACATAAGTTTGGGAGGTTCCACTTCTTCATCAAATTGGTTCTACTTGATTTTCTTCATCAGTGATCACTCCAAGGTACCTATCGGATTGGACATGCATTTCTTCAGGGGAAGCATACATGGATCGAGGGGAAGCTTAGCCTTCATGGTGGATTCCTACTAGTCGGTTCCTACTGGTCGTTACTACTGGTTGTTCCTACTAGTAGCTCCTACTGGTCGCTCCTACTGGTCGTTACTACTGGTCGTTCCTACTGGTCGTTACTACTGGTCGTTCCTACTGGTATGTTATGTTTTCTTCTGGTGGTTTTGCTGGTTCCTGCTGTTCGTTTAAAAAAAAAGAAAAGAAAAAAAAGGGGGGGTGTTCATCTTGACGAGGGGTATAGATCGTTTCGGAGTTCAGTTTATGCTATAATTCTTAACTGGAACAGTTACACGCTCTTTTACAAATATTTGGGGGGCATATGATACCATACAGTTCATGATATGATCATCACAAAATTAGCATGATCATAAGCATCGAGTGGTTTCTGGTTGATCCGTCAGAGCTCACTGAGACTATCGGCCATTGCATGTGATCGCCATGCATATATTGACTACAAGAATTATTCAAAGACATTTTATTACATGATATTGTAATAAGCATGTCTTTTTCATACTGAAGGAAGATATGATCTATGCCACTGGGTTCAAGATTCAAGAGATGGTTAGTATGATTGTTTATATACTTAACCATCTACATGCATCACTTAAGGGGAAGCGTCTACAAGTTGCACAAGACCCTATTTGCTGATTACAAAAAGGGGAAGAATAGTTAGATGTGCAGCTTATTATCGTGATGACATGTTCGAGCATTGTTTCTTCATGCACATTGTTTTGTAATATCAAATAGGGGAAGATTGTTGGGACATACAGATTTGATGATTACAAAACCTATAGGCAGAGATGAAGACAGAAGAAACAATAAGGACCTAATATGTAATATTAGGTTAGCTTTGATAATAAGCTAGGGTTGTGATGTAACCCTAGTACCTCTATTATATAAAGAGGATTAGGCACACATGGTTATTGACTGATTGATATACAATGTAAACTAAAGGTGTGTGTGCGTCCTCCTGGTGTCAAGCCTATAAGGCACCAGGAGCTAGTAGTTATTAGTATTTTATGAATAAGAAAGCCTTGTTCATAACTTTGATTGTGTTTGTTATTATGTTCCGCTGTGCATTACAATCATTGTTATCATATCCCACATGAGTCTAGATCCTAAGACTCAACAGGGTCGAACACCTTTTCCTTTAGGGGAAAATAGCACTCAGGCTCAGCAGAATGGGAAGAAGATCCGCGAAGAAGCACAACCTCGTCCTCAGATGATGGACAAAGAGGTGTTAAATCATATGTGTTGTGGATATTGGTGTCGACCGGTTTCTTCTCCTTAGAAAGTATTTTCTTCAAATCCAAAGTAGGATCAAGACGATAATCTTCAAAATCATAAGGAGGAGCATCACTCTCATGAGGGAAGTAAGTGTTGAGAAACGTAGAGAAATCTTCCTCAAATGAGTAATCGTCCAAAGTAGGATCGAGTGATGGCGGAGGATCTTCATCATGTGAAGAATCGCTCGAAAGAGTATCAGCCTCATCAAAATCATCATATGTGGGCAGCTCGGGATACTCAGAAGTAAGGTCGTCATAATCATCTGAATCTGAGCTAGAATCATCATCATAAGCATCAAAGACCGGTGGAGAATCATAAATGGGAGAAGCTTCCAAAGTGGAGCGAGAATCATCCACATCATCTTGAAAGAGTGGATTATTTTTTCAAGACTCGAATAGAGGATTGTTGTAGACGACGAAGTCCTCATGCACATTAATCATATTCACTGATTCTCGGCCTCCAAAGGATTTGCCTGTAAGCTTCCCCATTTTAAAAATTTGTGAATCATCCCCGACTCGTAAGATTAACTCACCTTCGGCCACATCCACTAAAGCTCGTCCGGTTCTCAAGAATGGCCGACCAAGTATTAAAGGAATACGAGGGTCCATTTCATAATCAACAACGACGAAATCGACCGGGAAAGTAAATGTGCCAACTTTGATGAACACATCTTCGGCTATACCAACGGGGTAAGCGAGAGTGCGATTTGCAAGTTCAAGAGTCATCTTCGTTGGAGTAAGGTCGGGCAATGATAGTGTTTTCCAAACACTCAGTGGCATCAAATTAATATTGGCCCCGAGATCAGCAAGGGCAGTAAATTCTTCAGTTTTGTTGAAAACGCAAGGCAACACAAAACGACCGGGATCTCCAAGCTTTTCCGGAAGTTCTTTAAGAATAACTGCAGAGCAGTTTTCATTTAAGCGTGTGTTGGCGAGTTCAATCAGCTTCTCCTTCTTGTTAAGCAATTCCTTAAACGCTTTAACAAATTTGGGCATGTGGACAAGTGCTTCAAGAAAGCTAATGTTGAAGTTCATCTGAGAAATCATCTTGATATAGTTTGTCACTTGAGAGTCCTCCTTGGTTAGCAGTTTGGACGTGCCTAAACGAGAGGGATAAGGGATATTAGGTTTGGGTGGTGAAGGTGCAGGTGTAGCAGGTACAGGTTTAGATGTTGAAGGGTCCTTGCTAGATACATCGTCATGACGAGGCGGAGACGGTAATGGTGCACTAATACTAGGTGTAGGAGGAGTAGGGAAAAATGGTGGTGGAGGAGGTGTAGATGATGGGGGTGGGATTGGTGGATCGACAATGGTAATTCTACTACGAGTAGTAATAGCACTCACATTTGCTCTCGGATTGGTGACGGTGTTTGAAGGTAGAGAACTCGAAGAAGAAGGTTGAGCGGCGGGCAAGAAACTAGCCAACATATTCTTTAATTCATTCGTTTGAGTGCTGAAGGAGGATTGAATATTATCGCGAACCTCGGACCTTATCTCATTTCCTTGCTTCGTGATATCTCCTTTAAGATTGATAATTTGGCTCTGGAGATTCTTGATTTGCTCACCTTGGGTTCTCATTATGGCTTCAACATCGGGATTAATGGGTGGGGTTTGTTGGGCGGGTGGTTGATAAGGATTAGAAGCTCTTGGTTGGATTTGGTTGCTTCTATTGTAGTTGTTGGCGGGGTTTTGGTTTTGAGGAGAAAAACCGGGTGAAAGGTAGTTGTTTGATCGGTAACTCAGCAGATTTCTATCCCCTTGTGGTCGAGCTTGGTAATTTTCCGGTGAATAATTACCATAAGCTGCATACACATTTTCCGGATTTCCTTGAGTAGAAGGACAATCGGTGTATGAGTGTGGACCGCCGCATGTTTCACAAGGATTGGCAACCGCTTTAACTTGTTGTTGTTGTTGGTTTGAAGCGAGAAGCGTGATACTTTTGCTCATTTCAGTCATCATGCGGGTGAGCTCGGTCATATCAGGGTTTGCTGAGGTGGAAGAAACATTGACTCTCGGATTGTTCCTTGAAGAAGCGGAGGAATCCCAGTTTTTGTGGTGAGTAGTCATGTTCTCAATAAGTTCTCTACACTCCTCGGGTCTCCTTTTCATGAATGTGCCACCGGCGGCTGCATTAATCGTATCACGATCACGAAAAGTCAAACCGTTGTAGAAAGTATCAATTAAGGTCACAGGGAGCATGTTGTGGTTTGGACAACGATCAATCAAGACATTATATCGCTCCCAAGCATCAAAAAGAGATTCATCAGGGTCTTGCATGAAACCGCTGATTTGATTGCGAAGGCTCGTGACCATGGATGGTGGAAAGTAGCGCGATAAAAAGCGTTGAGTCATTTCATCCCAAGTATGAATAGAATTCTTCGGGAGACGATCAAACCATTTCTCGGCATGATGCGATAAAGTATGTGGAAAGAGTTGTAGGCGGAGAACATCCATTGTGGCACCAGGCAACTTCATGCTTTGGGTGATTGTAATGAACTTGTCGAGGTGTTTGTTGGCATCATCATCAGGCAATCCACGGAATAGGTTAGTTTGCACTTGCTGAATCATGTGGTGCTTCAACGAAAACTCAGGAGCGTTGATTTGCATCGGCGCAATCGGTCCTCCTCGTCCAAACATGGTAGGTTGACAAAGCTCCTCCATGGTCCGAAGATCGGGCTGTGGAAGAACATTGTTGTTATTGTTGAGGTGCGGTGGAATGTTGTTGTTGACACCTGACATAGCTAAATCTTCTTGAGTCTCGGGCTCTTGATAATTAGAAGATCTAGTACGCATACACCTGAAAATGCAAAAGAAAAAGAAACCAAACACAAAGACAATATATATACACAATAAAGATAAAATCTTTTCGGATTTTTGAAATTTTCAATTTTTATGGATTTTTATCAATTTTTAATTTTTATGATTTTTTTTTTTGAATTTTTTATGCAAGAAAATAACGCTCACAAGTGAACGGATCCCAAAAAGCAACGCGTCTCTCACAGAAAACCGTTAATCTTTACGAAAAGAACCGGCAGCGGCGCCATTTAATAATTCGCTTTACTCAGGTTAAAAATTTATCGTTGTACTAATCTCTTCGAATTGAAAAACTTGTGTTTAATGTGCGACTCAGCTGTCTTTGGTGAAACAAAAATGTGTCGTTGTAGTATTTAAAATAAAAGTACGAAACTTTAAAGTAAAAGTGCAATTTAAGTAAATCTAAGTCTAATTAAATTAATGGGCAAGTATTTAACAACATGACTGAAATTAAAGGGCACTAAACGTAAATAACGCAAACTTAAATCTATCTAAGGCAAACTTAAAACGCAAGTAATACTTAAACTAAGGCAAGGCTAAAATAAAGCTAAGACAAAAATTAACTTAAAATGCGAGTAATGAAAAAGGCGGGAAAAAAATAAAGCTTGAAAATAAAAGACAGAAACTTAAAAAGAAAAACTAAAAAGAACCTGAAAGAAACCCTTGATTCGGAACTCTTCCGAATGAAGCACTTGATCCGGAACTTTTCCCTTGGTTCGGAACTTTCTGGTCAATCCTTGATTCGGAACTCTTCCGGATGAAGCCCCCTTGATCCGGAACTTTCGTTCGGAAGACTTGACTCGGAACTTTTTGAGTTCCGAATGAACCCTCTTGATCCGGAACTTTTTGAGTTCCGAATAAACCTTCTTGATCCGGAACTTTTCGTTCGGAAGTCTTGACTCGGAAGATTCGTTCGGAACTTCTAAAGTTCCGAATGAGATTGCTGATCCGGAACTTGTCTTTGGTCCGGAAGTATTCGTCCGGAAGTATTCGTCCGGAAGTTTTCCGGGTGAAGCTTGACTCGGAACTTTTAAAGTTCCGAATGAAAGCCTTTCCTCTCTTGGCTCGGAACTTTACCTGGAAAAATCAGATACAGCAACAAACACCCCCAAAGAACAAGGGATCACAGTAACACGAATCTAACCACAAATTAATCAAAATCAAACAAAAGATTTAACCAAACTAATAACAAAACAACAATTAATCATAAACAAACAATCTATATCAATAAAACTAACAAATTTAACCACAATAATCAAAAACCCACTTGATCAAAATAAAGACATGAACATAAACATAAACATAAACACAAAAATCAAAGATTAAGAAAGGTAGATAAGAGATCAACAAGATAAAATAAAGATTGACAAGAATTAAATGGAAACTTACTTGAAATTAAAGGAATTTAATGTGCAAGACAAGGTATTTAAATTTGACAAGTATTTAAATTGACATGAATTAAAGGTGCAAGGTAAATAAAATGGAAGACTAATTGTCACACTTAGCCAACAAAATGAAAAGTGATTAAACTAAACTATATATAGGGGAGGATTAGGAAGCTTCCTCCCCTTCTTCCTTTTCTCTTAATTGCAAGATTAAGTCCTTCCTTCTTTAATCTTCTTTTAATTGCATGCTTAGTCCTTTTTTTCTTATCTTCTTTAATCTTGGACTTTAAATGACCTTTGGCTCGGGATTTCTTTGAACTCGTCTTTTAATTTTTCAGTAAAATAGACTTGAGTTCTTCGGCTTTAAGTAAACTTCCGTCTTTTGACTTTTTCTTCGATAAATCTTCAGAATTGGTCTTGGACTTCCGTTATTTTTGCACTCTTGACTTCTTGACTTCGTCTTTCATCTTTTTCTTCAATAAAAGTCGTGAATGCCCGTGTTTTCCCCACTTTTCACCTTTTCGTCCTAAATCACAACAAAAACACAAACCACGTATAATTCCGACATAAAAGACATAAAATACACGTTTTGGCTCGGTTATTATTATAATTAAGTGGTAGAAAGGATGGGTGTTTACACACCTATCAATGATCATTCGTGTTTAATTATTGTGAATTTAATTATTTTGAACGTAACACATTTATAATATACATACGTAAGTACATGTTATTTATTATCGTGACACGTGAAATATATTATAAATGGAAAGTTTTAAATTTATCGTATTTTCGTGTGTTCACTGTTCATGTGTATTGTTCATAGTATTTTAATGCGGGTTTTACACGATAACGTAGCTGATCCTTTTACTAAGCTTTGCCTAGACCAAAGGTAGTTAAGCATGCCAAGGCTATTGGGCTCCAACTAGCTAGCGATTTCATGTAATAAATCTGTGATTAGTATTTAGATAAAGGATGTTTAAGACATTATTGAATTGATGAAATAAAGATTGAGTTTCGTTTATTTTCTGTTATTTATTTATGTATCCTATTTTACATGTTTTAATCCATGAATAAATTGTTATGTTATAAATGTCCGTTGTCGATTAATAATATGGGAGTATTATTAAACTAAGACAATTCAAAATAGTGACAGAGTATACTTGAAAGTATATTGGTCAATTTTGGATGATATTTGATGAATCAAATATTTGAATTATCCCAACTATGTGATCTTACTTTATGGATCTTTGTCATTAAGTAAATCATAAAATAGTTATCCTTATACTTGAGATACCAGGAAACTATCACGAGTGTAGTGCGTTTCTGTGAAGTAACCTAACGCTAAACGCAACTGGTAGCTATAAGGGTTATTTTCAGAAGTGTTGCAAAGTTTGTAAGTTTCGCTTGTAGTCAAAATGGGATTTGTTTCCTTCAAATTATTTTGAAGTATAAATACAGCTGGGCCCCTCGGGGGAGTAGTAAGATGTTTTTGTGGCCGCACCCAAATTTGTTTTGGTAATCTTGCTATATCTATAAACGAGAAACAGAATGGTTAATGAAAGGAATGACTGAGATCCATATCCTATTAATGTTGTATTTGAAATGAAAGGATAATAATAATGATGAATCATTAAAAGGTTTTACCCAGGAGACTTTACTCGAGTTGTACTAGAGTCATTGCTAGTGTAACTAGACGCTAGTCAATGTAATCACGATATTCGAATTTTGTCCAAGTGGGAGCTGAAAGTTTATGGACATAAAATTAATAGTCGTGTGTTAGGATCGAACTCGAGATTACGGGATTGCACACAATACATAAAGGGTTAATTTATTTAATAAATATATTTATTGTATTTATCAAATTAAACCAAGCTTTAACTTAACGGTCGTTAAATAATAAGAGTTAAGTATTAAACGAACGTTGTGGAATAAATTAGAAGAGAAAAGAAGAATCCAGAACACCCCTAGAAGGGGTGTTGACCGTCGGTTAGGGGCAAAGGGGGAAGGAGATTTTCTTCCTAATTTGGTTTTGTGCTTGGGCTCCAAGTTTTTGCTAGCCTATATAAACATACCCTCTACCCTCATAATTCTTCACCACATTCTCTTTCTCTCTCTTTTCCTGCGATCAAAGCCAAAGACAAACACCATTTTTAGGGTTCCTTTTAACCTCTGGTTTTGGTTTCTTGAATATAGTCCTAGCCCCTCTCTAGGGTTGTTGGGTAGATTTTCCACAAGTATTAAAGCTCCGGTTTATACGTGCTAGACTCACGATTAGCGCGTTGCATTACGTGTGTACAAGAGCGTAATATAGTTTTACTTTAAACAATATCTTGGTATTATTCGTCATAAACCCTAATTGGTGTTCTTGTGGATTTTCTCTAGCTATAAGGTATGTAACTCTAACTCGATTAATTATGAATGTGTTATTAATTATGATCTTGTTAAATCGCTTTCGTTATGTGTGCTTTGATCTTATTTAGGGTTTTGTATAATTGTTATGAACTTTATAAACCTTCATATTTCACTGCCAACGTAAGCGAGTGGCGTATTTCGTTTAAAGTTGTGGCGTGCATCAAAATTTTGTATTGTGTCTTGTCACTTTGCTAGTTTATATGCGTTGATAACGAAATAAAAGTTTGTTGCATCAACCTGTTAAAAAGATAGTATTAGTATTTCATCACATAATCATGTAAATTACTGTATAATGTTAAATGTGAAAACAAATTATGAGTAGATCTTAGAGCATGAGGTATGGTTTGGTGTTTTCGTGTTGAGTCATGGGAAAACACGAGATTTTTTTCATGGTATGGTGAGTGGTGGCTAAATGATCCCACCACACCACAAACTCCACAACACCACATTTCACACTCCTTGGTTGGCTTGAGCCATGGAGTATACATTGGGCCCACATAAAAATAAACTTAAAATAACATTTCATAAAAAAAAATACACAATAAAAAAAATTACACAAAAAAAAATTAACCGGAGAAAAAATAATAATAATAATTAACCGAATTTTTTTTATTGATCTTCTTCTTGATTCCACAAGTTTTCAACAAGGTCGTATCGAAGGTCTTCGTGCGTTGCTCTATCCCGAAGTTCTTTTGTTTTCATTTGTTGTCTTTCGCATCGTTCGACCCAAGTACGTGTAATGTTAGGTTTGGGAGAAACGTACATGTGCATATATTCACTTATATCGAAATTTTGGTCTTTCAATATCATGTTGTGTAATATAATGCAAGTGTACATAATTCTCCTAATGATGTTCATTTGATACGCTCGTGATGGTTGTTGTATAATTCCCCACCGACCTTGTAGCACACCAAAGGCTCTTTTAATATCTTTTCTTGCACTTTCTTGAACCTTTTTAAACTTCAATGTTTTTGCATCCTTAGCGACACTAAAAGCTTTGACAAAAGTAGACCATTGTGGATAAATGCCATGCGCTAAATAATAACCTTTGTTATAAGTATTCTCGTTAACTTCAAACGGAGTTTCAGGAGCTCTATCGGCTAGAAGGTCATTAAATAACGGTGAACCATTTAACACATTAAGGTCGTTATTTGCACCCGGTACCCCAAAATATGCATGCCAAAACCATAATTGTTGATCGGCTACGGCCTCAAGCATTATAGTCGGGTATTTTTTACATCTATTTTTAAATTGACCATGTAACGCCTTGGGGCATTTAACCCATTCCTAATGCATACAATCTATGCTCCCTAGCATTCCCGGAAGACCATGTTTCTTCTCATGTAAATCATATACATGTTGGACATCCGCTAAATTAGATTTTCTCAAATATTCTTCAACATACAATATATATATGCATTTAGTAAAATGTCATAAGCATTCACGGGAAAAACGTGCCGCACATTGCAAATACTCGTCAAATGCATCGGGGCTTGTACCATATGTCAATTGGCGTATGACGGATGTACATTTCAAACGAGTAGAAAACCCAAACGACCAGTTGCATCTTGACGTTGCTTAAAAAAAGGAAGTATTCGGACAAAGGGTCCACATTATAATTTTGTATATCACTAACAATTTTATTAAACAAAGTGGAGCTCATACGATACCTTCGTTGAAAATATTCTTCCGGATATATAGGTGCCGTATCTTCATCCCCAAAATAATCTCGTTGTAATTTTTCTTCCGCCCATTCTCTTTCACGTGGAATGTAGTGTCTTGTATACGGGTCTCTTTCGTCTTCAACTTCTTCTAATCGATCTAAATAATCGACGTATTGAGCGTAATTATTCATATCAAGTGTGGAGTAATACTCGTACATATCAGGAATATCTTCCATTTTAACTATACTAGTGTGTGTAGATGATTGTTGAGGTGAAATGGGTGTTTTATAAGTGATTTATAGGTGAAAATGGGTGTTTTATAGGTGAAACAATAGGTTTTTTTTTGAAAAAACGGGCCTTCCCCGCTCCTCCAACGGTATAAAAATGGTCAAATTTTTTTTTGAAAAAAAATAAAAATAAAAAATAAAATTATAAATACACGAAAACGCAAGAACGGGGTGTGCTTCTCGCGTTTTCGCGCGAAAACGTGCGCCGTGCCTAGGCGCGAAACACAAAGACGCCATGTGAGGTGTGGTAGCTCGCGTTTTCGGGTAGCGCCGTGGGAAAACGCAAGAGAAAACCCGTACCCTGTGCTCTCAGTGACACTGTGATTATAAGCTGATCTAGAAATTATTTGTATAGATAGTTGTGGACTTTGCTGCTTCGTGGTGTGGACCTTGCAGAGTTATTGCTCCATTTGTAGCAGAGTTGGCTAAAAAGATGTCCCATGTTACGTTTCTCAAAGTTGATGTAGATGAGTTAAAGGTACAAATATATTCCCTATATCTTTTCTTTACCTTTAAACAAAAAGCTTGTTATAGCTGAAATGTTTTTGTTATGCTATTTTTACATAAAGAATGCATAAAGTGTCTAGTGTTTTTTCCATGGGATTGAGTAGTAAATAAACATAAGGGTGCGTTTGGTTTGAGGTCGGGTTTTACTTTGGATATAGATTTATAAAGTTGTTGGTTTAGGTTTAGATTTAAATTTAAGTTTTGAATATAATATTAATAATTATATAAATAAATATATGTATTTAAGTGTTATTATAAAATAAAAAAAGAAATATATTTTATAATATGTATGTGGTTAAGAATTGATAGTACAATTCACATAGTATTTGTCAGTAAGCCATTTTTAAAAGTTACGTTATTTGCTAGAATTGTAGAAAGTGTTGATCATGGGCTTGAGCCCCATGTGTCAGAAATTATATTAACTACCAAACAGCGTTTTTTATATCCAATCCCTGGTTTGAGCTTTAAATTGGTATACCAAACGGCCCCTAACTTTTTTCCAAAGTAAATAGTTAGTTTATCTGAAATTTTTTGATCAAGAATCTCCTTGGGCTACTTATTTTATTTATGTCTTTCTTATCAGAAACAACCTTGTTATTTTTTTGTTAAGCCAATTCTGACTTTGTATTGAAAAGTCAAATGGTTCAGAATGATAATAAGTTGTGTATAATAAGACAATTGGCATTCAATGTGTTTCATACTTATATTAAGATAAGTGAAACAATTAAGCATAAACAATATCTATAATCATGATTCGTGATCATTTTTCCATTACAGGAAGTTGCATTAGATTGGGGTGTGGAAACAATGCCAACTTTCAGGTTGATTAAAAATGGGAAGGCTGTTGCCTCAGTTGTAGGCGCAAATAAGGAAGAACTTCAACAGGCGGTCATCAAACACTCTGGTAGCACAAGCACAAGTGGATGATGCATTGTTCCCTAATGTTAGTATTTAATTCTAAAAAAGGTTTGAACACTTCGACTAGCATATGATCCTGCAGTATTCTTTCATATGTTTCTTTCAACTTTCATATCATGACTTGAGACTTAATCAAGTAACATGCTTTTAGCATGGTCATATCCTGGAATAAATAAAGAGAACATTGTAGGTGTTTCTACAGGGACATTGTTGCTACTGATAATACGCTACATTAATTGGCGATGTACCAGCATATATATATACCTAAACGTGTGAAAAAGTTTGATACGACCCTCTCGGGTAGTATCGGGATAGATAGCACCACTTCAAGCGTGTGCTTGCTCCATAAGAACTTGAGAAGAGTAGACCAGATTTATTGTTGTTTAACTTGATTGATTCCCCATTGATAATATATGATTCGGTATATATACCGAATTACCCTAGCTTGTGTCACAAGTTGATCACAAGATAATTACTAAAACATAATAAATACTTTCCTAAACATTTATCTTAAACACATATTCTAAATAAATAAAAGATAAGTATGATGGCATATCCATCACAAATCAGTGACGTAACATTCCCCACTTCTTCGAATTCACCTTGCCCTCAAGGTGACGTCTTGAAAAACATTCTTGATTCCAGGATCCCACAGTATTCGTCGCATTCCTTTTTCGGGCTTCAAGTTGTTTTGTTCCTTGAGTCGAACTGTTGTAGTATTGTTTCCCTCGTCGTCCTCATTTCTTGTACATATTGGATCTCCATGTAGAATCCCATCAACGACCAAGCATTTAAATAACTTACTAGCATCACTTTGAGTAGAATCATATAAAATGTTAACTAGTAGTAAAATGTAGTGACTTCTTTTAATAACCTCTAGTGTCTTACTTGTCCCATAATTCCATAAAAGAATTATATTAACACTATCCTTTGCAAGAAACTCTTTTGACTCACCACGTGTTTGTATTTCTACCAATGCTTCATTGCTCTTGACAAACTCAAAAGGAGCATCACAGCCATGCAATTTCCTATCCAAGGTTTGAGTAACAACCACACTTTTCAAACAAACATTACCAGGAACAAGTTTGCGATAGTTAGTGAGGAAGCTCTCGTATTTTGCTATACTTTGCAGACCCCAAGAATAATATTCATCTCTTGTTGTACCACGTAATCCTAAACAGCCATCACCGATACCAATTCGTTCCCAAACTGAAAAAACCTGCAGACTTCCGTGCTCAACCATAGAAGTTAGTATAGGCCTAGTCCCATCCTCCCCTACTATATCTTCCTCCGTTGGTGTTTCCAGATCTGGGTCATCTTCATCACCCGCCAAGACTGATGTAAACTTGATTCCTTGTGTTTGGTTAAACCCTTTTTTAGTTGCTTTGATTGGTACTTGGAAATCACTTTCCCTCTGACCCCTAACATTCTTTGTTCGTTCGTCCTTTGTTTGTTTCATGACAAAATTATCTCCCGGACCGAATCCGACATCCAACTTGTTCGACTCATGAACAGAAGATTCCTCAAAACGGGCCTCGGCGACACGGGCTAGGGCGAAGGCTTCGCCTAAAGTTTTAGGCCTTGACTTCAACAGTTCCCTTTGTAACCTTAGTTTTAGGCCAGAGACATAAAACGATGTGAGTAAGTTGTCAGCAACATTGGTAACCCGGTTCATCAGCTTTTCAAATTCATTCTCGTATTGCGCGACTGTACCCATTTGCAACAACTTCGAGAGTGCTCGTTCCGGATCCTCATACTTACATGGTCCAAAACGATTACAAATACTCTCCAAAAATCTATCCCATGTGGTGATTAGCTTGTTGTGTGCCATCCATTGGTACCATTTTATGGCATCGCCTTCCAAGTGAACGTGGATAATACATAGTCGTTGTTCCGGCGGCGTCCCAAGAAGCTTGAAGTATTCATTAATGGCGATTATCCAACTGTCGTGATTGGCTCCATTAAATTTTGGTACTCTGAGTCGTAATGATTGTGGTACGCTTTGATCGCTGCCAGACCCATGTCGCGCCCATGCTGCCGCTTTGAGAGCTTGTACTTCTTTAGTCAAGGCTGCCATTTGATTAGCAAAGGTTGCGGTTTGACTCATAAAGGAGTTGGCTTACTCTCAATGAAAGCACCAATTGATACGACCCTCTCGGGTAGTATCGGGATAGATAGCACCACTTCAAGCGTGTGCTTGCTCCATAAGAACTTGAGAAGAGTAGACCAGATTTATTGTTGTTTAACTTGATTGATTCCCCATTGATAATATATGATTCGGTATATATACCGAATTACCCTAGCTTGTGTCACAAGTTGATCACAAGATAATTACTAAAACATAATAAATACTTTCCTAAACATTTATCTTAAACACATATTCTAAATAAATAAAAGATAAGTATGATGGCATATCCATCACAAATCAGTGACGTAACAAAGTTAATACACTACTACCATTCAAACATACCAAAATGTTGACTCCAAAATAAATACCCGGGTTTAATTGAAACCAAGTTATTCCATAATAGATTACTAACAATTGCATATGAGACCTGATTTTAACTTTAACTACCCGTAAACAAGAACTTAACTCAGGGGGGTGCATCTTATTCCCCCATTATAACACAACTTACAGAAACCAATCTGTTGACACGTCAATTTGGTACTCAGTGGTCAACAGATGGTTACAGTATCCGATAAAAGACGCCAGAGAACTTCACTAATCCACATTACCCCATAGATCTTTACTAATCTACAACATACACTAATAACTTATTGACTTGAACTAACAAAACCGCACTAAAGGAACTAGGCTAAATTCTCGAGCACAACTGGTGTTAGTTAGTTGCTTTATTTCTTGTGCCTTCACCACAGGGCACACTCAATGTTTGAACTTGGAGCTCAAATAGCTTCTCCAACAATTGTTGAGTCAATTTGGCAATGGTACTGATCAACCTTCTTGTTTGCTAAGGTCACTAAACCATGGATCTCTTGACTAGTGAAACTTTGCTAGGGTCTCCTCCAAGTTCTTCGAAAAGAACCAACAAGTTATTTTTCGGTTTTAACCAAGATCTAGGCACATGGTACCATCTTTGGGTTGGTTGACCACACCCAAGTTGACATGCCAAAGGGCGATATGTATTTGCATAGTGGCACCCTTGGCAATCACCATTAGCATAAGTTGTCCAATATCTTCCAAGGCTTTGACCATTGACCCATGCTTCACCTTTTCTCATACTATTCATGTCCAGAGCCAATGGCTCGTCACCTTTAGGTTCATCGAAGTAACTCTGCAAAAGATCAAGATTCTTATGGTTTATAAATTTCAAATGAAGATTTCTAATTTCTGCGACCCTTTATAAAGTCGAACACAGTAAAGCTTTTTATAACAACCTTGTGCCATGTTAATGGCTGCTGGTTCTGAGTGATCAAAGAAGTTTGAGTCCAATTGACAGAAGACATAGACTTTGAGGAGATAACATTTATGGCTTCCCCCTTCAGACCAACCTGTTAAAAAATGGGAAATATCAGTCTAAATGACAAAGACGTTAAGTGTAGAGGAATAATAAAGTAAGGCCTACCTGGTAAGTCCACTTGGCCCATGACAGATCCTGTTTCCCTTGGTCGAGACCATACACAGCTACTGGACCCAAGATTCCAGTCTCCCATGATTCATAATGTCCTCCCATATTCTTCACCAAAAAAATGAACAATTAAATCTCTGTGGATTCCAATATATCACACATATAAGATATTAAGAAACTAACCGGCAGTCCCATGGCTACACTAAGTAGTGTGATTTTATTGCTTCCAGCACGTAGATTGATATTCTCTTTGTATGTAACTTTCCTATGCTTTCTTGATCCATAACCAGAACCTACAAATGCTTCATTTTTAAATGATTCTTTGCATAATCACCTGTTTAGCTGCAAAAACTTTCGTAAAACTTTTTCTCCAAAAAAAAAGATATCCAAAAACAACAAACCTGAATGTTCTCCATTGATGAACACGTGCAGAGCGTGACCTGATGATTGTACTAAGAGCTTTGGGAGCTCCCCTCCATGTAAAAATGATTCCGATGAACCAATATCAACACTGTAAAAGAATTGAAAAAAATCATAATTTGTAATTTATGTGATTAACAGTGATAGGACACTTAAAAGACTTGGAGTTATACCTCGTTGTATACCAAAGATAATCACTAGTATCCCTTGTGATGTTAATTTGCTCCAGCAGACCTGTTGCAGTGAATGCTGAGCTTTCATCACTAGCGGTCAGATCTTCAGTATATGTCTCCCAAGATAACATCTTGGAATCGCTCACTGACATTTCCATTTGTGTGGACTGAACCCCAACCTGTGCCAATTTTACAAGAATTACAAACATTAAATTAGGAGACTTTACAAAAAGGCTATAACTGATGTAAACTTGATCAAAGTTACATACATCTGCTGTGTTGAAAACAACATTATCACAATCAGGAAGGATACTGATGGACCATGGAGGTAAAGTGTAGTGCTTGTTATTAAACATCACTTTTGCAGCATTATGTGGGTCGTAGTTTGAGAGAAAAGCTGCACAGGGTGATTTTGGACTGTATACATGGGCCTGGAAGACATTACCTGTTTGTTAGTAGGATAATGGTTTTTTTTTTTTTTTTGGCAAAATGAAGTTAGATTCGTAAAAATAAAACCTGCTGAAGGTTTCCCAAAGAGGAGACGACAGGATCTGCCGAAACTAAAGCGGGCTCACATTGCTTGATAGCCTTGTGAAGCTCCTTCAAATGACCATATTTCGGTTGTCTGATCAAACCTGTATGAGCTCATAGTAAAGCATAAACATTTCAGCGTTTGAGGTAGAATTGGCAGTTTTTACCCATTTTACCTATAAATGGGTCAACTTGGATTATAAGTTTTAGATTTTGTAATATGTAATACTTGCTAATACATTAATTGAAGATATGATATAATGTTCAAGGGTTGCAGTATATTCTTTCTACAGTTCAACTTTTTACTGCACGGTAGCATATATGCAAGCATGCAGCACATGATTTTCCCATAAAACTTAAGATAAGCGAAAACTGATTATCCATGTTAACGCTAATTTATGCTAATCTTTCACCCAATCTGCCCAACCAGCCAATGTTGTGACTTGTGACCTATATATTGATTGGGGATTTGGGGGCTTGCATCTTGAGGTCACATACGGACTTCTCAGAACGTATTTCCAATTTTGATTCCGACACTACTTAGTTTGACCTTTGAAGTTGAAGTACAAGTATAGTCTTAACCTCACCAAATTCATCTATTGGAGCATCATAGTCATAACTAGTAGTGATGAAAGGGCCACCAGATGAGCGTCCAAAGTTGGTGCCTCCATGGTACTGTTGTGTTTCAAACATCATGAATGATGAATCTTAAACTTTATACTATAACACAATGATTGCATAGGCCAACTAACCATGTAATAGTTAAAGAAAGATCCACCCTTTTGAATAAATCGAGCAACACCAAAAGCTAAATCTTGAACCGGCCGCTGGTAGATTGGACCACCAAATTCCGTAAACCTATACGAATATTGAAAAAGCTTGTCTTTTAGTACGATCACTACGGTGTTCAGCATGAAAAACAAGTACCAAAAGTACAAACCATCCAGTCCACGCCTCGGTCCAAAGTGCGGGTTTGTAAGGCTTGTTAGGCGAAAAATCATCACAATAAAAACCGTTACATGTGTTTATCTGCCACCAATACCCAAAAAAAGGTATTAAAGACTCATGTAAAAAGAATTAGTTTCAACTTTCAATACATGTTGCGGCTTAAGGTTCTAGATTTTAGGTTGGAAAATGGAACCACTGAAATGTTTATGGGAACATGGTACATGTGTGGGAAAACATGCCCTTTCCCCCGGGAAGGGTTATGGGAACCTCGAGTAGCATGCAAAAAAGTCTCAGGGAAGCCAATTTCCTAAATCCAATTTTCAGCTTTGGACTCCGGTTGCAACTTTTTACTAAATTTAGGAATATTGAAAATTTGCCTATTCCATTTTTCATGCAAATGATGTGTAATAATAAGGGTTTTATATCAACACCGAGCTACAGACAAAAAAATTCAATATCTTAGGTATAATTTGAGTTTTGAATTTGAATTTTCGGCTTACATGCCAAAATAAGAAAGTAATTAGAAACAAATTGTTTTTTCTCGAAAAGTTTACATAGAAAGGGTGAGCATGGAGCTTACAATCGGATCTGGAGCATCGTCTTCCTTGCACATGACCCATGGGACACCCGTATCCAGTCCTACAGCCATGTTTGCAGCCCAAGTCATGTAGCTATGACCAACACCTCCATAAGCTTTCCCTACCGATCCATACTCATTTTCAACCTGAACTAAACACCGTTAATCACTCATTCGAACAGTCTACAATCAACGTAAATCTCGCGTAAGTTTCTCATAACTTTGAAATTTAGATTTACTAATCGCAAACTCAATACCCGTATAGAAGACTGTTTATACCTGAGACAAAATTATTGGCCCTCCTTGTGATTCAAACATCTTTTCACTCTTCATCAAATTCACAACTTTCTCCATGAACCCTTTCATTGCCCTCTAAAAAAAGTTTATTAAAACCTTAGCTTTTATTTTATTTTTCATATACATATATATTAAACCAGAAAAATATGAGATTTTGACCTTAAACGGTTCGTTATCAGTTCTGAAGCTAATGTCAGGAACATACTTTAACCAAACCGGAAATCCTCTGCATACATTGCCACAAATTTGATCAAATTATTAAGTCAATTTGCTCACTATCTGAACATATGAATTTGACCCAAATATTTTAACAATGCAACTCTAAAAATGGATTAGTTTCTATAATTTTCAAATAACCCAATAAGACTCCAGATTTTTGCTTCAACCAAAGCAAATACAATGAACTCATTTGACTTTCAAAAGTCAAAGACAAACTTATTTTAAACTTAGATCCTGCAAGAACAACTTGGAAAATAAGAAGAAAGAAAATTACCCAAAATTCCATTCTGCACAAACATAAGGTCCAATTCTGAGATGAACATACATCCCTTGTTTATGCACTATCTTTAAAAACCTCACTAAATCATACCTCCCTTCAAAATTATACTGAAAATTCACCAAGTCAACAACAAAAAATAATTTCACATCATAAATCATCAAAAAAAAAAGAATAAGAAATAAAACTACATTGCCAGGAGAAGGCTCATGAACATTCCAAAACACATAAGTATCAATCACATCAAGTCCTCCATCTTTAGCTTTCTTTACAAGATCTTCCCACATCTGCATACATATCACAACTTCATCATAAAATAAAATATACCCACAAATACTAAGATAGAAAAAAACTTTTTCTTTTCTTGACATTGCGAGCAGACTATAGAAAAAAAGTTATTTACTATGTGAACAAATGATTTAAGTTACTACCTCAGGGGTACTTCTAGGATAATGTATAGAACCAGAAATAAGTATTCTTCTTTCACCATTGATAACAATGGCTTTGTTATCATAAGTAACACTAGAATGAATAAAATTACAACCCATTTGAGATAGCATCAAGAACAATAAGACCCATTTTTGTTTCATCATTTTGGATTCTAAAATGTGTGTCTTGGGAAGCAGAAAAAAGTTTAAAATTTTACTACTAGTGGACAAGACACAACATTGACACCGAGATCTAGAGTGTGTGTGTATGTGTAGATATAGATAGTGTGAGTGTGAGTACAATGTGAATGTATGTATCAACAGGGTTTTAGTTACAGGGTTTGAGTGAGTCTTGACTGCGTGACAGCAATGTGGTACACCTTTTGTGTTGAGTGTAGTTGGTGAGGAGTGAGGACATGTTTCAAATCTTAACATTCACTTTTGTCGTTTAAATGAAAATTTTTCAAGTCAAAATCACGCCCAACTTTATTTACTTTTAGGCACGTTTGGTAGAGTTTCAGATATTAGAAATAAAATAAAAAATAGGATTCTTAGAAATGAAATTCAAAAAAATGATTTATTGAATTCCTTTGTTTGATAACGTCGGAGATTTGAATTTTAAAAATATAAATAAAATAATAAAAAAATATTAATAAATAAAAATTAAAAGTTAATAATTAATAATAATAAATAAATAAATAAATAAAAATAATAATAATAATTATAAAATTTAAAAATAAAAATAATAATAAATAATAATATTAATCTTAATAAATAACAATTAAAAGTTAATAATTAAAAAGTAATAAAAAAAATAATTATAAATTTTAAAAATAAAATAAAAATAATAATATTAATATTAATATTAATAAATAACAATAAAAAAATAATAATCAATAATAATAATAATAAAATAAAAGATAATAAATAAGAAATAAGAAATAAATAATAAATTATTATTATTATTATTATAAATAATGATGATAATAATAATATTAATATTAATATTAATATAATAATAATAATAATGATAATGATATATAACTAGTATTTAATAATAATAATTAAGTATGTATAACTAGTATTTAATAATAATAATAATAATAATAAGTATATATAACTAATAATAATAATATTATTAGTATTTAAAAATAATAATAATAATAATAAGTATATATAACTAGGAAATAGTTTCCTTACCAAATATAATGTAAATGATTTTCACAAAAGTTACAAAGGGTGAACTCTTTAAAATTCAACTCCTCATCCATTTTATTTCTCTACCAACCAAACAATGGAAATGAAATCATTTCTATTTCCCTTCCTCCAATTCTTTGTACCAAACACACCTTTATGTCAAAGATTATAGATTGGAAAAATTTGTAAAAGGATCCGCTGATCAAATCAAAATCTTAAGATGTTCAAAAGCATTTTTAGTTTAAAAAGTCTAAATTGTTTAGGCAACAAGGGTAATTGGGTTTAAAGTGCGCCATGTGTCTTATGTTGCCTTATTTTTGGATCATTCAGAGTTGTCTTACTTTTTAGGACACTTGTCAAATTTAACGGGTTGCCCTGATTGCCCTATTTTTCGTGAACCTAAATAGGAAAAACATGATAAATATACTAGAATGAGAATTGCCCAAGTTTTTTGGACTCTTTTGGTAATCAACCCTTATAGATTTAGGTGCCGTTTAGTTATGTATTTTAAAATTCTGAAATTTTAAATTTTTGGAAGTTAAAATTATTGATAATTCAAAATTTTGGAATTTAAAATGCCTACATGTGTTTGATTGATATAAATTTATAATATTTTGAAATTTTAATTTTTATTCGATTTAATTAACATGACTAAATATTATATAAAAATTTGAGCTTTGCTACATCCACAAAAAGTATACAAAATAACATCCACAAAGATGACTTGGTTATATATAATTGGTTTATCAAAAAGGAAGAGAAAGAAATTATAACAAAATTCACCAATCACATATTACCAAATCATTTTTGTGGATGTTCTTTTGTACAAATTTTGTGGATGTAGCAAAATTCTAAAAATTTTATGTCAATTTTATAACAGATTTATATAAATTCTATAGAAAATTTATATAAACTTTATAAAAAAATTATATAACTTTTTTTAAAAATTTATATAAATTTTATAAAAAAATTATATAAATCTTATAAAAAATATATATAATTTTTTATTTTATAAAAAATATATATAATTTTTTATTTTATAAAAAATTATAAGAATTTTATAAAAAAACTATATAGCTGTTTATATAAATTATACGAGTAAAAACCGAATAAATATCTACTACCTATATAAAGGAGGGTTTTAAAAGGCTATCATCTTAACTAAAAATTCTAAAAAATTGACACCTGTAAAAGGTAAAATAATCAATGGCTGAGAGTGAATACACATTTAATGAACACCAAATAATAAAAAACAAAGATCAAAACCGATTATTTCATTAAGCTATCAACAAAACCGGCAACCCCAAACCACGAAACCCCCAAATCAAAAATACTCTACATTGATCAAATATGATTTGTTCATGCATTAATCCCAATCATTAAGAAAATGATTTCCCACGTTTGATTTTACAACAATAACTTGACCCCCAAATCACGAAACCCCCAAATCACGAAACTCTCAAATAAAAATACCCTATACGATCCATATAATGAAAGTTTATTTTTTTCAATTATTCATTAATCCATTATATGATCATCAACGTTGGTTTGAAATTACATGGTTTATTGATCAGTTGTGTTCATAACCATCAATTTGTCAAGTTTGATATTAATTTTTGGACATTTATTATGAGTGTATAAATATAATATTTTTGTTTATTACTTTGCTGATTGATTAGTAGATGATATGGTTTGAACAAATGGTTTAGCTGACTGATTAATGTTGATTGTATCAGACATTATTTGTTATAAGGCAGTATCAAATATTAATGGTATGAACAATTAATCTATCATTTGTTATTAGTTATGTATTTGATCGTTTAAAACAATATAGAACTCAAAGTAGAAGTACTGTGGGGATACACATCGTCTTTAGAGATGTGTATATTATATCTTAAACTTTAAAAAAGAATTATCTAACCAATCTTCCCATCAAACATCCATTAGATTTTTTTAACCTAAATAATCGTCTTTTTGACCCCTTTTTATGATTTTTATTTGATAGTTTTAACTATAAATAATTATACCTCACTGTTATCTTTTTGCCAAATACACTAAACCATTACAGAAATGTGAACCAAGAGATGTCGTAAATAATTATACCTCACTCTAGACGTCTACAGGCACATCTAACTGATCCAAGCACCCTACGAGAAATGTGAACCAAGAGATGTCATAATTTGGTTATGCTGACCGTTTGTAATTTCTTCTTTTTATTTATAGGTCAACACTATATGCAAAGATTATGTTGCGATAGAAGATAACTAAGTTTGTTTCATTCGATAAAAATGTAACGAAAGGCTTCATGCACTAGACTAGAATCCAATATGACTTGCACATGTTCACAATATCTCTCATGTCAAACAAGGCAGAGGCCAACATGATAGACTTGCAGACGAAACATGTGGGTATTCTTTTTCCTTTTTTGGAAAGCTAAAAATTATATATTAAATGGATTTAGTTAAAAACTGTATGATGATGAATAATGTTATTTGTCAACTAAATGATAGTGATGCAGTTTCAACAACCCGACAGTTGAGAATATAGTTGCTGCAGTTAATCTTGGTAGATCCAAAGACGCCTACTTTGATCATTGAAGATATTAAATATCTTTTCGTTCCTAAGGTATTATCCTATTGTTGTTCAACATGCATTTCATTCAGTGCCATAATTGACCAGTTTGCTCATGAATTAGTCAAGTGGGGTTGTGTTTTATCTGAAATGTGAGATATAAATAATATTGTTAATAATGAAATTGGTCACTGGTCATTGGTCAAATAAGCATACGGCCTAATATATCGTTTTTGTTAGAAGTTTCAGATATTATCGTCATAAAATTGATATTGTAATCACAAATATTGCATTACTTATTTGCATATACTTTTTCATAATTGATAAAAATATATAAATGAAAAAAATGGATTGACATATTCCATATCTCACTTAGTCATCTCTGCCTCGCTGCGGGTCAGCACCTCCGAAAGAAACGGAGGACTTCATTCAGTGGATCCCGCGATCGCCCTCTGAACGATTAGAATAAGGTAGCCATGGAGACTATCCAAACATGTCCCAAGTTGGAGGTTCATTTTGAAAGTGATCATGTTATATTGTATTGAATAATCAGGTAATATAGTTAATCAAACGTGATGTAGAAAATATTGTTTAGATGAGTCTGTGTTGTTGAAGTTGTGATAAAGTGTTTGGCAATAATGATATGAACTGACAAAAAAGATTATGCAAGAAATGTAGATATGTTTGGTGAAGGTGATCGTCCAAATCAGAAGCGGCAATATGTTTGTCCGAACGTTAAAAATAATAATTTTGATTTCAAGTCTTAGCTGTCAAATAATCAGTTCTAAAAAGTGGACACAGTCACATATTACTTGGTTACATATGTTTTAGTATGTGGAAGTTTCTTTTTTCAAACTTCGCTTATTTACACTTTCTATATTGCAGATAACTGAAAGGTATAGAGTTGAGCTACAACTACACTGAACATCCAACTCAAGGTATGATCTTTACCTGACTTTGTGTTTAGACTTTTTTTCTTGAACCTAATGTACAACAGTGGTAAATAGCATAGGCTAATTTAGAATACATGCATTACTGGAAGTCGATTTTCTCCATACTTTTGTCAACCGATATCATATAAGGTCAAAAGTGGTTTAACTAACACATGCATTGGTATGTGTTAAGTAAAAAGGGATAGCACATTCATAATTTTGGTGTTCAACTATGAAAGCTAAGTTTATGAACAATGTAAACACAAGTACAAGGGAGTGTTTGGGATTGCTATATCTTAAGCTTATTCTTATATAACAGCACCTTCGAAACTGCCTTTTTAGTACAAAAAAGTTCTTATTGTGCTTGAAAACCACAAAAACCAAAGAATCACTTAAAGAAACACAATTCCAAACAGTCCAACAGTCGATTTTTATGAATTGAAAAGACCAACTTTCTTACGACATTCTACATGATCAATTTTAAGCTCAATTTATGGCTTTCGAAGCTTGCTTGACTTGAAAGTAAATACTTCATCTTTATCGGGTTTATCTAAGAAGGGATCATGTACCAATATATTATAAATTTATAAGTAGTTGTCATATATACATTATTATTACCTTAACTATGAAGGGAAATATGGTTCAAACTTTACAACAATTATTTATAGGAAATCACCGATGAGCCCATTGCTTAAGTAAACATAAACTGAGTAGTTAAACCGTGTCCTTTTTAATGTTTTTGTTTTATTGTAATGTTTCTATAACATGAGAAAATAATAAAAGAGAAATATATTAGTATATTAAAAGTGTCGTATTTAGCTTTAAGAGCCTAACATATCACAATATGAATCGTAATATTGAAAATGTATCTTATAAAGCCTTTGGAATTTCATGTTTCAATAACGTTTTTTTATTTGCATATGATGACATGAAAATTATGTAATTTTCACTTTCATTGTTTAGGGGAAAACAATAATTATGGAATATGAAAGCAATACACATAAAAATCAAGTTAGCTAACTGATAAGTGTACAAGTTAAGCATCAGTTTTTTTATACTACTAATAGGGCCTATGAGAAATCTCCAGGAATAAAAATTACTTTATTGCTTACTGGTTTATTGTAGGAACTTGAGTTTAAAAAAATATAGACTTTAGATTTGTATATTTTCTATAAGAAAAAAATTGTTGTCGTACAAAATGTAAAGTGTAGTACAACTTAAAAGGTAAATATCTCTCTCCATCTTGATATTGCATTGGATGGGAAAAAAAGGTTTCCACCCCGACTGCTCTAATTGTAGCAGCACCATACACTTTTAATATACTTTAACTTGTGGCTTGCGAAAATGTCCGGGTTAGTGTACATAGAAGGGTTATTTAAATCTTTGATTATATAATTCTGCTGGGTCCACTAGATATGGATATTGTAGCCTGTTAAGGATGGTGAACGACTTCTGTAATCATAAGTCTATTCACAGAGAGACTCTAGATGAAACACACAGTATAAATGCGGAATACAAATACTATGAACAAGAAGAAACAGAATAACTATAATCACTTGATCCTTACTAAGGATTTCTAATATTAATATGAACTAGAATAATGTTTGATGAATGTGTGTTTAACCCTTCTGCTAATGGTTCCTTTTATACTCTAAGGAAACCCTAATATAGCATTAAACCAAAACGTGTAACTTTTGATATGCATATCCTTTCCTAACATATCTCATGCAGATCCTAACAAACTACTCAGAATAATAATGTTTGACTTTCTAAAGACCAGGAGCACGTGTTGCTCCTACTACTACTAGGACCAGGAGGAACTACATACCTCCTAGCATACCTATTACAAATGTCTATTACAGAGGTCCTAACAATCCTCCCCTAAACTTGAATTTGACTTGTTGAGTTCAAGTTTCCTGGTAGATCTTGCAAAACAGCTTGAGGATTGGAACAACAACACAAACAGCAGCATCATAACCATCAACATGAACAATATAAAGACTGCTGCAACGAGTAACACCTAAAAGATTCTTGAAAGCTTGAAACAAATCTGCACCTTGTTGAATCTTTACAGCAACATGAGCAGATTTGATAAGCCTTTACCAAGTAGTTGCTCGCTCTTGGGCTAGCTAGTCTTTGTGGTGGAATAAGCATCACCCTAGGAGACCAGAACCCAACCCAACTCTTAGAACGTGAATCAATGGTGAGTGGGGGTACCCTAATGATTTTGGGCAAATCATCACAGCCGTCAACGGATTTGATATGAGTCTTTACCAGAAGCCGTACCCTTCCGGACTAGCCAACTCTTAGCAATGAAGCATCGGTGAGCTGAAAACCCTATAGCTTTGAGCAAGCATTACAGCTATCAACGGATTTGATATAAATCTTTACCAAGAGCCGTGCCCCTTGGACTAGCCACTTTTCAGTCCAGGACCTAGGCAAGTGAAAACCATCCAGTTTTGGGTAACCTGGCAACCATCAACGGATTTGATAATCACACCAGAGTCGTACCATCATGGTGAATCAACTCTTTCTTGTCTATGAAACATGGTGAGTTGAGCACCATTTGTTGTGTGGACTTGGTCCAACACCAGAAGTACCTCTCAAAAACAGCCCAAGTGTGAAAATGTCAAGTGAAAAACAATTTCATGATGGAAAAGTATAAGCAGATATTATATTATGTACAAGTTTGAAATTCCATCACATGTTTAAAGTATAAGCAGATATTATATAAAAAGTATGTTTTTTTGTTTTTTTTATTGAACTAACTAAAGAAAATGTGAGTCACCAATCACTATACACATTGGTGAAAAGAATGTTAGTATAACACAAGAATAGAAGAACCATACCAATCACATACCAGAAGCTGCAACCTTGTCTGCATGCAGCCGGGCTTGAATACCTTCAACCAAGGTAGTGGCCATGGTAGACTCATTACCAGAAGGAGCATTGGATACCTGCAGATGACATTCTAGCATAACTTCCATGGTAGAAATTGTCAATGGATACTCCATATCCGTAAGCATAAACACCACGGCACCAGTCTCAAGCTCTAACACATGAACACCACAACCAGCATACAATTTCCACCTCCTGATCACCCATCGAGGTTGATCCTTCCATACACCAGAATGAGGAGAATCAGGAGCGGAATCCAACATCAGCTTCAAATCACCCCAAATAGTCAATCCAGGCCAGTTGGGAAGCTCACTCGGAGATGTTGGAATCTCAGCATCCACCAAACCATATAACAGCATAAGATCACGACGCTCCACCCATGTCAAAAATTTTTGTAGTCCTGAGACATAGCCAGCATAGCCATCACTGGTCGTAATCTTATGAGTAAAAGTACCACGAACAATAGGGGATGGCCGAACTTCCCAAGATACAATCCAACCCTTACCCATGTGCAACTCTGTCTCACTATCTGAAGCAGCATCAATGAGATTAGCAGGATCTTTCTTCTCAAACGGGACAGACTTACCACGACGAGCCTTCTTCTTCCTAATAGAACGACGAGGTGAAGGGACACCAGAAGAAGATTCATCCTTGACCTTTCCAGCAGCAGTAGCATCAGCAGTAGGAGACACAAAGTCCTTACCAACCATAGGATCAGATGTAGCTGCACCAGCGGATGAGGTAGGAAGTGGTTCAGTCACCGGTGTTGATGTTGGCTGCACAACAGGAGTAGTAGGAGTGGGATTAGCAGGAGGAGTGGTAGTAGCTTCATTGGTGTTGGTAGTATCAACCTGAGAGTGAGTGGGATCAACAGTCGAAGTGGTGGTGGTAGGAACAGCAGTAGAATGAGCACCAACAGATGGAACTCCAGAAGTATCCTTGGGAACACCAGACGAAGAGGTGTGAGCAGCAGCAGGATGAGAGGTGAGGACAACACGAGGAGGTGGGCGATAAATAAAGCGTTCAGGGACCAGTGTATTTTGACGCCTGATCATTTTTGTGTAAAGATCTTTAATCTCATCAAAGAACAACCCCTCACCCGTTCCCATGTCCAACCAGTGTGAAAGTAAGCAGTCGATTGATTCTTAACATATTGTTGCATCAACTTCCTCTCCTCGGTACGCGAAAAGGTCTGTTACGGCGCTTTTCACGAAGCTGGGCAGCAAGAGACAACTGTTGTTTACGCATCAAAGCCATTGCCCGTTGAACACAATTGCCTTGATTCACATCAGCTCCCAACAAATCTATGAACTGCGAGTAGTCAGAAGTAAGTATGGTAAGCACCCTCATCCAGTCATTGTCATCCCAATGCATGGCATCATGCCTCAACTGCTCACGTCTTTGCTGTTGAAGGGCTTCATCCTTAGCCCTAGCTTATTGGTCAAGCTCCTCTTGCAATCGCTGAGTAGCCTCTTCCCCCAACCGTTCTTCCTCTATTTGTCTGCGAGTACGCTTCCTTAGAGGAGAGGGTGCATCAGTCATAGGGGTTTTGCCCTTGGGATCATGAGAAGGACCAGCAGATGGACCATCAGAGTCCTCCATTGGCTTGGGATCAGCAGCAGCATTAGGGATGCATGAAGGACTAGGAGGAGTAGGAAAATCATCACTCGGCTTATCAGCAAAGGCAGCCCTGGCCAAAATCGTCAGCCCATCCTCCTCAACATCCTCATCAGAATCAGAAAGCACAACTTTCTTCTTGTGACGCTTCAGTTGTGACTCTGACGCTTTAATCCTGTTCGCCAATGGAAGCACGAAATCCCGTGTGAGCTTGCGATGCTGATTGAGATCATCTTCTAACGAAACAACCCTCGCATAATACCTGTGCATAAGAGCTAGCAAAGAAGTTAGAGTAACAGGTTCCTCATCTTCCCCACCAAGAGGACTTGGCTTAGAGGATGCATCATTGGGACCAGAAGCACCAGATGGGTCATCCATATGAGCATGAGAGCTAGATGGCTTCTCAGCAGAGTGCGGAGCTGGGCTAGGATGGGGAGTATCAGCAAATGGGGACTCATGTGGGCGAGAAGAGGGGGCAGCCTTTGAGGTGGATGGCATTTCTACCACCACCTCTCTAGCTGGCTCCTCCACCTCCACATGAGGCACACCAGTAGCAGGGTGCTCCTCCTCCATAGGATCATCCTCCAATGGAAGTTCCTCATTGGCTTCATCAGCCAGAGGAATCACATTAGGATCCCCTTGGGCAAGGCCCAACATAGCATCAGTAAGAGGCCTCACAGGACCCTTAAAACCAAGTGCCATATTCGCATACACCTTAGAACTAAGCTTTGGGGTCTCATATTCCTCCCTATTCCTAGGTAGGCACATAAGAACCTGCTGCAAAAACCTAGGGTACATCAAGAACTTCTTCCTAGAGCCAGTACTACTAAGGTTACAAATCATACCATCAAACAAGTAACGAGAAAAGTTAAAAACACGACCTTGTGCAATACAAATCAAACCAATAGCAAGGGGATGGGATATGCATCCCAACTCTCAAACTTTGGACTCAAAAAATGAATCAAGAAGTGAACCAAAAGCTTCCATTAAGGGGAAAACCTATTTTTCTGGAAGTTAAACTTCCCCCTATGATTATAGCCTAGAGCAGCCATACCATCCAATACCTCTGAATTGGGGATAGAGACAATGCCACCTTCATCCTGGAGATGAATGGCAGACCTAATAGATGCCTTAGACACCACATATGAGCGACCATCTATGGTAGCATGGAGCTCTAGTGGGCGTCCCAAAACATCAACTAGGTGGGCAGTTGCCCAGAACTGACATATAACACTATCATACACAGTAGGGCAAACCATAAAAGCATACCTTAGATTAGAAGCCTCAATGTATTCCAGGATGTCTGTGAACTCTTCTCGTTTAGGACCTTCGCCAAGATAGGCCACCTTGTTATGATCGGGTTTGTACTGGAGTGCAGCCATTGTTGATGATTGAAGTAGTGGAAGATGATTGATTGAAGATGGTAAAGAGTAGGAGCGTATGTGTGTGTGTATGGGTGGAATGAATGAGTCAATTGAGGGATTTGACCATAAATAATGGTCATAAAATTGTTCATTGACCCCTAATTATGGGGGTTGCCCTTTCAAAAACTAAGTCATTAATGCAAGAGTAACCACTTGCCCCTTAACCATTATTTGCAAATCCCAGTTACCAAAGATACATAAAAAGATATACACCAGAAGTAACTTACGTGACTAAAAGTCAAAACGCGTAAAGGTCAACACTAGGAGCACCAAGTGGTCAATGAAAGTCAACGAAGTGAACAGTGACCCAAAATCAATACTAGAAGCCAACCATAAGTGAACTAGAAGGGTATGTACCCACTAGGAACAGAAGACTGCTACTAGGAGTAACCAAGATCTTCTACTAGAAGTTGCACACATCGCAAATACCCATGAAAACTATTGCTAGAATCTACCATATTTTAGACTGTGCAAAGAGATATGTACACTAAGCCTCCCCTTAGGCTTAGCCTCCCCTCAATCCTAGACCTCAAGGATTGACCATTCCAATGTGAACCACCAAGTGGTTGAACCACGGACCATCAAAGGCTTTAGTCAATAAATCAGCAACATTATCATCTGTATGCACTTTAAGAACCTGTATCAATTTCTTCTCATTGGCATCCCTTATAAAATGGTGCCGAATCTCAATATACTTGGTTCGTTGATGAAAAACAGGATTCTTCACAATGCAGATAGTGCTCTGATTGTCGATGAAAATTTTGGTGTTCATGAAGTTGAACCCATAATCCAGCAACTGATTTTGTATCCACAAGACTTGTCCACAACAACTAGCAGCAGCTACGTATTCAGCTTCTGTTGAAGAGGTAGCTACTATTGTCTGTTTCTTACATTGCCATGAGATAAGTCTTCGACCCAAAAAATGACAACCACCAGTAGTAGACTTCCTGTCATTATTAGCACCTGCATAGTCACTATCACTATAGGCTTCAAGAACAAAAGGTGATTCCCTAGGATACCACAAGCCTATCTTGGGTTGTGCCTTGATATACTTGAAGATTTTCTTGACTGCATTCAAGTTAGATACGGTTGGAGCCACCTGATGTCTAGAGCAAGCTCTGCAAACATAATATCCGGACGTGATGCAGTCAAATACATGAGTGAGCCACTATTGACATGTACATGTGAACATTTACCAGAGGATCTGGCTCATTCTTGAGTTTGACTTTAGTGACTTCGTAAGGTGTTGCTGCTGGTCTAAGAGGCTCCACATCAAACTTCTGAAGAATCTCATGAACATACTTGTCTTGACTTATGAAGATACCATCCAACTGCTGCTTGACTTGAAGACCAAGGAAAAATGTGAGTTCTCCCATGGCACTCATCTGAAATTCGCCTTTCATTAGCTGTTTAAACTCACCCTTCTTAGTAGAACCGAAGATAATATCATCCACATACACTTGAACTAGGATTATGTCCTTGGTATTCCTTTTAAGAAACAGTGTTTTGTCAATAGTGCCTCTTCTGTAGCCGTGTTTCAACAAGAAAGTGGACAGACGCTCATACCAAGCTCTAGGAGCCTGATGAAGTCCATATAGAGCTTTGACCACCTTGTAAACTTTCTTGGGGTGAAGTGGATCCACAAAGCCCTTAGGTTAAGTGACATAAACTTCCTCATCAATCTTGCCATAGAGAAATGCACTCTTGACATCCATCTGAAAAACCATAAAGCCAACATAAGAAGCAAAAGCCAAAAATAGACGAATGGCCTCAATCCTAGCAACAGGAGCAAAGACTTCAGTATAGTCTATTCCTTCAAGTTGAGTGTGACCTTGTGCAACCAGCCTAGCCTTATTTCTCACCACAATACCCGTTGCATCTTTCTTGTTTTTGAGAATCCATTTGGTACCAATTGCTGTATTTCCATCTGACAAGTCAACTAGGATCCAAACATTCTGAAACAAGAACTGCTGCATCTCCTCCTGCATAGCCTCCACCCAACTTTGATCTTCAAGAGCATGTAAGACTGACCTAGGTTCCACCTGTGAAAGAAAACAAGCAAACAAACAGTGAAGAAAGTCTGTGTGTTATTACATTTTTGGTCTTCAATGTAGCTCACAAGAGCATGATGATCAAACGTTGCTTTCTTATGCATGCGGCGAGTCTTGACAGTAGAACCAGGTTCTCCAATGATTTGAGTAGTAGGATGGGCTTTATTGATCTGCTGAACAGGAATAGGAGCTACATCCACTTCTGGTGCCAAGTTACTAAGATCCCTAACAATGTCATCATCATATGAAGCAGAGTAAAAAATGCCATCTATTGGTTGCTTGTGAATATCATCCAGCTTAGTAGAAGTCTTCTTTTGATAGTTTCCCAAGTCAGAAGGACCAGAGAATGTAGTTGTGGAAGCAAGATCACTAACCGGACTACCAATAGGTGTTAAACTTACACTAGGAGTAACATTAGGAGCACTAGGAGTAACTTGTACAGTAGGAGTACTCAAGGGAAACTCAAAGCCTCCTTGTGCAGCTGCTGTAGTGGCATCTTGCTGTTACTTGAGCAATGTGTCAAGAAATCCTTGTGAGTCCATAATGTCTGATTGAGAGGCATCCATAGGAGCAGCATTGGTGTTAGGAGAGACTGTGGTGGAATAGGATGGAACAACAAAAATATCATCACCCTCATCTGAGTCCGAAAAGCTAGAATGAGCACCTGTACTAGAAGTTGCAAACACTTGTGGACCTGCATCTTGTAGTTTTGAAACGAAAATATCCCAATGAGTAACTAAGATAATCAAGGTCAAAATACCATTCAGGACCTTTGCCTTGGATGTTTGTCTTCTCCTCAAAGTACCTGAGATTTATAGTTTCAATGACACGCTTGGCATGGAGATTATAGACACGATAAGCTCTAGAGTGAGCTGAATATCCCACTATGTAGCCTTCATCTGCTTTGCCATCAAATTTCCCCAAATAGTCATTAGTATTCAGAATGGTGACAGGACAACCAAATGGCTTCAAATGAGCAATGCTGGGTACTTTAGCTGTGAGTAGATCATAGGGAGTCTTCTTGTGGGGATTGGTAATTGAAACCCTATTCAACACATAACTTGCAGTGTTGATAGCTTCTGTCCAAAACATGGTTGGAAGCTTGGAATCTGCAAGCATGGTTCTCGCAGCTTCTATTAGAGTCATGTTCTTCCTTTCTGCAACATCATTCTATTGAGGAGTCCTTGCAGCACTATAATTTCGTTTGATACCTTTGGAATTGCAAAGTTCTATGAGGTCTGCATTTTTGAATTCTGTTCCATTATCACATCGGATACCTTTCACCTTCTTGGACAGTTGATTCTCAATGAGTGTAATGAAGTCCTTGAGAATTGAGTGGGTCTCACTTTTGGCAGCAAGAAAGAAAACCCGCGTGAACCTGCTATACCCATCAGTTACCACAAGACAGTATTGTTTATGGTCAATGCTCCTAATGGAGGTAGGACCAAATAAATCCATGTGTAGTAGCTGCAATGGTTCAGTTATGAGACTGAGAGCAGTAATGGCCTTGAAGGATGCTTTGTGTTGTTTGCCTTTGCTGTACGCAAGGCAATTGATGTTATTTCTGAAAGTTTTGGGAGGTAAACCAGAAACCAAGTTCATATTTGCCAATTTGTGAATGGTCTTGAAGTTTACATGTCCCATCCTTTTGTATCATTTAGTGGCTTCATCTTCTGAGGCTTTAGCAACTAAACAAGCTAGTTGACCAGTAGGATTAACTTCATTCAGCTTGATACTATAAAGATTGTGTCTTCTAGGGATCCTGAGTAGAACTTGAGAGTCATCCGGTAGCTTAAAGTCTTTGGATAACACCAGTGCTTCAGTATCCGTACAGAGGACAAACTGCTTCTTGTCACAAATTTGAGAGACAGAGATCAAGTGGAAGTGTTGAAGTGCTTCCACATAGTAGACCTGCTCAAAATTAAGGTTAGGTGTCTAAATAGTTCCTTTGCCAGAGATCCTTCCTTCACCACCTCCGAAGTAGACCTTTCCGCCTTGAAATGGTACAAAGTTAGATAAAAGTCCTTTATTTCCTGTCATGCTCCTAGAGCATCCACTATCAACAATTCCTAGATTAGGATCTTGGTATGGAGTAACCTACAACAACAGAAATGATATATGCAAAAGTTAGTGTCTTAAGGGGACCCAGACCTTTTCAGGTTTGAGTCTGCCTTGTGGATCTTTTGTAGATAGCTAAGAAGATTGATGAGAGTTGTTCTTAGGTTTCTTATACATCATATGGGTGTTATTGTTTGACCAAGAACAACCTGCTGAGGGCTTAACAGAAGTACCCAAATTTCCCAACCCAAAATATATTTGGTCTGAATTAAAAGCATAATTCTTATTAAAGTTCTGAAAATAGTTGCTGGTTGGTCTATTGTAGGTGCAACCATTGCTTCTCCAAAAATTAGAAGCTAAAGGAGAGGTCCTTCTAGAAGAAGAATAGGATTGGGCACATGAGTTTAGTCTTCTAGAAGAAAAAGGATCAACTCTTGGTGGACCAGGAGCAGGATAAGCTTGATAAACAGAAGAAGGTTGATCATAAAAGTAATCCTTAATCAAATGAAATTTACTTCCACAAACAAAGCATGTTTTAAAAGACCTTTTATTCAAATGACATTGTTTCACACTGCTAAATTTATTACACACAACTCTAGGATAATCAACATTCCTAGGACTCCATAAACTAGAACTAGAAATAGTTGAAGTAGAAGCAACTCTCTCTTCACTCATCCTAGTACGAGTAGCAGCAGGGTCATTTGTCTTGGAACTTGAAGGTCTTGACTCTTCACTTGAACCACATGATGCATAGTCACTGGCCTTGTCACTGAAAGTACAAGAGACAAAGTCATTAGTATTAGTAGTGCTTTTTGGAGACTCATGCATCTGTGATCCATCCAAGTCAGTATGCCTAGATATGGGCATAAAAGTTCCTGTAAGAGGTGGAGGAACAGCATGAATTGCTGCAGCTGGTTGAAACCTATTGTTACTAGGTTTTCCCTTCTCCTCCTTGTCAGCATCAAAGACACTTGAAAAAGATAAATCAAACACATCTTCTGAATCAATATATTTATCAAAGCCCAAACCTCTCTTAGTTCCACCAGACATGCTACTATCATATAACTTTGAAAGATTCTTGGGTGCTTTTTTCCATTTTTCAAATCGTAAAAGTGTAGCATCCAATTTTTCTTGCATGTCTTGCTTATCCTTAATACTGTCATTGTTTAGTTTTTCAGTGTATTTAAGCATGTTAGTGGTGTTTTCTAAATCAATGCTTAGAATTCTAATTTTATCCTCATATTAACCTTGAGTATCTTGAAGCCACCTCTTTTGTTGTTCCAGTGTTTTTAAAGAACTCTTATATGCTTGAACATCTAAAAGATAATTGTCATTTTGTTCATTTAGTACATTTATTGAGTCAACAGTTCTGAATATTTATCATGAGAACCAAGAGGGCAATTTTGTACCTGAGGTGAGATGCCCATAAGAGCAAATTCTTCTGCTTCCTCGGCATCAGATAGATTCTCAGAAATCATTGTAAATACATCAGTAGAAGCTTCAGCTGATTCCAAGGTAGCAGTCTGATGATCATTCTAGTTAACCATAGAGTCAACAGACACCAAAGCTTTCTTTTCATCCTTAAGCTCTTGAACCTTGAAGGCTGAATACCTGTTCTTCTCCTGGTAAGTTTTGTTAGGGCATTCCCTAGTAAAATGACCTTACTGCTGGCAGTTATAGCATCTAACCTTGCTTCTATCAAACCTGGCTGGCTCTCTTGGGTTGTAGTTAAATTTTCGACCGGCTTTCTTTTCAAACTTATGAACCCGGAGAGTGAGCATAGCCATTTGCCACTTTAGATCCATTTCATCCAAGTCAAGTTTATCAACCTGTTTGAAATCACAAAAAGCAAGCTGTTGTTGTGGATCAACATCAGCAACAAAAGAGTGAAGAACAGCTTCTACCATGCTACCAGTCTTAGCTTTTGGTTCAGGAGTAGAAGTATGTTGAGAAGACACAATATAGCTTGGGCTACTAGCATAAGACATTGGACTAGATCCCATGGAACTCACAAAAGCAGAGTTAGCAGGAGTAGGAAAGGAATCACTTGAGTATCCTCTTACATGAGGCTCAAAGGTTTTGAGTTTATAAAACATGTCATCAAATTAAGATAGTCAAGACCAATTTTTGCTTTGAGAGAGATGACTACCTGATTCCATGAGTGAGGTAGGGCTCTAAGAAACCTGCCATTGCTGTCTCCATTGTCAGGTTTGGACCTGAGTTGAATCAACTGGCTAAGTATCTTTTGAAACCTATCATACCCTTGATGAATACCTTCAGTTTCAGAGATCTTGAATTCTGTGAATTCATCTCTCAGCATAGATCTGCGCATTTTATTTGATTCCTCATTTCCTCCAAACATTGACTTTACTCCATTCCAATTCTCTCTAGCATCATCCAAGTGATAAAAGTCACCCATGTGATCATCAGGAAGGGACTCAAGAAAAATAGTTTTTGCTTTGATTTCCTTCTGAACAGCTATGATTTCTTCATGAGTTTTAGGATCTAGAAGGATGACATTACCATTCTTGTCTCTTCCAGTAAGCTTCTTACTGTTGCCATTCTGAACAATTTTCCAAAGGTCTAGATCAGTATTGGTGATCCAGCATTCCATCTTCATGGCTCAGCTATCATACTCATCCTTCTTCAAGAGAGGGAATTTTCCATTTGTATTGGAAACAGTAGCAACGATTTGCCGAGGTTGCTGTGTTTTAGAGGTGCTTGCTTCTCCTGTTTCAGTAGAACTAGAGGCAAACATGATTAAACAAAGATGTTAGTAAAAAGAAAAAAAATGATTCTTCTTGTGCAGAGACTCTCCCAGACCTTGATACCACTTGCCGGGTTCACTAGATATGGATCTTGCAGTCTGTTAAGGATGGTGAACGACTTCTGTAATCACAAGTTTATTCACAGAGAGACTCTAGATGAAACACACATTATAAGTGTGGAATACAAATACTATGAACAAGAAGAAACGGAATAACTATAATGACTTGATCCTTACTAAGGATTTCTAATATTAATATGAACTAGAATAATGTTTGATGAATGTGTGTTTAACCCTTCTGCTAATGGTTCCTTTTATACTATAAGGAAACCCTAATACAACATTAAACCAAAACGTGTAACTTCTGATATGCATATCATTTCCTAACATATCTCATGCATATCCTAACAAACTACTCAGAATAATAATGTTTGACTTTCTAAAGACCAGGAGCACGTGTTGCTCCTACTACTACTAGGACCAGGAGGAACTACATACCTCCTAGCATACCTATTACAAATGTCTATTACAGAGGTCCTAACAAGTCCGATTATTGATAGTTATGCAGGATACCCCTCATCGTGCTTTTCAGTTCTACAAACAATACAAAAGGACAACCGTGTTTTGTAGGCTTTGTTAGATAATTCGGAATCATCTTGCCAACATGAACAAGTACAGAGACGAGAGGGAGATGCCTAATCTAACACAGCCCTGAAATCCTTCATTTTTATTTCATACAAGATTTAAGCACCACCCGAGGAGGAAGGCTGGTACGGAATCTGTAGCCCCTGAGCCTCTAACAAGAGCAACAAAGAAAATAGCGACAAGTGTTGGTGTTGCATCTCATAAAGTGGTGGTGGGAAAAACTGCTATAGATATGTTATTCTGCATGCTGACTCCGAATTCGCAAGAATCAATGGATTTGCGTACAAATGGGCTGGTGTTATCTGGTTTTACAGTATTGTGTTTTATTCTCCTCTTTATATCATGAAGTTTGTCATCCGTTACATGATTAGCGGAAAGGATTGAATCACAATGATTGACAACATGGTTTGTATAATTAATAGACGTTATCGTGTATATCGTAGGTCTTGATTTCCATCATCCATTATTTCAAAAAAGAATCTTAAAGCTAGCCGCCCATAAGGCGGGTCTTAAAGCTAGTTTTTTATAAAAGAAATTTAAAATTTTCTATATAATAAGTAAAATTTGAATTTTTCATTTTTATATATTTTTTATTTTTTGTATTTAAAGGATCAAAAACTGAATAAACATTTTTTATAAATTCTTTTAAAGTTTTATAAATTTTTATTCAAACGAGTAAAAACCCGAATAAAAACTATTATTTTTTTTAAAAAAATACTATCGTCAAGTAAATTCAAATTCTTAACTTTTTTGAAAAAGTTTAATTTTTACTTTTTGGTAATTCGGAGAATTTTTAATTTTCTAATTTGTCATAATAAACGTAATATTTGAAAAAATTAATAATATAAATGCTACTAATATCGTCGTGTCCAACCAACCAAGAGCCTCTAATTAAAAAAGTTCAAATGAAAATTATGATACGACTAGTATGCGTCGACTTAAATTCTATACATACGTCTTTATATATTTAAATGCGGCATGAATTTAAAAGTAATTTAGAAGAAAATGATTCAAATTAATCCTACGAAATAAATTTGACTCGCAGAGGACGAAATATATATAACATTTGCATAATATGATGAAATGCATCGAAGTTTTAAAAAATATATTATGGTGCAATTAGTTCAACCTGGTACATCTAAACTTTGATATACTTAAGTCGGTTTACGTGATTACATAGATCTTGATTTATTGCACGTCACAAATAAAAAGACTCGATAAGTGAAGAAAGGAAAGAGACAATCATAACGGGAGTATTTATTATGGTTCTTCACACCATGAGATGACCATACATTACACAACACAACACAACTTCGGTACGAACCCAAATACTTAGTTCATAATGAACTGACACAATAATGATATTGGCTTTAGTACAAACCCGAGAGCAACACTTTGGTACAATAACCAAAAATTCAATCATACAAGATAGATTCTACCCTTTTACAACCACCTATACTATATGCAAGTATGTTTTGATAGTGTGGGAAATCTTCAAGATAACTTCAAATCTTGAGTTAGGAAAGAAGAGAGTGTGAAGTAGTGAGATCCATCGAGCTTGACTTTCACATATGACACACGGACATGACACCACGAATGAGCTTGAGCATGAATGTCTCGAACAACGTGATCTTCATACCATGAAGAAATCACAACGGGAAAGATCCTTGCCTAAGCATAAGAAGGGATCGAAGATGTATCCATAAGGAAAGTCGTCTTGAGCTTCAAGTGTCTTCTAGAAGGTTAAAGATGTAGCCACAAGGTTGATGTTGAGATGCGGGTGTCTTCTAAGAATTAGATGTGATCTCTACATATCAAGCGGGATCATAGATCTCGGACATGAGATCATGAGATGACAACTATTCAGATCTCGGCTAAGGATACCTTGAGATGACAATGAAAACATGGCTCCAATATGATGCTTGATCTTGGATATCTTGCATACGACCTGTAGGATATTGTAAATCTAGCTTATGTTTTATAGAGAGAAAGAGATAGAAATATGGTAAGAACACACACACACACTTTGAGAGAGAAAGTAAGAAAACACACTTTTACTATGTGTAAAGTTATGTGAACCAACACCCTCTCCATCTAAGGAGAGGGTTTATATACCAAGCCCATAAGATGGGCTTGGGCTTACAATTGGGCCGGCCATACAAGCATGGACCGGGCTTTTTCTTGTTTGATATATATAAAGGTATCTAGACTACGAGCTACTACTTAATATATTTTCGGAGTGACCGAATCTTCCTAAATACGTAAAAACGTATTTCCAACAATCTCCCCCTAAGGGAGGTCACTCCAAACAAGGGAGTTACCCAAGTTACAATAATAAAATAAACCTAGCATACTATGCTTGTCTTGAGCTTGTAGTCTTCGTCTTTCTTTTCTTTTTCTTTTCTGGTGAACATGCTGATGTGATCTTTGATATCAATCTTTAGCATTAATCTCTTGCCTTGAGCTTGTGCATACTTCACTTGTGATTTTCGCCTCTTCGTGACTTCATGTCCCACATACTTATACCTTTGTAATTCTTGAAAGCTTCAGAGTTTGATACAGCGGAAGACTTGACTTTTAGGCTTTCTAGAATTGGATGAAGTATTAAGTGCATAAAGTATAAGCATGCGGGTACGACTTCTTCTCGGATTCCACATCGCCACCGTCTTCAAATGCCGCAACATAAGTAGACACGAACGAAATGGATTTGAACATTTCATTCTAATTCGGTAGCATTTTACCGCCGGTTGGTGAAGACCGCTGGACGATATAAAATATCGTACTTGTGGCAGGTAGATTTAATTAAAAATCTCCTTGACAAGATTTTGCGGGTGAACCCGTTCTCTTTACTCGACCGTCCAAAGCTGACTGCGAACGTAAAGAGTGAGTCATTTGGATAAAATTATCCGTATGATTGAAGCCGTCAATTCTGATTCCTGGAACAAGTTTTATTCATTAAAGAATCGAACCATCGTTGCTTTCCAGTTGTCACGAGCTTGATTCATATTGAATCTTACAAGTTACCTACCAAGTGATGTTTAAGGTTAACACTAGAAGGATTTCCACTCATCACTGTGAACACTAAGGTATTACTCTGAGTGTTCTGGCAAGATCACTTAGATATTGCGTGGAGGCCTGGAACGTGTTTAAATTCAATTAAGAATTAAACAACTGTTGCTTTCCAGTTATCACAAGTTCGATTCATAAAGAATCTCACAAGTCACCTACCATGAGCTTTTTGATATTCACTCAAGAAGGATTTCCATCTTCATTGTAAATACTTTCGTATTACTCGGATGTTCAGGCAAGATCATGAAGATTTTGCGTAGGACTCTTAAGATCTTTCTTACTTTTCACAGTATATGAAGAAGTAAGGAATTATGAAAGTGTGTCCTAATGAAATATTTGATGATCTCAAATGGCTCTTGACTCGATCGTGCATTTTGTATTTTTAGTGATCGGAGGCTGGAGAGGAGTGCCACCATTTCAATACCAATTTATTCGGAGTGAATAAATCAATAGATAATGCGTTGTCTCCGTGTGATTGAAACAATACCTTTTGAGAGATATCTGAGTTAGCTGGGATGGGTTGTGCATTGCATCACTGGGTCCATGATGTCTATCTTCAATATCGAGCATCATTAAAATTATCTCAATAGCATATGTGTTGACCCGGTTTCTGCCTAAGGTTGTAAAGAGGGCTTCTTTCTTTAGACCCTTTATCTTTACAATTCTTATTCATTCTTCAACCCCTTCAACGCTTACCAATACGTCATAGCTAGCAACTTGTTGTGATTGTTCCAGTGCTAACTTAAGTACTTGGTCGGCATTCAGCTACGTTCACAATCTTTCCCCATCTTTCCTAAGGACTACTATTTCTAGCTATGGAATGTCCTTGGGTAGATTCCTCCGGTTTTGGAAGAATCATTGGACTTAACCTATCCTACCATCCTTATGTCACCACAATCTTCATCGTCGTGAAATAAATGGGTTTAGGGTAAGTATATGTCACCATGAAAATCCATTTTGGTATAGCAAATCTATTTTGCTCCCCCTTAACATATGCCATGATATTCGAAAACATTTCGCATATGTCGGGATGAGTCATCACGTTAAGTCAAACCATTTGTGATAATTTCCCATATTAAATCACATTTTCTCCACCATATTAAAAATATTAACCCAATCGATGTTTTTAATATCAATTGATTTAATGAAGGTTTAACAAAGGTTTTGGGAAGAAAAATGCAAGTCCGTTTAATCTTCATGAGCCCAATTTGTGAGATATGATACCGATTTGTAATATGGTCACATATTCACCATATAAGAATGAATTGACAAGGTTGGACCTGACTAATAAAAGCATCATATGATAAGATCAAATGTTTCTTGTCGGAAAAAGTTGGTCGCTCGTCACGGCTGAAGTCATCTCTTGACACCACATGTACGATTGGTATTGTTGTTTTGATACCAATTAGTGAACTGGCACTTTCGGCATCGAAGATTCTGAATGCTTGACAATTGCTCCCCCTCAATTGTTGACCCGTGTTCTATTGAAAGAGCTGTAGTCGTCGTTTGAGTAGTCGCATCGTCGAGTATGTAGATACCAAATGTAGATAGCTATGATTGTAGAGGTGATAGCTTTATAAAAACAAGATTTCTCTTGTTGTAACAAATAAATGCATTGATGCGTACATATATCCGTGTTAGATTGTGTTATAACGTAAACACAACCCCTTACATGGTTATAAAGTAAACCATGCTCGAGAAAATTAATTCTCGTTGTGAGCCAAAGCTTTCATAAGAAATACTTGACTTTAATATGACAAACGTGTTGTAGTCTGAAATAACTACAAGCCATAAGGGCATGTTTATGAAATATTTACAACTTTTGTACGAACTCTATTTATGGCGCCGTGTCAATATTAATCAACATTTCTGAGGCCGTAAATATTATCGTACCAAAAGACATGCCTTTGAAAAATAAAGTAAAATATTTTTGGATTTTTATGAATTTTTCAATTTTTATGGTTTTTATATGGTTTTATATTTTTGTATTTTGCTTTTGTGGATAAAAATATAAACAATATATACAGATGACCACCAAGGATACAGAGAATAGTTTACCATCACTATTCTTTCGCTTCATCTGCCAATTCCTTTAGAGTCTCAGGCGAGAAGGTTCTCATTCCTAGCTTGTCGGCCAAAAATTCAATTCGAGCGCGATCTAAAGCCTTCGTGAAAATATCCGCCAATTGATACTCAGATCGGACAAAGTAAAGCTCGATCCCTCCATTTTCCACTTGCTCCTTGATGAAGTGGTAGCGAATGTCAATATGCTTCGACCGGGAAAATTGAACATTGTTGCAGCATAAGGCAATTGCACTCTTGTTGTCACAATACATCGGAATTTTGTTGAAACCTAGACCATAGTCGGTTAATTGCGATCTCATCCAAAGAATTTGAGCACAGCAACCGGACATAGCTATGTATTCTGCTTCCGTACTTGAAATTGCAGCGCTTTTCTGCCTTTTAGATGCCCAACTGATTGGTCGATCTCCTAGTAGTTGCAAAGTTCCACTCGTGTTACGCCTTGTATCTTGACAACCCGCGTGATCCGCATCTGCATACGCCATTAGTGCAATTGAAGAGTCCTTCGAATACCAAGGTCCCCGATTAATGGTTCCTTTAAGATATCGAAAGATCCGTTTAATAGTAGCTAAGTGTAACTCAGTAGGCCTAGTTTGATACCGAGCACATATACATATAGCAAATTGAAGATCAGGTCGACTAGCTATGATATACAGAAGAGTACCGATCATTCCACGATAAAGTGTCGGATCAACGGCAACTCCATGTGGATCTGCATCAAGCTTAGTTCGTTCCACCATTGGAGTATCCACGGGGTCGCAAGATCCCATCTTATATTTCTTAAGAGATTCAAGGGCATACTTGGATTGATTGATAAAGATGCCTCTAGGACTCTGAGATATCTGAAGACCTAAGAAGAATGTGTTGATCCTAAACTTAGATCGATTTAGCTTTATGTATACGAGATTAGATCAAGTAATACACGTAGAGAAACCTTTGTATATGTATAAAGTAATCTAAGTGTTATGCGGAATTAACACTTAAACAAGAACACACAAAGATGTAAACAAACTTTCACTTTGATTAATGATAACAAACTTGCTTGCAATGAAAGTGTTTAACGTATGAAAACTTATATTGAACAATAACCTAAAGGTCTTCTTTTATAGACATAAGAAGCCTTGTACAAGAGTCTACGTATCAACTATTCTAGGTAAAGATAATTATAGAAAATACAATGTTGAACTTATCCTTACTAGAAACAAACTAGAAACAATATACGCGTAGACTAAATCTTTCCATCAGTGCTTATCTTCAATGTATCAACGCTTGACTTCTTCTTGTCAACGCTTGATCTGACAGCGTTTGTTTTCTTCCTATCAACGCTTGTTTTACTCTTGTCAGCGCTCAAGTGAACTGGCTATATTTTATTCCCAACAATCCTCCCCTAAACTTGATATCTACTCTAGTAATCAAGTTTTTGAATAAACATTAAGAACTAGGAGGAATCTTACAACACTTATCATATTGGTAATAAATATGTCTGATCAAATCTTTGGCCACGTCACTTGAATGATCAATCTCCAACTATGTAGTCTTCATCTTCTTCAAGACTTCCTTGGACATGAAATATTGAGCATCTACAAGAAGATACTCAGCAAATTTTGTAGAACTCAAGTAATATACACCAGCAGCTGAATACAAACGCCATTGAAGACTACTGAGGTCATCTTCAAGATCCTTCCAAACAGCAGGATCTTCATCTCTTGGTCCACACATTCTCTTGAATGTTGACCACATTTTTATTCCATTGACTGAAGTAGGAGATTCAGTCACATACTTGGCTTCTAACAACCTCCAAAGGTCTACCAAGTCTTCTCTATCAAAACTTGCAAACAAAGATATAAGAGTGGTAAAAGTGTGAACCTCTTTCCCATACCTGCCAATCTTCCAAAACCCACATTCATCTTCTTCATATCTTATAATAGGGTTTCTGGAATCAAGAGGTAACACTTGCACCATATCTGAAGCTTCCAATGGTGAGAGCTTGAGGCTCCTTCTTATAACAGCTTCACTTGGATTCAACCTATCCATATCTTTGGGAAACTCAAGAGGGACTCCCTTCTTCAAAGGTCTGGGAACAATCATTGCCTTCTTAAGATCCATTTCTTCTACAAGTTCTTCCTTCCTTTCATCAGAAAGAAGTCTTAGAGTGTTTTCTTCCTGCACTCTTACCCAAATGGGATAAGCTTTGAACTCCAACTCTTCAAATGTCAATCCAATCAATTTCTTATAAGTCCATCTTGTTCCATGACATCTGAGTAGCATGTAGTACAACTCCCTTCTATCCCTTTTCAACATTGAGAGAATATTGCTAGCTTTGTGTTTCAGAATGACCTTGCAGTCCTTTTGTACTCTCAGAAGAATCTCCAAACCACATATCTGGTCTGAAATAGTCAAATGTGGATTCTCCATACACCTATCTTCCCAAGCATGGTACATCTGGACAACTTCTGGCATGTCAAAATCTACTTGCAATTTCAACTCATTCAACTTCTCTCTAGCCAACTCATCACCATACTCAAGCCTTTCTGGTTGTTCTATAATCATTACACTTGAGTCTGAACTGGCTTCATCACTTCCTTCTTGTTCTTCTGAAGTGACAACAAAAGGTGATTCACCCACCTTCTTTCTTTCTTGTTCCACAATTTGTGCAGCCAACCTTCTATCAAACTCAATCTGTGTTGCATTCTTTGGAACATCTACTTGTACCATAATACCCTTACCCTTATCTAATGGATCAAGGGTGGGTAAGGAAGATGGTAATACCTGTGAAGAAACTTCTTTGATGATGGATGATGACTGGAATACATCAACCTCATCTGCAGGTCTGTCAACGCTCAAATTTGCTTTGTCAGCGCCCAATTTACTCATGTCAGCGTTCAAATCTTGTTAGTCAACGCCCAAATTACCTGTCTCAGCGCCTCTTGTATTTCTTCCAACATAGCTGTAAAGGACAAGTTTAAGTTTGTAGGAGTGACTAGAGACGTATCAAAACCTGTCTGTTTCTTCAAACTAGTTAGGGCCTCAACAACACCCAAAGATTCACCATCATGTGAGCCCTTATCACTCACATTAATCTGCTCATCCTCCCCTTTGGAAGATTCCTCCATCCCACGCCTTGTGCTAGCAGTTTCCAAAATAACAATCCTCTCCCTCAATTGCTTGAGTTCAAGGCCTTGTGTACTGACAATTTGTACCAAGTCTGCTGTGGATTTGCTTTTTATCTAATTCGGTGGTCTAGGTGGGTGGTGGAAGATGGTAGCAATTGTTGAGAGAGAGAGAAGAGAGGTTGTATGTGAAAAGTTAATAAAATGTATTGAAAGGAAATGAAAATACAAATGAACACAAACAACACCCCTCCTTGGAAGCCTAGGAGGGGTATATATAGCCACACACTATACACTTAACTATACATTGTACCTAGTCTAGTCTAAGCGTGTGTGACTATGATAACTAATGGGAATTCTTAAATGTCGTCACATAAAGTGAATTTCCAACAATCTTCCCCCATGGGACGACGTGTAGAATTCCTTACAATATTTTTCCTAACAAGTACATAATGATTAAGAACAAGAGCTTTCATGAAGCGTCCAATGCTGATGATGTCTTCTGAGGCTTTTGACTTCAAAACGACTCATCTTTAACTTGTAGTAGAAATACTGTAACGGCACGAGCTAAGTAATCCATATACTTCTGGTTAAGGAGAAGCTTCTGAATTAACTTCCCCCTAATTCATTCCACATAAACTTGATGTAGAAGCTTTTAAATAGCTTCCCCCTAAACCGACACTCCTCGAAAGCAACTTCAAAGCTTTCAATAAAGCTTAGAATGAATAAGCGCACAGCGGAATCTAACAAGCAAATCCCATCATATATCATGATAACGTTGCTAAGAGGGATTGAAAGTTTGGGGCACACCAAGTAGATCAACAACTTCTCTTCTCACGCTTGAAATAATTCTTCTGAATTTTTCTTCCCCCTTAGAGTTCAAGTTATGCATACTAGAAAGAATCAAGACATTTCTTCCCCCACATAGTTGAAGAAAGTAAATCAATCCCAAGTATGAAGCTCAAATACTGAAGTAGACACTTTATCCCATTCATGAGGTTGACATCGTAACACCAGAGTCAATTAAGTCCCGGAAATGTACATATCTTCGTCCGGAGATGCACCAGAGTCAATTATGTCCCGGGAATGCATATAGGATAATGATGATGAATTGCAACAACCAAACAATTAAACATCGAATCAGTAATGTACCGTTTATAGATTGATAACGCCACGAGTTAAAACACTGATTTTCTCTGCGGATATGACAAATGTCATCCCGGAATGTCTTTAAATCAAAAGAAGGTATGAAGTTCATCACGTGTACTCGTTGTGCGTTCAATGTGTCTTCTTCTTCTTCCCCCTTGATGGTTTCGAAACTCGGAACCATCAATAAATCGTAAGCACATGAACCTGAAAATCTCGAGAGAATAATAAATAAGCTTAATTATAGTCGGTGAGAATCAGCTGTTGATCGAAAATCTCTACTCATAAACTCTCCATGGCCATCTTTACCAACCCACTTGAAAGCAATTTTAAGTGACCACTGATAGAATGAACCAGATACATCAAACATGAAACTGAATAAAAATCCTTCGATGTTGTGACTTAAGCTTGCACTATTGTTGAATGAAGAACGGTGGAGAAATCTCTAAGTACTCAATGCATCACTGAAGAAGTCTATAAGCACAACACCTCTTGAAATTATCCACGTCGACTAAGCGCGTGACACTGAGTACAACAATGTAACCCCTTTAAGTGATAGTTATCCGAGTCATCAACCAACCACCCCGAACCCGGAAACTAGATAAACAAGTCTTCATTCTAAGATTAAGCACGAGCAAGTTATTTGTTTAAGGATAAAATAAGTACACGCCTTCGAAGAAATTCGTCTCCGTCTTTAAATAATTAATACCCGATCCAAAAAAAATCTGTAGTCACTAAAAGATCGCCCATTTTTTCTTCGGTCTCGTCAAATAAATTTCGTCATTTAGTCACGTCTTTTTGTCACGACATTAAGTCATATCATTGTGTCTCGACTTTTAAACTCGTCACATTGTCACGACACTTTGTCCCGATAATATCCAAAGTATATCATGATACACAAATGTTATTCAAAATAAATAATTTTGGAAATAATTTGTGTATAAAATGAAGTTCTATCACACGGCCAAATGAATGTAACCCCCAAAAAAAATTTTCGTGGCCCATGTAAATTTTATGCATATGAAAGGCCCAAGTGATTAAATAAGTGACCGGTCCATCAACACACCCTAAAAAGAGATATAAAAGACACATCCCTAGAAATTAGGTTACATAACCCTAATCTCATTCTAGAAACACGCAGCCTTTCACAAAACCCCTTTGTAACATCGGTCCCCTTTTCTCCATTTTCGTTCAACCATCATCTAAGCCACCAAATAAAACTGTTAACTCTAATCTCATCTTATCTCCCAATCTCAAATCAATCACATCATACCCCTTTCATCAACAGATACATATTGAATCAAAACCAATAAATCCACGATCTGATTGAATGTCAAGGTCGCGAAAACCAATGAATCTCCTAGACAACCCGAAAATCTCTAAAGTAAATTTGTCAAAGGTTGATTTCAACAAGAGACGCTATCAAGATCTTGAAACAAGATCTCGGGTAGGTATATATTGATTGCATGTCGTTTTTGGTTGCTTGTCGGTTTTGATTTTGTTTTTATCGAAAAAATTGAGATGATTATAACGAAACATGTTATAAATTGGTCAAATATTTCGAATTAAAACACAGATCTATGATGAAGTGAATTTTCTCGTGTAGATCTTAACAGATCTTACTATGCATGTGAGAAAAATTTTTGAGATCAAGTTAATTTGTCTGTTTTGAGTCGAGTCTAGAAACGATGGGGATTAGGAGACGAAGGGTTTAGGTTAGTTATGGTGTTGATTGGGAGTTAAAAGGTGGGAGTGTTAAATCAGGCTCAGTGAGTTAACTGAGTCAACTCGGTAATTACCGAGTTGACTCGGTTGCGATGGATTCGGTTTTAATTGAGGTCAGACGAGTCAGGTAGAGTACTAAAAAATGTTACCATCGCAATGTCTTTGTTTTTAAAAAGAACCATCGCAAGTCAAAAGTGTAGCCATCGCAGTCAAGTTTCACACCCATCACAACAGTCAATCTTTTTAAACCCATCGTAGTCTAAAAGATTTATGTCCATCGCAATGCAATTTGTTAACCCATCGCAGCAAAAAAAATGTGTCCATCGAAACTTGATGTCCCATTACGATGGTACCCATTACGATGGTACCCATCACAATGGTACCATCGCACTCAACCATCGCAATCAATGTGATCATAGGCATCAGAATGATCCATCGCAGAGTCATCGGAAAAATTTGGGCAGCATGACGACTTAACTACCATTGCGATGGATCAAGCCATCCATCGCAATGAGGACAGCCCTACCTATCGGAATGTGTAAAAAGAACCCATCGAAATAAATCCGAAAAAGAAGAAGCCGTCGTAATGAGACCAACTGAATATGCATCGCAATATCTTTGAAAGTACCATCTCAATAGGGTTTTGACCAAAATTTTGTATCCCCGAAAAAAAAATGGATCTGTTCCAATAAGTTCTTTTGTCCTTATCCCCATCAACAGAAACAGATGAATACAGGGACAAAAAAAGGAAACAGGGTAAAAAAAATTGGACAAACATAGTATGACGAGGCATAATCAGCTATATTGGGACATGATATATTTGGACGAGGATAGGAAAATAGATAATTAATGGAACAAAAGTTGATATTTCAAGATATGAAATGAGAAAGAAATACCAACCGTGAATCATGAATCAGCATCATAACACGAACACAAACCACAACATGACAACAAAGTAACAAATCGGACCAAAAAGTGATAGAACGAGACAAAAAAAAATTTTAGACCACCAAATCGAAAATAATAAACACGATCCAAGGATTGAACCGAGGCTATGATACCAATTGTGGATTTGCTTTTTATCTAATCCGGTGGTCTAGGTGGGTGGTGGAAGATGGTAGCCATTGTTGAGAGAGAGAGAAAAGAGGTTGTATGTGAAAAGTTAAGAAAATGTATTGAAAGGAAATGAAAATACAAATGAACACAAACAACACCCCTTCTTGGAAGCCTAGGAGGGGTATATATAGCCACACACCATACACTTAACTATACATTGTACCTAGTCTAGTCTAAGAGTGTGCGACTATGATAACTAATGGGAATTCTTAAATGTCGTCACATAAAGTGAATTTCCAACATCTGCATTTTGCTTTTACAAGCTAATGTAGACAGCCGTCCATTCCATTAATGTCATTGGTTCCAATCTGCCCTCCTCTAAAATGGGTATTTGACCTCCCAAGTTAGATTCATTGGGCATGGATGAGGTCTTAAAGATGGTAGGACTGTCTTGGCCAGCTTCTAAGCCAGAACCAATAGTCCCAGCCTCATCCATAGCACCAACCACACTTGTGGTGGTGGTTCTCTCTGCTACATGGCTAGGACCACTAGAGGAGAACACTCTAGTAGTCGTTTGGCGTTTTTGCAACCTATATTGTGTTGGGGGAGAAGATGATGTGGATTGGGTGGATGTGGGTTGGTTAAGGGGTGTTTGGGTCTGTGAAGGAATGGTGTCAACGTTTGGATTAGGCATGTCAACGCCAACATTTAATGTGTCAGCGTCAAAGGGTTCTTGGTCAATTTGCATGTGTTGTGGTGAAGGTAAAGGTTCAGGTATTGGGTCAAGTTGGGGTTGTGGGTCTGGTTGGGGTTGTGCTGCTTCTATGACAGCAATCATAGCTGGGGTGAGGGGTAAGTCACGGTGAGGAGGTGAGTTCATCTTTGTAAAAATAGCTTTCTTTTGCATAGGGATCTCATAAAAATCATCATGATCCATTGTGCAGTAATTTTGGACATCAAAAACCATTTGTAAAAATCTAGGATAAACTAATGTCATCTTATTCCCTTTGTTTTTACACATGCCCTCAAAAATCATTTTAGAATAATTAAACTTTTGCCCAGTAGCAATGCACACAATAGCACTAGCAATAGATCTATTGATCTCATTGTGTGCAGTACACTTGGGACTCAAACATTATAAGAGGACATGTATTAGGTACTTCCAGGCTGGGGGAAACTCCTGTTTATGATATTTGTTTAAAGTTCCCTCATCAGGGAAAGGATAACCCAAAGCCCTTAGTCCTTGTTCTATTTCATGAATAGGGAGGGTGGTTATACCATCTGCATCATCAAGATGTAAAGCTTGGCGAACCAAAGCTTCAGTAACCACCCATGTGCGCCCATGAACAATAGATGATAATGTAGTCACTCTATTAACTGTTGAGGAACTAACACTGTTCCAAAACTGCTTAATATGTGTGACAGGAATGAGTGGAGCATGAGAAAGAGCATACCTAAGAGGGGATGCATTCAAATACGCCACCATCTGTGTGTATTGGGGAAACAGAGTATCATCAGCGTCCAAATATGCTATCATGTTGTGTTGACTCCTGAATCCCAATTCCAAATCACTTGGTTTAAATTTTGGTGCCATTGTTGAAAGCTGTTTGAATAATTGATAAAGATGAAGTATAGGAGAAAATTTTGTTAGACAAGAATGATAGGTACCCTGCTTAAAAATAGGAGCCAAATATATAGGAGAGAAATATGCATGTGATTGGTCAAAAATTAGGCAACTATTTCAAAATACAATCATGAAAATATTGAAAAGAAATAAGTTTATCTCATGCATTAATTGAAAGTTATCTGCTCCCAAAATTACGGCCCAAAAATTCGTCAAAAAGTAACAACTGGGTAGGTCCCATTGAGTATCAACGGTAAAAAATAACCCATCAACGCCCAACGGCTATATTCTTGTCAACGTTTGCCAAAGCCATGTCAGCGTCTAAATTGGTCACAACAACGTTTGGAAAAATACTTGTCAGCGTCCAAAAATAAAAATTTATAAAAATGAAAAAGGACCTTAACAAAGTAATTTATCCTAGTGAAGATAACCTATAAGTTGATAATTATTATAGGGCGGCAAGCACTGTCCAGTTATGCACACTTGCTTATGCAAGATAGACATAACAGTCCTCTAGTGTCCCTTGCTAACCAAAACTCTTAACAACTAAGTTACCTTATAAAATTCCTTGTTACTCCCAGGTAAAACCCATGATAAAATTATTCCCAAGTCTCCCAACAGACCACAACCAATTCTAGGCCAAATATGTCTTGGCAGCATGCATAATATATCAACTTTGCATGCTACAATGCCTCATGATTTAGTAAAACTAACTCATACTCACCTGTGGACACAATCTAGAATTGTGATAAGAGTATCATAAGGATACCTAAAAGTCCTAAAGGTTCCTAAAACCTCCCCTTAAACTGTGATACATATGTTGCCAAAAATATGCATGAACATAAAATTTTTATGTCAAGATAGGAATAGAAAATTCCAACCATCATCCATAAATAAAAACATGCTCAAATGATTCTCCAAGGATCCATAAGCAACTCTGTATCCAATGGTATACTGCCAACACCACCTGCACATTTAGATTAAAAACCACAAAACGAACATTGTTGCTGACAAAGCCACGATAACACTTGTCAGCGTTAAGGAAACATTTGTCAGCGTTAGACAAATATATTGTTGACAACGTCACAATAACACTCATCAGTGTTAAAGTAACCTTTGTCAGTGTTAGAAAAATATAGTGGAAAATCTAAATCCTCAAAAAGACCAATAACAATGCATTATCCTGTACATATTTTTACAAAAAGACCCCAAAACACATATCATGTGAGATTGATCATTCCAATACTTGTTACCAAGTATTGAAATCTTCCAGCATCAAAAGGTTTAGTTAGTAAATCTGACACATTTTCTTCTGTGTCAACCCTATCTGGTTGTATTAAACCCTTTTCAAAACAATCCCTTATAAAATGGTGTCTAATTTCTATGTGTTTTGTTTTAGAATGATGTATAGGATTCTTAATAATGCATAGAGTGCTGTTATTGTCAACAAATATCTTGGTATGCATGAAATTATACCCATAATCCAACAGCTGGTTCTGAATCCATAAGACTTGTCCACAACAAGCAGCTACAGCAACGTACTCTGCTTCAGTTGTAGAATTGGCCACCACTGTTTGTTTCTTGCATTGCCAAGATATCAACCTGCTCCCAAGAAACTGACATCCACCAGTTGTGGATTTTCTATCAAACTTATCACCTCCATAGTCACTGTCTGAATATGCAATAAGCTCCAATGGTGAATCTTTTGGGTACCACAAGCCAAGATTGGGATAACATCTTAGGTACCTAAAGATTCTCTTGACAGCATAAAGGTGACATTCTTTGGGAGTCACTTGATGGCGTGCACAAGCACACACAACAAACATGATGTCAGGTCTGGAGGCTGTGAGATACATCAATGAACCAATCATTGATCTATAGTGCCTGACATCCACATCTTTTCCATCTCCAATCTTTCCCCAAGGGTGTTGTCTATCCATAGGAGTAGTAGCCCTCTTTTCATGTGGAGAAAATCCAAACTTCTTCAAGATCTCTGCTACATACTTATCCTGAGAGATGAAGATACCATCTTGTAAGTCCCAAAATACGACAATTGTTGAAACTAAGACACGAAAACAATAACACACAATAGATATACTTTTCAAACGAGTAATCCTTTATTAACTATTATCAACAAAGTATTACAAAGTGTTATGAATACACCTGTTGAATAACAACAAGAAATGAACCCTAGAACAAGTAAACTTGATTCGAGACTCAAGTTTACAAGTGAACCAACGAGTCGCTGATGGACAGCTGAGGCCTCAGTGGTTCAAGTGGGAGAAAGAACTTAGATAAAGATTCCAAGCACAAGGGTTGAATCTTAACTTCTTTCTCATCCCCTATTTATAGTGGTACGGGGTTGTATCCTTAGTGGGGGTAGTTGATACGTGTCATCTTCTGAATGGAAGAGTACAACGTATTAAATGCATGTCCAAATCGAGACATGCCTTTAACTACTTTAGGTAAACAGTTCTGCCAACTGTTCACCTTTTGTCCCACTAGGTCCTCCTAGGCATTGACTTTGAATCTCTTGTTTTGTCCCGCTCAAAACACTTGAGAGATTCTCCCGCCTAAACTATAAGGGTTTGGATAAGCTTTGCTTGATCCAAGTCTCTAGGGTTCTTAAGTGATCTCTGAGTGTTGTCAACTCAGAGATCCTTGAACACCAGTGCATTCCTTTGACATCCCAGCTATCCATAATCGCTGGTGAGTCTGACTTCAGATTGTCTTCGACTTCTCTGACGTTGTCTTTGACTTGAATGATCCTGGTGTGCCAGCTGAGGCTTTGCCTTCCACTGGTCTAGTCTCTGTCGCTGGTCTTCTCAGCGACCTTTCAACACTTAGTCTAATTTAAACAAATCTAGACAGGGCCATAGTTAAAACTTTCATTGGCCCAACAATCTCCCCCTATTTGTTTATAAATTATACTAAGTCTAAAATTATTGTAAGTGAGTACACAGCTTCTTCTTACACATAATTTAACAAACATACCTCAAAGTTTTATTAATCAGAAAGAACCTAGTCTATTACAATAGCACCCTAAGGTGAAAACATAAGCAAAAATAAATAGGTTCTTCAGCGATCAAGACCTTGATCACAGATTCTCTGTGCTTCGACTTTGTCACTCCTAGAGTTAATGACAAGTTCAATTTCAAAATCGAACTCATCAGCTTCTTTGCAATTTCTAAGGATGCCCTGCTTGAGTCTGATCAGCTGAATGGTTGAAGCCAGAGGTAGCTCATTCAAACGCTGAAAAGCATAATCACAGTTACCATTCATAAATACCATACCTGCCTCTGGCTCAGTGTAAACTTGGCCTTCTATGGGTTTGGTGATTTCCTTGGGAAGGACCAAGTTTCTGAGCATCCCATCGACCACTACATCTTCAGTGACCAACCTTTCTGTCAGAGGCCCCATTGGTGTTTTCCTCTTTCTTTGTGTTTGAGAAGATGATTGAGTGGAAAGCTGTGGAGGTAGGGGTACCTTCAGCTTCTTTGCAGTATCTCTTACCCAATTGAGTTTTGCTTGAATGTTTTTCATCATTTGGGCAGGACCAGGCCCAGTCTTCTTTTGGGCAAGAGATAGTATTTCCAACCACTCAGAGAGGCTCAGATCTCTGAGCTTGAAGTCGCTGGAGACTTTATAATTCTGCATGTCATTCTCCCTATAGATAGTCATTACCACCTTTTTGTCTTTGTTGGTGAAGCATGTGTACTTGGTGATACGACCTGGTTCAGATCTCTGGTTGACCAGCCTTTGATATTCTGTTAAGAGGTTGTTCCTCTTAACCTCCAGTTCCTTGAGTTTAGCCAGTTGAGCTTTCTTAGCAGAGGGAGAGAGCTTGTCCAGAGCTTCTTTGCTCCTTAGTTCAGCAGCCCTGATATTTGCTAACCTTTGATGTTCAAGGATTTGGGCTTTGGCTTGCTCTGGGGTGAGTGGTGGTTCATCAGCGCTTTTGAATTTGTTGAGCTCAGAGTTTTTGGAGGGTTTGGATCCACCTTCAGCTTGAAGGGAGTGTAGGGTAATTTCAGGTTGCTCAACTGCAATCCCTTTACCTTTATCTTTCACAGAATCAGCAGCAGGTTTGAAGGATCTCAGTGGAGTGGGTGTTGGTATTTCAGGTGTAGGCTTTTTCTTCTGCTGCTCCCCCGTAGATACAACATCATCATCAGCTTCTTCTTCAGAAGAGGAGGCAGACTTCTCCCCCTCAGGCATAGCCCCAGCAGGTGCTCTGCCTGAACCTGCCTTATTGAAGCGAAGGAACTCCTGGTGAACAAATATGCAAATTTCCTTGAGTTCACCTTGGAGAAGTTCCTGAAGAAGAAGTCTTGAGGGTTCAGCAGCCTGAGCTATGGCTGCAACATTTGCCTTTACCGCTGAGGTTAGAGCAGATGGTATGTACGTCTGAAGACTCTGGTTGATTAGATCAGGTAGTTGTGCCTTCAGAGCGTTGGTCAGCAGTTGCGGAAGCAGTGCGGTCATGGAAGACTCCACTGATGAAGTTAGTGAGGTTTCCAAGTTTATAGTAAGCTCCTCAGCAGCATGAGTCAGGGTCTGGATCTCAGAGAGAAGAGCTTCGTTTGTGACTTTGGGTTTAGTGATGCTGATATCCCCTCTCTTTTCCCATAAAGCCTCAGCAGCCAGTTCCTGTACATCTTTCATTCGTGGGACTTGTGCTGACTTGCGTGAGAGGAGGTATTCCAGCTGTTGCTTAGCCCCCAGCTCCATGACACTTGGTAAGGTGGGAAATGGAACAGGTGCAGGGGAGCTAAGTCTCTGTTCCCATAGCCTTTTGGCAGCTAGTTCTTGAACATTAGGAAGGGAGGGGACAGAGACCGGTGTCAGCTCAATGGAGGACAAGTTGTAGTCATCAGTGCTCATTTCCTCAAAGTCAGAGGTGAAAGGGCCTTCCTCTATAATAAGAACTTCATCATCAGGCAGAGATTCGAAGTCTGAGAGGGCATCAAGATCAATTGTGGCAACTTCAGCGGAATTGTCATCAGCAATCAAGTAGTCATCACTGTTAAGTTGTTCCTGATGAAGATTGTGAGCCTGTGATAAGAGTTATTAGTAACCAGTTGTGAAAAATAATGTAGTTATAGATCACCAGTCGCTGCCCCTAGGAAAGCTGGGTGTGATTATCCAGCCCCCCCCCTAAGGATTTCTCCTTGGGACTCTTTTAATTGTGAAATAGGTATGTTAAGGATCGCCATTCGCTGCCCCTAGGATAGCTGGGTGTGATTATCCAGCTCCCCCTGAAGGATTGCTCCTTGGGACTCTTTTAATGTGAAATAAAAGTGTTGAAGGATCGCCATTCGCTGCCCCTAGGATAGCTGGGTGTGATTATCCAGCTCCCCCTGAAGGATTTCTCCTTGGGACTCTTTTATTGTGAAAATGATATGGGAATGGTCGCCTTTCTCTGCCCCTGGGATAGCTGGGTGTGATTATCCAGCTCCCCCTGAGGGATTACTCCCTGGGACTCTTTTAATTGTGAGTTAATATGAGGGTGAATGGTCGCCGTTTATCGCTGCCCCTAGAAAGACTGAGGGTGATGATTCAGCCTTTCCAAAAGAATAAATTCTTTGGGACTCTTTTATTAATGATGGGGGCCCAGAGTCACTGAGAAGTGCAGAGACTCTGGGTCGGGACTTATATGTGCTCAGGTTGTTGTTTGCCAAGAGCACAGTCCAGAGGTTGAAGGATCATCGGGGTGCGTTAGAAGCACAAGTGAATCATGTCCTAGTGAAGACAAGAGTGTACAGAGAGTCCTAAAGGTCTAGGTGCTGACACAGACACGCTAAGAGTTGAGGCAAACTCTAAAGTACATCACTCTCTCCTACAGATAATGAGAGTGAATGTATGTGGACCTCTGAGAGGAAAAATAAGGGTCAGACTAATACCTGAGTGATATCAGCGTGGAGAGGGATCTTAGTCGTCTTCGCTGACATGGAGACACTAGACTCTGGTTGTTTGTCAGCAATGGGCTCTATTACCACATCCACCAGAGAAGGGGATGGGTTCTTCTTTGTCTTTGTCTTCTTGGAAGGATTAACAGAAGGGGTTTCAGAGGAAAGGGGGATGTCTTTCCTCTTCTTCTTCTTTTCCTTAAGCACCTTGGGCTGAGAAGTAGATTGCACAGAGGTCTTGGACAGAGACTTATCAGCCATACTTTCAGCATTCACCTCAGGTTGAGGGATCAAGGGCTCATCATCCTCAGCAAGTAGTCCAGCAACCTTCATCATATGCCTGGTAAGAGGCACTTCATCTTCAGTTGGAGCTTTTAGTGATGCAGCGGTGATATGATGAGAGGGAAAGGAGTGTAAGGCATCATTGGTGTAGGATTCACCAAGAATATCTTCTAAGACAAGAGAGAGATATCTGGTGTAGCAGATGGTGGCACCACGAGTCTTCTTTCCTTTGTTTTCCAACTTGGCAATGAGATCGGTGTAAAGTATGTGGGCGATTCCAATGTCCAGACCCCAGATTAAGCTGTAGGCAATGGCCAGTTGGGAGCCATTCAGTTGGTCGTGAGAGCCAGTGTTCCCTCCCAGACATTTGACAATGTACAGCATCAGCGTTCTCCATGTGGGAGAGAAGTAGTTGACCTTAATGAGGGATTTGCTTTGGAAGCCAGCAGCAGTGAAAGGGTTTTCCTGATCATCATGAGGCTGAAGGGTGGCCAGAGCTTTTCTCACTGTGGCACTGGTGGGTAAAGCTGATATATTGTTGTTGCAAGGGAGTCCAATGGCTGTGGCAAAAGTTGTGAAATCAAAGGTGAGAGGTTGTGGATGGGTGGAAAGGTTGAAGGTGATTTGGGAAGAGGATGAATCGACTTCAGCGCTGTACCAGAACTCTCGAAGGTATTGTGAGTAACAAGTGGAGGGTTCCTTGGTGATAGCTTCGCCAATGGTGGAGTTCTTGAGGAATTGGAACAACGGATGGTAGAGAGAGTTGTTGTGTTCGAGAAGGGCCACACAGTTATTCAAAGCAATCTTGCCATCTGAGATCTCGAAATCGACGTTAGTGGCGGCTTGTACAACGAAGGTTTGGTTTGGTGAAGAAGACGCCATTGTTGTGAGTTTGAAGGTGGTGAGAGAATGGAGAAGATGAGAAGGTATGAGAGAGAAGATTTTCAAAGTGACACAAAAAAATTTTTTGGGTCAAGGGTTTTAAAAGGTTTAGCCGTTTTCCAATAAGAGCATTAAATGCAAAGATTAACCTTTTTCAGAAACTTGTGGGTCCCCTTGACCTTTCATGGTATACTTGTCCCCTTGGAAAGCGGGAAAGTTGGTGGCATAAAGAGATAATCATTTGAATTTAATATCTGATTAAAAAACATTCCCATTGAAATGTAACTACCTCGTTACATTCAATTCCCTTAAATGCCCAGAGACAGAGGTCATCATCAGATTTATTTGACAATATTGAGCATTCCCAGCTCAGCGACAAGCCTAGTAAAACTTGGCTCAGCCAGCGGCTTAGTGAAAATGTCAGCGAGCTGGTACTCAGTGGGTATAAAATGTAGCTCAATATCACCTTTAAGAATATGGTCTCTGATAAAGTGATACCTGATGTCAATATGTTTGGTTCTGGAATGAAGTACCGGATTATTGGAGATGGCTATGGCACTGGTGTTGTCACAGAATATAGGAACTTGCTCATAGTTAATTCCATAGTCAGCCAGCTGACTCTTCATCCAGAGAACTTGTGCACAGCAACCAGCGGCCGCAACATATTCAGCCTCAGCTGATGACATAGCCACAGAGTTTTGCTTCTTAGCACTCCAGCATACCAACTTTCCTCCAAGGATTTGACAGCTACCAGAGGTGCTCTTTCTGTCAAGGCAGCACCCAGCGTAATCTGAGTCGGAGTAAGCTTTAAGGTCGAAGCCTGAACCATTTGGGTACCAGAGACCCAATGAGGGAGATCCTTTCAAGTACCTGAAAATTCTTTTGACAGCTACAAGGTGGGATTCCTTGGGGTTAGCTTGGTACCTAGCACAGAGACAGGTGGAGAATTGTATGTCTGGTCTGCTTGCTGTGAGATACATCAGTGACCCAATCATGCCTCTATATAAGGTCTCATTGACAGAGACCCCTGAGTCATCAGCTCCCAAGTTGTTGGGAGGAAGCATGGGGCATTTCACTGATGCACAATCAGACAGATCATACTTCTTGAGCAAATCTCTAACGTACTTTTCTTGACAAATAGAAATTCCTTTTGAATTTTGTTTGATTTGAAAACCCAAGAAAAAGGTTAGTTCCCCCATCATGCTCATTTCATATTTTTTGGTCATAAGTTTGGCAAATTGTTTGCTCAAGTTAACATTGGTTGAACCAAAAATTATGTCATCCACATAAATCTGTACTAATATGACGTCACCCTTGGACCTATACGTGAACAAGGTTTGGTCAATGGTACCTCTGACAAATTTATTTTCAAGAAGGAATTTTGAGAGAGTTTCATACCAGGCTCTAGGCGCTTGTTTCAGCCCATAGAGTGCTTTGTGAAGTCTGCAGACATGATTTGGGTAGTCACTGTTTTCAAACCCTGGGGGTTGACTGACATATACTTCCTCTGCAAGTTTCCCATTGAGAAAGGCACTCTTTACATCCATCTGATAAACCATGAAACCCATATAAGCTGCAAAGGCTAGGAAGATTCTGATGGCTTCCAATCTGGCCACTGGTGCGAAGGTTTCATCATAATCAATCCCTTCAGATTGGTTATATCCCAGCACCACGAGCCTAGCCTTGTTTTTTACAATCATACCAGCTTCATCCCTTTTATTTCTGTAGACCCATTTTGTTCCAACCACTTGCTTACCAGCTGGAGCTTTAACCAGAGTCCACACCTTGTTTCTCTTGATCTGATTGAGTTCATCTTGCATGGCAACAACCCAGCCTTCATCAAGCAGAGCAGCAGCCACGTTCTTAGGTTCATCCTCAGAGAGAAAATTTGCAAACAGGCATTCATTTGCAGAGGCGGTTTCCAGAGTTTTTAATTTTCCTCTGGTGGTGACTCCCTCAGAGGGTTCTCCAAGAATATTGACTAGAAGAATATCTTGGTTCCTACTCCATTTGGATTGTGGTGCAGGAGTCTCTGTGGGATCAGGAGTCACTTCAAGTTCAGGGAGTGATGGAGGTTCATCACATGTAATCTCTTCGTCCATGATCTCTTCATCTGATTGAATATCCAAAGTGATAGGATCAGCATTTTCTTCAGAGATTTGAGTAAGAGATTCAACACCAACAGTCTCTGGAGTGATGTCAGAGATGGAGTGAGGATCAAAAGCTTGAACATATGGGAGATCCTTGTGACGACTTTGAGATGATTCCTTGGGATTTGAGAAATCATCTTTGGGATAAGATTTAACTTCATTGAAGTCAATGTCACAATCCTCTGAGTTGGTGTGTGTTATGACAGCGTCAGCTTCATTAAAGGTGACATGAATGGACTCTTCTAGTTCTTGCCTGAGAATATTGAATACTCTGAAAGATCTGGAGGTGGGAGAGTATCCAAGGAAGAATCCATCATCTGATTTTTCATCAAATTTACCCAGGTGATCTTTGTAATTGTAAATGAAAACAGGGCAACCAAAGACATGGAAGTAGCTTACATCAGGGGCTCTCTTCCTATACACTTCATAAGCGGTCTTGCCATGTCTCTTCACAATAATGGATCTGTTTTGTGTGTAGCATGCTGTGTACACAGCCTCACCCCAGAATTGTTTAGGAAGTCTGGATTCGCTGAGCATCGTTCTGGCAGCTTCAATGAGTGTTCTGTTTCTTCTTTCAGCGACACCGTTTTGTTCAGGGGTTCCTGGGTTTGAGAAGTTCTGTGATATACCCTTTTCATCACAAAAGGCTTCCATGGCATGGTTTTTGAATTCTGTGCCATTGTCACTTCTGATAGCCTTTACTCTGCAGTCATTGAGGTTTTCTATTTCTCTGATGAAGGACATGATTCTTTCAGCAGCATCACTCTTTCTCTTAAGAAAGAATACCCATGTGTATCTGGAGAATTCATCTACAATGACCAAGGTATATTTGTTGTGATTGAGGGATTGAGGTTTAACTGGTCCAAACAAGTCCATGTGAAGAAGATGAAGGCACTTGTTAATGGAGAATGATTGTTTTGTTTTGAATGAAGCTCTGTGATGCTTCCCTTTCTCGCAGGCTGAGCAGGGTCTGTCCTTGCTGAAGGTCAGAGAGGGAAGTCCAGCTACCAAATCATTCTTTGCCAGTTTGTTGATGTTTTTGAAGTTGAGATGGGAGAGTCTCTTATGCCAGAGCCAATTTTCGCTATCAGATGCTTTGGCAAGGAGACAGGTGTTCTCTCCTTCAGGGGATGACGTCATGTCAATGACATAGACATCCCTTCTTCTGGGTGCAATTAGAACGACATCATCGTCCTGATTGAAGATAGTTCCTTGGGTCTTTGTGAACAGAACCTTAAACCCAGCATCGCAGAGTTGACTGATGCTAATAAGGTTGTGCTTCAAACCATTTACATAGGCGACCCTTGTGAAGGTAATTCCATTGCAATCCACTGAGCCATATCCTTCAGTGGCCCCTGAGGAGTCATCCCCAAAGACTACTTTTGGACCAGGCTCCTTCTTATATCTATGCAGATATTGTTTAATTCCTGTCATGTGTCTGGAGCACCCGCTATCCAAATACCAAACAGATTTCTTTAGGTATGCCTGCATAGATATAACAAACCAGATTAGTTTCTATGATGAACCCACTTTCCAGTGGGTCCATGCTGTCGCTGACTGGCGACATTGGGTCTTCTGGGCCTTTCTCCCCCTCTTTGGTTGCAATCCCTGGTTTCATGTCGCATGCTGCCACAGATGTCACAACCAGGGTAATGTTCACACTCATCAGAGTGGTGGTCATAAAAGCCACAATATTTGCAGGGAGGATTAGGCCTGTATCCCTGAGAATTTTCTCTGGATTTTGGTTGCTCAGGTCTTCTAGAGGGCCTGTGAGGGGTTTTGGATCTAAGCTGTGTTCGAGTTCTCTGAACAGCGATGATCTCCTCATGCTCTCTAGAAGAGTGTTCAGTGGACTCACATGTGATACACTTGGGTCTCTTGGAACAATCATCTGAGGAATGATTTTTGAACCCACAGTGTTTGCAAGGCCTGAAAGACGTTCTCCCCTTTGAGCTGCTGGAGCTTTCACCAAGGGAGTTAACAGAAGGACTGTTATCCTTGGGGTTGATTTTTTCTTTCAACCCTTTTACCTCTTCCATCAGGGTGAGGAGAAGTTTCTTGGTGGGAGATAACTCTTCGGGGGAAGAGGTGGGTATGTCAGTGTTTTTGGCCACATAAACCTTCTTGTGTGCTTTATCAACAACTTTGGAAGTGAGGTTCCCAGAGGTTTTGAGAACTGGTTTTGGGCCAAGCAAGGAATCTGATGGGTTAGCACCAGCAAGCTTGGGAGTAGCTGATGCGTCAGATTCTTTGTCAGAGTCCTTCTCAACCACAGAGGTGGAGTGAGGAGAAGTGACTTCTGATGGGACAAATTTAACACTGGGCACAGGAATGTGGTTTTTGAACCTACCCTTACCCCCTATGGCTTGAACCACATCTCCTGGAATGGCTTCAGCAACTATTTCTTCCACAGTGGACTGGCCAAGGTTCCATTTTTTAATGGTTTTTCTCAAATCAGCGTTTTCATCAGTCAAAGATTCATTTTCAATGGACAACTTGCTGACCTCATTTTGAAGTTGATTAGCCATGTTCACAAAAGGTTTAAGATTAGCCAGTTCAGATTGGCAAAGATTCAGTTCTGTTTTAAGATTTAGAAACTTATTTAACAGATTTTTTCTTTGTTCTTCAACAAAATGGAGGTCAACAAAGGTATAGTCACTGACATGGTCTCTGTCAGGACCTTCAGGCATAGAGAGTAATCTTTGTACCTTTTTCATGGTGATGTCCACCCATTGGCCTGATCTTGCCTCACTTTTACCGACTGCTGGTTCTTCATCAGCAACAGCCATGAAGGCTCTGACGGTAGTGGTTCCTTCATCCTCAGAGGTGAGGGGTTCATCATCCCAGTCAAAAGAAGCAGCTATCAGACCTTTTTCAGTCTTTTTGTTATCTTTTTTCTTGGCTGCATCATCAGCTTTCTGGTTGAGTTTAATCAGCTCAGCTTTCAAGGCCTTGTATTTTACCTTGTAGTCCTTTTTACCCTCAGAGTCACTGAGAGAGGATTGCTTGAAAGGTGAGGAAGAGAACTTCTTTTTGCTGTTGGTTTTGCTGGATGATGGAAAGCTGGGAGAAGATGTCTTGTTTGACCAGCAGTCCTTTTGGAAATGACCAGTCTTTCCACAAGTGTAACATGACACTTTGGATTTGTCAATCTTGGCAGCTCCAACTCTACCAGATCTTTTGTAGTATCTTTTCTGGTCAGCTAAGAGGGCTCTGTCATGGAATTCAGCATGTAATTCATCAAGGAATTCTTGACTGCTTCTTGTGTCTTCTTCCACGTCAGAGTCACTATCCTGAAAAGAGTGGTTAGCAACAAGAGCTTTTGACCCAGATATAGGAGAAGTAAACCTATCAGTCTCTGATTTGTAAATAGAGTCAATCAGTCCTTCTTCATAATTGTATCTACCAAACAGTTGAGCAAGAGTATCATTCTTTATGGCATTATTTGCTCTCAGGGTTTGGTTAAGGCTAAGCCATTTCCTAGGCAGACTATTGACAAATGTGGCATTAACCTCAGCCTTGGGTAGAACAACACCATTGTTACCTAAATCATTCAGCAAGATCTTAAGTCTAGTGTAAGTTTGAGAAACAGTCTCAGTTTCTAGGGCTTTAAAAGCGTTAAACTTAAGTCTTAAAGCTTGGATTTTGGTCTCTTTGGTCTCTTCTGGTCCTTCATACCCTAGAACCAACTCAGTCCACATTTCTTGTGCGGTATTGCATTTGATAATGGACTTCATGATGTTCTTGGGTAGGCAAGAGACTATGATACTCTTAAGTCTCTTGTCCTGGTTGGCCAAACGTCTATCAGCGGGAGACCATTGCTTAACAGGTTTCTTAATGGGTCTTTCTGGTGTAGAGGTAATAGCCAGTGGTACGTAAGGACCATTTTCTAAGATTTCAAACAAGAAGGGTTCTAAGCCATCTAAGTATATAAGAAATTCACTTTTCCAACTTGAGAAATCTTCTTCATCAAACGCTGGCACATTAGACACATGTGACCCTCCACGATTATCAAGAAGCTGTGGAAGATCATCCTCATTCACACCAGTGCTTACAACAGGTGTAGGCATGGTAGTGGATGTGGTGGCTGGCGCGTTTGTGGAAGTATTTGCTTGGTTTGATTGACCAAATGGTGGTGGGATGGGTGGTATAGTTTCAGTCATATTTGGATCTTGATTTTAAAAACAAGAACGGTTTTTGAAAAGTTTTATAAATCAAACCGCTCTGATACCAATTGTAAGTCCCAAAATACGACAATTGTTGAAACTAAGACACGAAAACAATAACACACAATAGATATACTTTTCAAACGAGTAATCCTTTATTAACTATTATCAACAAAGTATTACAAAGTGTTATGAATACACCTGTTGAATAACAACAAGAAATGAACCCTAGAACAAGTAAACTTGATTCGAGACTCAAGTTTACAAGTGAACCAACGAGTCGCTGATGGACAGCTGAGGCCTCAGTGGTTCAAGTGGGAGAAAGAACTTAGATAAAGATTCCAAGCACAAGGGTTGAATCTTAACTTCTTTCTCATCCCCTATTTATAGTGGTACGAGGTTGTATCCTTAGTGGGGGTAGTTGATACGTGTCATCTTCTGAATGGAAGAGTACAACGTATTAAATGCATGTCCAAATCGAGACATGCCTTTAACTACTTTAGGTAAACAGTTCTGCCAACTGTTCACCTTTTGTCCCACTAGGTCCTCCTAGGCATTGACTTTGAATCTCTTGTTTTGTCCCGCTCAAAACACTTGAGAGATTCTCCCGCCTAAACTATAAGGGTTTGGATAAGCTTTGCTTGATCCAAGTCTCTAGGGTTCTTAAGTGATCTCTGAGTGTTGTCAACTCAGAGATCCTTGAACACCAGTGCATTCCTTTGACATCCCAGCTATCCATAATCGCTGGTGAGTCTGACTTCAGATTGTCTTCGACTTCTCTGACGTTGTCTTTGACTTGAATGATCCTGGTGTGCCAGCTGAGGCTTTGCCTTCCACTGGTCTAGTCTCTGTCGCTGGTCTTCTCAGCGACCTTTCAACACTTAGTCTAATTTAAACAAATCTAGACAGGGCCATAGTTAAAACTTTCATTGGCCCAACACATCTTCTTTCTGCTGAACTTGTAACCCTAGAAAGAAATTCATCTCCCCCATTGCACTCATCTTGAATTTGTCTGTCATTAGCTTGGAGAAATCTGCACTCATCTTTGGATTGGTGGATCCAAAGATGATATCATCAACATACACCTGAACAAGTAAGACATCCTTACCATCCTTCTTTGTAAATAATGTCTGGTCTATGGTGCCCCTTTTGAATCCATTTTCCACCAAATAAGTGGACAATGTACCATACCATGCTCTTGGGGCTTGATGAAGTCCATACATAGCCTTCTTGACTCTATACACCTTGTCTGGATTCTCTAGATCTTCAAAACCAGGAGGCTGCATCACATACACCTCCTCAACAATTGTTCCATAGAAGAAGGCACTCTTCACATCCATTTGATAGACAGTGAAGCCCATGTAGGAAGCATAGGCTAGAAATATTCTAATAGCTTCAATCCTTGCAACTGGTGCAAAGACCTCCTCATAGTCTATCCCTTCCTCTTGTGTATATCCCTGAGCCACTAAACATGCCTTGTTTCTGACCATAATGCCTCTTTCATCTCTCTTGTTTCTTAGAACCCATCTTGTCCCTATAGGTCTAACGTATCTGGGACAATCAACCAGCTCCCAAACATCCTGAATTGCAAATTGGTGAAGCTCATCCTGTATTGCTTCCACCCAACTTGGTTCTTTGAGAGCATCAAATATTTTCTTGGGTTCCTGTGGTGACAGAAAACAGGCAAACAAGCATGATTGAACAAGAGGGCTATCAACCTTCTTGTGTATATTGGCAATGAATCCACCAAGATTCTGATGAGATCTTCTAGTCTGAATAGGAGTCATAATATCACCAATGATTTGAGAAGTAGGGAGATTCTTCATAGTAGAAGTGACAACTCCTCCTTCAACAAGTCTGTTGTCTTCAATCTCATTATCCAAGTTGCCAATATCTTCATCAGACTCTCTTTCATCAATAGTAGGATGAACCTCTTCATATAAATTGTAAGGTTCACCTTGTTCAAAATTAGAGGAGAAAAGATGCTCAAGAGTGTTGTCAACGCCTGAACCTTGGTTGTCAGCGTTTGGGGTATCAACGCCTGAAATGGTGTTGTCAACGTTTGAGCCATCAACGTCTAAATTTGTCCTGTCAGCGCTTGATTTTCCTTTGTCAGCGCCTGAAGGACCATGCATGTTGTTAACTGGTGGTACTTGGGGACCACCATTTTCTTTTCCAGCAGCAGTAGCAGCAGCAAAAGCATTTGTCCATATGGGGATAGTAACATACTCTTGTATGGGAGATGACTTGTCTGCTTGTGATCCAACCTCTTCATTAACCTGTGTACCTGAAACATCAACAACTTGTTCTTCCACAACATTTGAAGTTACCTTCACAATGTCTGGATTAGTGACAGGCATATAATTTAAAGTCCTAGATAGAGGTTCCAAGTCAAACAACCAATTTGGACCACTTTCAGGATCACTAGGTTTACTCTCTAAAAACCTAACATGTAATCTTTCAAGTATACGTTTTTCCTTTTTAAGATAAACCCTATATCCCTTGCTCTGCACTGAATAACCCATGAAATAGCCTTCATCACCTTTTGCACTAAATTTACCTAAGGCATCACTAGTATCAAGTACAACTACATGACAACCAAAAGGTTTAAGAAAACCAATATTAGGTTTTCTTCCCCAATGTAACTCATAAGGTGTTTTGTTCTGTATCTTGTTGACCAATGCTTAATTCTGAACATAGCATGCTGTATTCACAGCCTCAGCCCAAAAAGCCATGGGAAAGTGAGCATCAACCAACATAGTTCTGGCTGCTTCAATTAGGGTTCTATTCTTCCTCTCAGCAACCCCATTTTGCTGTGGGGTTCTGGCAACACTAAACTGCCTAGTAATCCCTTTCTTGGCACAAAAATCATCCAAAAGCTTACTTCTAAACTCACCACCATTATCACTTCTAAGCATTTTAACCTCATTACCAGTTTTCTTCTCTATCTGAGTAATAAAGTCAATTAAAGTGTCAGCAGTGTCACTTTTCATGGCTAAAAAGAAAGTCCAAGTAAACCTAGAAAAGTCATATGTGATGACAAAGCAGTATGATTTACCATTTAAACTCTCTATATTAGTTGGACCAAACAGGTCCATATGTAGCAAGTGAAGTGGTTTAGAACTAGAGTGCACCTGTTTAGACTTAAATGAGACTTTGTGCTGCTTGCCTTTAAGGCATGCAACACAAGAGTGGTCATTGTGGAAAGCCTTTTCAGGCAAAACATCAACCAAGCTAAGTCTCACAAGCCTGTTTATATTCTTAAAGTTTATGTGCCCTAGTCTCCTGTGCTATAGATTACTCTCATCTACTGAAGCTTTAGCATAAAAACTTGACATATTATTATTCATCCAAATTCCATTAAGATTCACATTATAAATGTCTTTATGTCTAGGTGTTCTATAGTCAATATATTTCTCATCTGGGATTTTATAATCCTTACTTAACACCAAGCATTCAGTATCAGTAAACAGAACTTTATTTTTGTTATCACAAACTTGTGATACACTAAAAAGATTGTAATCAAGTTCCTTTACCAGAAACACGTTCTCAAAACGCAAGTTATTGGTGAGAAGAGTTCCTTTGCCTGTGATAGTTCCATATCCTCCTCCAAAGTAAACCTTATCACCATCCTTGATGGGAGTGAAGTTAGTCAGATAATCTTCCTTCCATGTCATGTGCCTGGAGCATCCACTATCCCAATATCCATAATCATTTACCTGTTTTTGAATGCCCTGCACATAAAGAAAACAAATTAGTTTTCTTTGGGAACCCAAGCCTTAGCAGACTTGGATTCATCTGGTTGTTCAACAAGAACAGACTTAGTTCTCATAACAACCTGATATGAGCTTAAACTCATATCCTTTTATCAACAAATAACCCTAAAACATGAAGCAAAATACCGATTTATCTTGCAAAAAACAGTATTATGTGGTATGTTTGTGTTTGTGTACACTTGTGTAGGTAAAAGGATACATTTTCAAGCAAACAAGGAAAAATCAAGCTCAAATGGATGAAAAAGACAAAGAAGGATCAAAGATGACAAGCCATGAGAAGACAAAGGACCTATCTTGACAACATTCAAAAGTTAAGGGACTTAAAGTGTAATTTTGGAAGAGTCAAGATCAAAGTTAAACCTGGTCAAAAGTCAAGTCGTCAAGTCAAGGGATCATTTGTGTTCAAGTTTGAAGCTCAAAGGATCAGAAATGACAAGTTTATAAAGTGCCAAGCTCAAATTATAAATCTGTAAATTCCAGGGACTGAATTCGCCAACAGCAGAAAGTGGTGATCCAAGTGTACACACATTAACCAATCACAATGCAAAGTAGTATGTCACACGGATTGAAGCATAAAATGATGGCAATTAAAGCGCATTATTTCTTCCCCCATTTAATAGAACAAACCGAATCCCAATCAACCACCACAACCAATCACACTCTATAATTTACTTTGATCCGGATCATGACCCTAAAACTCCAACAACTTCCTCCACGTGGCATTTTCCCATTGGACAGAACAATTTATAACTCACCACCCCTGCATGTTCTCTCGCTTATAAATACCTCCTTTTGTACTTCATTTTAAAAAGGATGTAGACTTAGTGTGTAATTAGTTTTCATTCCTTCTTAACTGTGTGTTTTCACACACAGTGAAACACATAGTTAGTTTTCATAGATCAGTTACTTAGTTACATTAGTTGTAACTGAATTGTATCCATATTACTTTCGATAGCAATAAAATTCCTTCCATTTCCTATTAATCATCATACATCTTTGTTACTGTTACATATCATTTTCAAACGTGAATCTCATTGAGTCGAACTTGCTAACAAATGAGTTCAATGGAGTTTGATCGAGATAGTTTTTTGTGATGCACGATACGTAGGCAGCGGATTCACTAACTCAGTTCGAGTTTCGACCGTTTTCGATCCAGTTTTCTACGCAGTTGATTTGATCGAGTAGTGCAGCGTTAGTCTATCAACAAGAGCATTGATTTCAGTAGTGATAATGGAGAGGATCAACATCTTGCTAAGTTGAAGTAGGAGTAGCATTGTTCGTGATGATGGCCTAAGAATCAGTTATAGTACACGCGAGTTCGAGTTAGCGAAGAGTAAAATTTAGTCCACGATAAGTTTGCTGGTGCATGAAGCTGGTCCGACTCATTACAAGCCGTGTCTGGTGAATATGCAAGTGGTGGTGTTGTAGTTTGTAGTCTTGGTTTAGTAGTTCGCAAACTCTTTTTGATTTCTTAGTTAAGCTAGCTCAGCGCTAAGCTTCGCCATCAACGGACTAGACGACGGATGTAACGGTTAAGCACATTTTACTTTCTGTCATTTGTAGTGTAATCTGCAAGTTCTTAGTTTAATGATAGCTAATATTTTGATGTTTAGATTGTAGTGTAATTTTACATTTAGTCTGCTTTATTTGATGTGCTATATGAAACCTTCTTTCTATTTAGTTTAATGCAAAGTTCCAGTAATAGTTTTTTTTAAGTTTCTATTAAGAATTGCTTTGAAAATAAAGTTGACTTCATTTTACAAGTTTAAACCTCAGCTTTGTATATCTGTATATCACCCACGGTCCACCGTTACCATCTGTTAAGCACTATGACTTTCCATTTCGCCAGTTAGATTGAGCAGTTAGTGGACAGTTTACTTCTTTTGGTTATTGGGTTTACTTGTTGGGCTATCAGAATTAGTTAATGAAAAAGGCTCAAATTAGTTTAATTCATTTTTAGTGAGTATAGATTTTATAAAAATTTAGATTTGTTAAACATTTAGATTTTATAAAAAGAATGTTATTTTTACAAGTTTTGGTATTTTTAGAATTGGTTAAATTTTGTAGAATTTTATAAAATTTCATTTGTTAAAAAATAGATTAGTTAGAATTTTATAAAAAAGGTTAGTTAGACTTTGATAAAAAAAATTAGTTGAAATTTTGTTGGAATTTGTTACACTTTCTAGTTGGTTAAGTTTGTTAAATTTGGTAAATTTGTTAGATTGTTGAATTAGTTACATTTTCTTGTTAAATTTGTTAGTTGGTTACTTGTGCTTTGCTTACTAGTTCCTTGTCCTTAATTGAATAAAAACTTGGTATTTGCAATATGTTTTACATATAAGTAGGTAATATTTTTCCTTTTTGCAAGTCTTTGATTGAATTAGCAAATAGAATATCCAAGCAAGTTTAACAACCAAGAACAATTAAAAACCCGATATTGGTTGGACTTTCCATTAGCAAGAACTGAGAAAAAACGAAATGCATTATACACAATTTCAAATGGCGCCGCTGCCGGTTCTTTGACTACACGAGAGACTATCGATTGACGGTTTTCATTGGCTTTTGGGATCCGTTCATTTTGTGAACGTTATTTTTTACGTATCATAAATAAAAAACAAATAAAAAATCAAAAATATAAAAATATATAAAAACTAAAAAATTAACAAAACAATTCTTTTCCTAAAGAATTGACCAAAAATAAAAAAATCCAAAAAGCAATCTTTTTCCTAAGAGATTGCACCCAAAAATATATATTATTGGATTCTCTCGGTTTTTATGTACATATAGTATTTTCTCTTAAAAAACTCATAAATACAAAAATATGTTCTATATATTATTATAAGTAAATACGTATACGTATAAGAACAACCAATCTACATATCTTCCATAAGTATTGCCGAGGCAATACACCGTGTTGAGGGGCGTTCCGGTCCTTGACACGTGTATCGATCAAACAAAATAAAGCAAGAATAGATAAATACTCTCAATAAGCAACAATTCGAAGAATACGAACATTTAAGTGAATAGAAAGGCGATGTGCTATAAAATGCCATCTAAGGGTCAATAGGTACTTAAGTGCTTCGCGCCACCTAACCCCCCGTTCACTTGTAAGTATTCTAAGAAGGACGGCTTCATTGAGGGTCTTGCACCCAAGTAGTACATACGTATATTGTTATTTTCTTGTGGATATTTAATATTGAAACTCGAAGAGGATAATCCATTTCTCTTCAAAGTCACACGAGAGCTTCTCTCTCATTCCTCGTATTGAGTTGCATGCTCACTCGCGGGCGTGCACAAATACCGATTGGTGTACAACCTCTTCCTCCGAAAAGGAAGAAAAAGAGAAAGAGTAAGACCACCATCGTCCACCAAGCCGATCACGAGAATCTTGCTTTGACTCCACCACGAGAAGCCATGGCTATTGATAATCGCACTTTGTATGAACGTATGCAATCCAACATTCATGGATATTCTAGTGCCATTAAGATTCCCGACTTTCCCGCAAACACATTTGAGCTACATACATCTATGATCAATATAGTTTCACAATTACCTTTCTTTGGTAACAAGAATGAGGATCCTCATGCTCACCTTAAGAGATTCCTTTCTCTTTGCAATACCATTAAGCATAATGGGGTTCCACATGAGGTGATTAGGTTGATGTTAGTGTCATTTTCCTTAGAGGGAGTTGCTAAGCATTGGTTAGACACCCAACCACCCGATAGTATCATCACATGGGATGGTTTCACCACTAAGTTTTTGAACAAGTTCTTTCCTCCACATAAGACTATGGTTTTGAGGACTTTGATTATGGGCTTTCAACAAAAACCTAGTCAATCCTTTAGTGATGCTTGGGAAGAGTATAGTGAGTTGTTGAGGCGATGCCCTAATCATGGATTGGATCAAGTTCACCAAATCAACCTCTTTTATGATGGCCTTAAATCTCACCACCAAGATTCACTCAATGCTTCCGCGGGAGGGAATATTCTTCTTAAAACCTACCAAGAGGCTTTGGTCATCATTGAGAATAAAGCAATGGTTCAAACAAACAATCCATTTGAAGAAAAGGTTCATGTTATCCAAAACAATTCTCAAACTCCTTGTGACAACCAACTCCTCAAGTTTCAAGAAGAGATTTTTCAAAGGATGGATAGAGATAGTGAGAGGAATTTGCAAGTACAACAAGAAATGCTTCAAGCTTTTAAGAGCATGTCCTTGAACAATTCTTCAAATAATGTGAATGCCATTGCCCTTTCTTGTGTAACTTGTGGAGGTCCCCATTCTTATGAACAATGTGATAAGGTGCAAGTGTATCAAGGGGAATGCTATGCTTACCAAGAGGAACATCGTGAACACTTCAAGCCTAATATCAATCCAAATAACTTTTCTTACAAATCCCAAAATTACCTTACTCCACTCGGATTCCCACCCCAACCACCCACCCAAATTCCACAAAATACTCCTCAAATTTTACCAAGGAATCAAGGGCAAAGACCACCATACCAAGGAAATACCTACAAGGCACCCAATCAATTTCAACCTCAAGCAAATACCTTTTATCTACCAAATCAAGGATTTAACTCCCAACCTTTACCTTTCCAACCTCAAGGTTTTCAAGGTCATGTGCCACAAGAGTATAACACAATGGATCTCTTGCAAAAAATGAATCAAGAGAATGAAAGGAAGTTCCAAGCTATGGAGAAGAAAATGAATGACCAATTCAATAGGGTTTTGGTGGTATTAAATCAAAGACCACAAGGGGCTTTACCTTCCAACATACAAACAAACCCACGGGCCAATGTCAATGCTATTACAACAAGGAGTGGAACAACAACAAAGGATCCTTCACGTCCTAAACCTACTATTGTTCAACCCACTTGTGCTCCTACTTGTGACAAGCCCTCTACCTCTACTTCACCACCTCAAAATGCTCCCATTTCTCCAATTTCAAAGCCTATTCATGAAACACTCAATAAGGAAAATCCTTCATCCACACCTCAACCACAACCAAAACTAAGTCTTCCTTATCCCTCAAGATTGAGAAAAGAAAAGCTTAAGAACAAGGATGATATCCAAGTTTCTAACTTTTTGAGGATGTTCAAGCAACTTAACATCAATATCTCCTTTGCGGAAGCCTTATCCAATATGCCTAAGTTTGCTAAGATGATTAAGGACTTGCTTTCTAACAAGGAAAGATTGGTGGATTTGCCTAATGCTTCTTTGAATGAAAATTGCTCCGCGGTTTTGCTTAAGAAGTTGCCTACTAAGCTTGGAGATCCGGGGAGGTTTTTGATTCCTTGCAATTTCCTTGGGGTGGAAAATTGTATGGCTTTAGCGGATTTAGGAGCAAGCATAAATCTTATGCCATTATCGGTTTGGAAGAGACTTTCACTTTCCGAGCTCACTCCCACTAGGATGACTCTTGAATTGACCAACCGTACTATAGCTTATCCGGCGGGAATTGCGGAGGATGTTTTTGTTGGGGTTGATAGATTTACTTTTCCCGCGGATTTTGTGGTAGTTGATTATGATATGGATCCGAGAGTTCCTTTGATTGTTGGTAGGCCATTTTTGAGAACGGGTCGAACTCTAATAGATGTGGCGGAAGGTGAACTCATAATGCGGGTAGGAGATGAAAGAGTTGTGTTTAACACGGGGAAGTTGTCTAAGAAATCCAATGAACACGAGACCGTGAAGCATATTGATGTTATTGATAAGGAGGTAAATCAAGTTGATATCCTTGATGAAGTTTGTGGTGAATATTTTCATGAAGCTTGCACAAGTGGTAATTATGATCCTCCATATGTTGAGACCATAGCTTCCATTACTTCATCCTTGGAATTTCATGAACCTCAAGAGCTAAACTTTGGTGAAACTCCATATGACAATCCACTTTTCCATGATAATGATGATATTCATGCGGATTTTAGTGATGAAGAATCTCTTCTTTGTGATACACCAATATATGATGACTATAGTGATGATGAGATTTTTACTTGTGACTCTCCATTTGTTGATGATCATACTTCTTTGGGTTTTGAGGAATCACCAATCTTTGATAGACCTATCTATGATGTTTATGGTGATGAGGAGGATTCTATCATTGATGAGATTGATGAGTTTTTAGAGGTGGATATACCTTTTGAGTATACTCTTGGATATTTTGATGAGGAGGGGGACATACTCTATTTAGAATCTCTATTGCATGAAGATCCTTTACCTTCTTCCTTGCCCATCTCAACCTTTCAAAGTGATAAAGGAAAACAAGTCATGATGGTTCCTTCCAAGAGCTTGTTGTTACCCATTCCTTCACAACCTTTCTCTCACAATGTGATTTACAAAGGAGAATCTTCTAAGGCAACCAACACTTGTTGTTTTCCCATCAAGGAACGGATTTTTGATCCTGGTATAGAGCTTGCTAAACCATCTCAGTATCCGCCTGATGCAACAAAAGGAAAACTTGTGAAAGATTTGAGAGTTTTACACTATCACCTTGGGAAGAACATATGGGAAACCATTTTAGAGAACTACACCTCATTCTTTTCACCATTGCTTGGGAAGCTAGTTGTTGAATTGTGTTATAAGTGGGACGGTAATTATGTATTTGATCCTAGGGGATATTTATGGAGTTTTGATAAATGAACACTTGTTTTACCTCATCATAGAGATTTTTCTTAAAAAGGGCAAAATTTTTCTTCTCCATGATAGGTTTTAGACACTTTTAAGTGTGGGACGAGTCGAGCTAGAGACTCATTAACTCAAGCATCGTATAACTAGGTTTAGAATGTTGTAGGTTAGAAATAAAGGTATAGACTTGGAGATAAGTGTAGGGGAGCCCTTCTTTTGTCTTCATGATTGTTTGTAGGGTTGCTCACTCATCTCATGCTTTGGAGCTTATGGAGGAGGCCCTTGTATCCGGTTCACTTCGTTACTATAGTGATTTTTCATTGACACCTTGTGCTTAAACATGATTTCACTAATAGTTGTCCTTTCCTTAACTTGGGTTAAGCAAAGTCTATTCATTGTCATAAGTGTAGGGGAAGTTTTTATACTTCCATGCTCTTAAACATTGAGGACAATGTTTAGCTTAAGTGTAGGGGGGTCTTCTATCGAAGTGACCTTACCTAGAACTTGTCATTGTCTTGCATGATAACATGAAAATTGAATTTTCAACATTTTTCAAATTTTTGATCTACTTTGGCCACCAAAAATATGCATTCATAATTTTTGCATCAATCATTTTTCATTTGCATTGTATATATTTCTTCTTTTATCTTTCATCAAAATATAAAAAAAAATATATATATATATATTAAAACATGGTTTAACAAATTTAGATTTCTTTGACATATTACGCCCGCCATGGATATTTTGACTCAACCCGAGTTTGCTTATCTTAGCATTCTCTAGCTAGTATCCTTAACCATGTAGTCCTTCATTGGTCTATTAGGCTAAGCATCCACCAATTTCATTATTTGAGATTTTAAATTTGTGGAGAATAGGAAATGATAGAGTTGAAGCAAGTGTAAAAGGGCTAGATAGACTTCATGACAATTACTTGTGGCTAAACCCTTCTCTTCTTTGCCTCTAATTTCTTCGCATGTATATAATTGTTAATAAATAATCAAGTACGGTTTTAATTGGTTTGTAATCTCTTATGCATTTTTGGCTAATCATTTATGGTTGATATGAGTACGTCTTAAGATTCTAAGTTAGCACGTTTTATGTGTACTAGACTTATGTCATGCTCCATACTTAGCGGGTGTTTTTCCTTTTCTTCTTTTCAACTTTCTTAATTCTGAACATAGCATGCTGTATTCACAGCCTCAGCCCAAAAAGCCATGGGAAAGTGAGCATCAACCAACATAGTTCTGGCTGCTTCAATTAGGGTTCTATTCTTCCTCTCAGCAACCCCATTTTGCTGTGGGGTTCTGGCAACACTAAACTGCCTAGTAATCCCTTTCTTGGCACAAAAATCATCCAAAAGCTTACTTCTAAACTCACCACCATTATCACTTCTAAGCATTTTAACCTCATTACCAGTTTTCTTCTCTATCTGAGTAATAAAGTCAATTAAAGTTTCAGCAGTGTCACTTTTCATGGCTAAAAAGAAAGTCCAAGTAAACCTAGAAAAGTCATATGTGATGACAAAGCAGTATGATTTACCATTCAAACTCTCTATATTAGTTGGACCAAACAGGTCCATATTTAGCAAGTGAAGTGGTTTAGAACTAGAGTGCACCTGTTTAGACTTAAATGAGACTTTGTGCTGCTTGCCTTTAAGGCATGCAACACAAGAGTGGTCATTGTGGAAAGCCTTTTCAGGCAAACCATCAACCAAGATAAGTCTCACAAGCCTGTTTATATTCTTAAAGTTTATGTGCCCTAGTCTCCTGTGCTATAGATTACTCTCATCTACTGAAGCTTTAGCATAAAAACATGACATATTATTATTCATCCAAATTCCATTAAGATTCACATTATAAATGTCTTTATGTCTAGGTGTTCTATAGTCAATATATTTCTCATCTGGGATTTTATAATCCTTGCTTAACACCAAGCATTCAGTATCAGTAAACAGAACTTTATTTTTGTTATCACAAACTTGTGATACACTAAAAAGATTGTAATCAAGTTCCTTTACCAGAAACACGTTCTCAAAACGCAAGTTATTGGTGAGAAGAGTTCATTTGCCTGTGATAGTTCCATATCCTCCTCCAAAGTAAACCTTATCACCATCCTTGATGGGAGTGAAGTTAGTCAGATAATCTTCCTTCCCTGTCATGTGCCTGGAGCATCCACTATCCCAATATCCATAATCATTTACCTGTTTTTGAATGCCCTGCACATAAAGAAAACAAATTAGTTTTCTTTGGGAACCCAAGCCTTAGCAGACTTGGATTCATCTGGTTGTTCAACAAGAACAGACTTAGTTCTCATAACAACCTGATATGAGCTTAAACTCATATCCTTTTATCAACAAATAACCCTAAAACATGAAGCAAAATACCGATTTATCTTGCAAAAAACAGTATTATGTGGTATGTTTGTGTTTGTGTACACTTGTGTAGGTAAAAGGATACATTTTCAAGCAAACAAGGAAAAATCAAGCTCAAATGGATGAAAAAGACAAAGAAGGATCAAAGATGACAAGCCATGAGAAGACAAAGGACCTATCTTGACAACATTCAAAAGTTAAGGGACTTAAAGTGTAATTTTGGAAGAGTCAAGATCAAAGTTAAACCTGGTCAAAAGTCAAGTCGTCAAGTCAAGGGATCATTTGTGTTCAAGTTTGAAGCTCAAAGGATCAGAAATGACAAGTTTATAAAGTGCCAAGCTCAAATTATAAATCTGTAAATTCCAGGGACTGAATTCGCCAACAGCAGAAAGTGGTGATCCAAGTGTACACACATTAACCAATCACAATGCAAAGTAGTATGTCACACGGATTGAAGCATAAAATGATGGCAATTAAAGCGCATTATTTCTTCCCCCATTTAATAGAACAAACCGAATCCCAATCAACCACCACAACCAATCACACTCTATAATTTACTTTGATCCGGATCATGACCCTAAAACTCCAACAACTTCCTCCACGTGGCATTTTCCCATTGGACAGAACAATTTATAACTCACCACCCCTGCATGTTCTCTCGCTTATAAATACCTCCTTTTGTACTTCATTTTAAAAAGGATGTAGACTTAGTGTGTAATTAGTTTTCATTCCTTCTTAACTGTGTGTTTTCACACACAGTGAAACACATAGTTAGTTTTCATAGATCAGTTACTTAGTTACATTAGTTGTAACTGAATTGTATCCATATTACTTTCGATAGCAATAAAATTCCTTCCATTTCCTATTAATCATCATACATCTTTGTTACTGTTACATATCATTTTCAAACGTGAATCTCATTGAGTCGAACTTGCTAACAAATGAGTTCAATGGAGTTTGATCGAGATAGTTTTTTGTGATGCACGATACGTAGGCAGCGGATTCACTAACTCAGTTCGAGTTTCGACCGTTTTCGATCCAGTTTTCTACGCAGTTGATTTGATCGAGTAGTGCAGCGTTAGTCTATCAACAAGAGCATTGATTTCAGTAGTGATAATGGAGAGGATCAACATCTTGCTAAGTTGAAGTAGGAGTAGCATTGTTCGTGATGATGGCCTAAGAATCAGTTATAGTACACGCGAGTTCGAGTTAGCGAAGAGTAAAATTTAGTCCACGATAAGTTTGCTGGTGCATGAAGCTGGTCCGACTCATTACAAGCCGTGTCTGGTGAATATGCAAGTGGTGGTGTTGTAGTTTGTAGTCTTGGTTTAGTAGTTCGCAAACTCTTTTTGATTTCTTAGTTAAGCTAGCTCAGCGCTAAGCTTCGCCATCAACGGACTAGACGACGGATGTAACGGTTAAGCACATTTTACTTTCTGTCATTTGTAGTGTAATCTGCAAGTTCTTAGTTTAATGATAGCTAATATTTTGATGTTTAGATTGTAGTGTAATTTTACATTTAGTCTGCTTTATTTGATGTGCTATATGAAACCTTCTTTCTGTTTAGTTTAATGCAAAGTTCCAGTAATAGTTTTTTTTAAGTTTCTATTAAGAATTGCTTTGAAAATAAAGTTGACTTCATTTTACAAGTTTAAACCTCAGCTTTGTATATCTGTATATCACCCACGGTCCACCGTTACCATCTGTTAAGCACTATGACTTTCCATTTCGCCAGTTAGATTGAGCAGTTAGTGGACAGTTTACTTCTTTTGGTTATTGGGTTTACTTGTTGGGCTATCAGAATTAGTTAATGAAAAAGGCTCAAATTAGTTTAATTCATTTTTAGTGAGTATAGATTTTATAAAAATTTAGATTTGTTAAACATTTAGATTTTATAAAAAGAATGTTATTTTTACAAGTTTTGGTATTTTTAGAATTGGTTAAATTTTGTAGAATTTTATAAAATTTCATTTGTTAAAAAATAGATTAGTTAGAATTTTATAAAAAAGGTTAGTTAGACTTTGATAAAAAAAATTAGTTGAAATTTTGTTGGAATTTGTTACACTTTCTAGTTGGTTAAGTTTGTTAAATTTGGTAAATTTGTTAGATTGTTGAATTAGTTACATTTTCTTGTTAAATTTGTTAGTTGGTTACTTGTGCTTTGCTTACTAGTTCCTTGTCCTTAATTCAATAAAAACTTGGTATTTGCAATATGTTTTACATATAAGTAGGTAATATTTTTCCTTTTTGCAAGTCTTTGATTAAATTAGCAAATAGAATATCCAAGCAAGTTTAACAACCAAGAACAATTAAAAACCCGATATTGGTTGGACTTTCCATTAGCAAGAACTGAGAAAAAACGAACTGCATTATACACAATTTCACAACCCCTTGTTCATCCCTCTTGGGATGAAATACCCAGTTAACCCCAATAGGTTTTGTAATGACCTTTGAAATGTAATTAAATCTGTTGCAGGTCATAGAAATCCCATTATCATTAGGGTTTTGATCTTGCTTAGTTCTCCATGTCAAGCTTGAAGAAGCTTTAGACCCCTTACCCTGTGGTTGCAAATATTTAGGTCTGGTCACGTTTCTGTGAGCGTTGGATTTGGTCTTGTCAATGCTGAAATTACCCTTGTCAGCGTTGAACCTAGGGTTTTCTACAGAAACCCATTGCCTATTAGACCAAGTATTGGTCTTCTGAAATGGTCTTTGTCCATGAGTATTAGACCCTCTAGTGAAGAATGGGGCTGGTCTAACAACTTGTGGACTTTTCTCCACACAAGTTTTGGGTTTGACAACGTTTGACCTTTTAACAGCGTTGACCTTGGAAGCGTTGACACACTTATATGCTAAATGTGAAAAGCTACCACAAGTGTAACAGGCTTTTCTAGACACAACCCTAGGTCTAGAAGAGAAGAAGCCTGTTCCATCATTACTAACTTGGCTTTTAGGTGACCTAGTATTCATATACATTTCTGCATACTTAATGCTAGGTTTTCTAACAGTGTTTGAGCCAAGGTCAACAGCCTTACCAGTGATTGGGTTTGTTACCTTAATAGGGGTTGACTCATTTGGACTTTCACATAACAAGCCACCCTTAACAAACAAGGTAGGGTTGGCTTTCTTCCATTCATTCAAGTCAGTCAACTTCTGTTGATACTCTTCAACTGGGGTAATGACTCTTGGTGGAGGAATAAATTCCTCCTCTTGGAGTTCTGGTAAACCAGTCCAAGATAATTCCTTTCTTTGGACTCCATAGAAGTCCCCAACTGGTGGTGGAACTACAGTATAGTCTTTCATCCCAATCCTAGTCATGTCCTTAGGATCCCTTTGTTTATTAACACATTCTCCTAGGGTTTGTGTGGCCTTATCAAATCTCTGAATTTTAAGGCCAACATTATCCTTATTCTTAATGGCTTTATCTAACTTAGCCTGTAACTCACTATTAACCCTTTCCATGATGTTCGTAACATCATTACTAGCATCTAACTCATGTTTTAAGATATTTATTTTATCTTTTAAGTCAAATTCCATTTTCTTGTACTCAGAAACTGTCTTCTCAGTTTGAGTGAGAGCAATTTGATAGTTAGACAATTTACATCTCTCAGTACTCACATCATCTAACAATCTTAACACTTCTTTGTTAAGTTTTTCAGTATTTAACCTACAACCCTTACTACAAAAAGCATCATCGTATACCTCATTATCTGATGAAGAGGAGGAGTGTGCCATGAGAGCATATTGAACATGCTCTTCTTCTTCTATCTCAGCAACCAAAGCTTTTTCCTCTTCCCCATCCTTAGCTAAATAGCTCTAGTCCCATCCCATACCATCAGTTTCTTGAACTGCTACCATTGCCTTAGGATCTCGAGCCTTAACAATTTGGCTTGAGGGTTTGCCAGCATCAGATCTTCTTGGAGATCTGCATTCCCTCATGAAGTGCCCTATACGATGACAATTGTAGCACTCAACCTTGGATTTATCAAATCCAGCAGTATCCTTTGCATTAAAGGTCATCTTCTTCTTAAACCTTCTATTCCACCTGTTTGCTCTTATACTAGCAAGAGCCATGTTCCACTTAATATCCATCTCCTCCAAGTGCTCATCACTTATTTGCTCAAGGTCCTCATATGTAATCATTGAACCATTGGGCAAAGAAGCAATGTAAGAACATACAGTATCCAGATCCAAACCAGCAGGTTTAACTCTTGGTGAGTCACTTTTGTATGTGTCAGCGTCTGAATATGAGGCGTTGACAAGACATGTTCCAGTGTTGACACATGTTGATCCAGTAACTGGATGCATGTAAGAGTCCTTCTGATTAAATTGGCCTTCACTATGTGAGAAGAAGGCCATTTTGCTATTAGTAGACTTACTTCCATGCTCCAAAAGAGTTTCATTCTCCAACAGCCTTAGTTTGTTGTAGATATCATCAAAAGTAGAACTTTTGTGAGTGTTATTGGCAAGTATAGATCTTGTCTCAATCTTCCACGCATCACCAAGACTTTTAAGAAAAGTGGCATTAATGTCAACATCACCAAGTTGTGTCCCCATGAAGGACAACTTGCTTGTAATGTCAAGCAGTCTGCTTCTCACACTGCTAAGCTTCTCATTAGGTTGAGCCTTGAAAACAGCATACTCATGCATGAGTTGCTTCTTCTTCTCTTCCCTAGTATCATCATTGCCACCATATGCAACTTCAAGAGCTGCCCAAAGGTATTTTGCAGAATCATAACCTCTGTATTTATGCTGGTTCTCTTGTCCCAAAGAGAGTTTCAGAATGTTTAGGGTTTTCATATCAACCCTTCTCTTTGCTATGTTTTCAGCAGACACAACTCTACCATCACCAGGTTTTTCTTTCTTATCTGCTTCTGGACATCCAGCAACAGCAGTTCTTGTAGCAATGATAGCAGCAACCTTTTCAGCTTTATTGAATGTGTTTCCATATTCAATTATCTCCCAGAGAGTGTAGTCATAGATTCCCAGATATTGCTCAAAGTTGAATTTCCACAACTCGAAGTTGGTTGCATCAAGCATGGGAATCTTGATGTTTGGTAAAGGTGAGGAGGAGGAGGTTACTTCTAGATTTGACATGATGTTATTAGGGTTTTGTGAAAATTAGGGTTTTGGTGATTTTAGGGTTCTTGTGTTCTTTAAGATCAAAAGTTTCTCAACAAGCTCTGATACCACTTGTTGATCCCAAACTTAGATCGATTTAGCTTTATGTATACGAGATTAGATCAAGTAATACACGTAGAGAAACCTTTGTATATGTATAAATTAATCTAAGTGTTATGCAGAATTAACACTTAAACAAGAACACACAAAGATGTAAACAAACTTTCACTTTGATTAATGATAATAAACTTGCTTGCAATGAAAGTGTTTAACGTATGAAAACTTATATTGAACAATAACCTAAAGGTCTTCTTTTATAGACATAAGAAGCCTTGTAAAAGAGTCTACGTATCAACTATTCTAGGTAAAGATAATTATAGAAAATACAATGTTGAACTTATCCTTACTAGAAACAAACTAGAAACAATATACGCGTAGACTAAATCTTTCAATCAGTGCTTGTCTTTAATATATCAACGCTTGAATTCTTCTTGTCAACGCTTGATCTGTCAGCGTTTGTTTTCTTCCTATCAACACTTGTTTTACTATTGTCAGCGCTCAAGTGAACTGGCTATATTTTATCCCCAATAAAATGATACCTTGCCCATCATTGACATCTTAAACTTGGAAGACATGAGTGTCCCAAACTCATCCGATAAGGTTTGGGTCGAGGCAGCAAATAGAATATCATCAATATATATTTGTACCATAATCATATCTTTACCTCGTTTCTAAATGAACAGCGTGGGATCCACCTTGCCTTTAGCGAAGCCTTGCGTTATGAGGAATTGTGAAAATAGATCATACCATGCGCATGGAGCTTGCTTCAACCCATAAAGAGCCTTCTTAAGCTTGTACACATGATTAGGATATTTAGGATTCACAAAACCATCCGGCTGTTTAACATAGACCTCTTCCTTGATTTCACCATTAAGAAATGCAGTCTTCACATCCATCTGATAGACGATCATATTCATGTGAGTTGCATAAGCAAGGAATAGTCTAATAGCTTCCAAACGGGCAACAGGTGCAAAGGATTCCATAAAGTCGATGCCCAATAATTGCTTTTATCCACGAGCTACTAGTCGAGCTTTGTTCTTCAATATTCCGCCTAACTCGTCGAGTTTCACCTTGTAAACCTATTTCAAAGTGAGTAACTGCACTTGATCCGGGCATGGGACAAGTTCCCATACTTCAAGATGTAGAAATTCATTGAGTTCTTCTTGCATAGGTTCTATCCAACAGGATTGAGTAAAAGCTTCTTGCCATGTCTTAGGTTCAACTTCAGTGAGAAAAGCATCAAAATGACAAAACATTGCATTTTCTTGTAACTGACTTCGTGTGGATAACGGTCGATTAGGGTCACCAATAATAGAATCTATAGGATGATCCTTTGTCCACTTGCTGTCATGTTCACGAATCCGTGGATTGGAGTAGACCGTAGTAGGAGCTTCCTCTGAGGTGGACGACCCGACTTGATTATGGTCGGGAATTGGTACACCAAAGAATGGAAGTTCACGCATTTGAGCGAATTCCAAATCATGATCATCATCATCCTCTTCATCATCAGTATGCATGACGTGAGTAGTTGATTCGGGTGTTGGTTGAGAATTACTCGTTTGTTGGAAACTCACTTTATGTGACGACATTTAAGAATTCCCATTAGTTATCATAGTCACACACGCTTAGACTAGACTAGGTTCGATGTATAGTTTAAGGTGCGTGTGTGACTATATATACCCCTCCTTAGCTTCCAAGGAGGGGTGTTGCTTGTGTTTTTATTATTTCAATACATTTACATTTCTCACACACAACCACTCTTCTCTCTCTCTCTTTCAACAATGGATACCACCACCATATTCCACCATGTTAGACCACCGGATCATATTTAGCAAATCTACATTTGGCATCAGAGCCTTGGTTCATTCCTTGGATCATGTTTTTGTTTCGATTTGGTGGTCTAATTTTTTCGTGTCTCGTTCTATCAAATTTTTTTTTGGTCCAATCTGTCACAACTTTTTGTCACGTCGTCTTATTCTTTGTCCAAACAGTCCAAACAGTCACGATGTTTTGTGGTAACAATTTATTAATTAATACTCTTTCTCGGTTTCATCATATCATGGTAAAAGTTAATTCAAATCTTGTATTTCCACTGTTTCTGGGTCTCTTTATTCTTGTTTATGCAGATAGATAAGATCAAAAGTTTACAGATCCATATTTTTCGGGAAAACATGAAAAAGGGTCAAAACCCTTTTCCGATTGGGTTTCTGACAACTTTTCCGATGGGGATTCAGATGGGGATTCCGATGGGGATTCAGATTACGCTTATTCCTATGATTATTCAGATGGCCATTCCGATGATTATTCGGATAGCCATTCCGATGAGGTGTTTGATTTATTCCGATGGGGAGTTAAAACCATTCCGATGATGAATACAAACCATTCCGATAGAGACTTACACATTCTGATGATCATTTTTTTTCTGAAAAACATTACTTTGACTCAAAAACAAAAAAACATTCCGATGGGATTTTTTTTTGACATTCCGATGGACTGCTTTTTAAAACTAGTGGACCAAAACGGTGACCAAAACAAAATCCATCACAACCGAGTCAACTCGGTAATTACCGAGTTGACTCAGTTAACTCACTGAGTCGACTCTACACTGAACAAATTTAACTCACCACCTTTTATCTCCACAACTCCAACTAATCATCTATTCTAATTCCCTTCGACACCTATCCCATCTACAAACTTTCAAACCTTAAAATAAAATCAGCAAACAGTTTAAAAGATCTCAGATTCATTTTTCGTGTTTGCACATGCATGCCAAGATCTATTCAGATCTATTCACGAATATCAATCATCATCATAGATCCATGTTTGGTGTTAACCAAGTGTTATATACGAAATAAAATAAAGATTTATAACAAAATTGTTATAATCAATATTTCGTTTCGATTCATTAAATGAAACCAACATGCATGATCTCAATTAACCTTACCCGAGACCTCAACATAGAGATCTTGAAAATCGTTCTTGATGCCTTCGCGCGAGAAGGATAACAAATGGGTTCGTTTGGGTTGATTGATTATAGGAGTCGGTTATTCAAGAAGATGTGTGATTCAAGATTCTTTATTTAGATTCGTGATCTATCATTGTGTTAGCACAATATGGGTGATTTGGTTATTATGAATCTGAGATGATAAGGTTTGATTATTGAGTTTGATAGATTGATGAGATTAGCAGATGAGATATGGGTGGAAAGAAAAGGGGCGATATGTTTGAGGTGTGTGACAGATGGGAGAGACGTGAGTTTGGGAGGCGGAGTAAACTATGTGGAGGATATGAGTTTAGGGTTAAGTTAATATGTGAGATATTTTAGGATTGTGAAGTGTTATAAACCAATTGGTATGGACCGGGTATTTTGCATCAAAATTGGGCCATGACTCATGTGTATTTAACTATGACATGGGATTTGATTTTTAACAAATATTGGGCTGTATGACTTGCATACACACAAGTTTTTTAAAAACAATTTTGTAAGTTTTTAAACTTTGTATGTATTTAGTTATACTATGGTCATTATTGGGACGAGACAACAAGTGAAGTGACAAAGTGACGAGACAACGTGACAATATTTATTTGAGACGAGACCAAGAAAAAAAATTGGGCGATTTTTTTTTTGTGGCTACAGATTTCGTTTGATCGGGTATTAATTACGTGACATTGAAGACGGATTTTTTTTGAAGGCGTGTACTTATTTTATCTTTCATAGATAACTTGCTCATGCTTCATATTAGAATGAAGACTTGTTTATCTGGTTTCCGGGTTCGGGGTGGTTGGTTGATGACTCGGATAACTATCACTTAAAGGGGTTACATTGTTGTACTCAGTGTCACGCGCTTAGTCGACGTGGATAATTTCAAGAGGTGTTGTGCTTATAGACTTCTTCAGTGATGCATTGAGTACTTAGAGATTTCTCCACCGTTCTTCATTCAACAATAGTGCAAGCTTAAGTCACAAGATCGAAGGATTCTTATTCAGTTTCACGTTTGATGTATCCGGTTCATTCTTTCAGTGGTCACTTCAAATTGCTTTCACGTGGGATGGTAAAGGTGGCCATGGAGAGTTTATGAGAAGAGATTTTCGATCAACAGCTGATTCTCACAAAATATATAACTCAGCTTATTTATTATTCTCACGAGATTTCAGGTTCAGGTACGTACAATTTATTGATGGTTCCGGGTTTCGAAACCATCAAAGGGGAAGAAGAAGACACATTGAACGCACAACGAGTACACGTAATGAACTTCATACCTTCTTTTGATTTGAAGACATTCCGGGATGACATTTGTCATAGCCGCAGAGAAAATCAGTGTTTTAACTCGTGGCGTTATCAATCTCTAAACGGTACACTACTGATTCGAGGTTTAATTGTTTGATTGTTGCAATTATTCATCATCATTATCCTATATGCACTCCTGGGACTTAATTGACTCTGGTGCATCTCCGGAAGAAGATATGTGCATTTCCGGGACTTAATTGACTCTCGTGTTACGATGTCAACTTCATGAATGGGATAAAGTGTCCACTTCAGTATTTGAGCTTCATAATGGGGATTGATTTACTTTCTTCAACTATGTGGGGGAAGAAATGTCTTGATTCTTTCTGGTATGCATAACTTGAACTCTCAAGGGGAAGAAAAATTCAGAAGAATTATTCAAGCGTGAGAAGAAAAGTTGTTGATCTACTTGGTGTGCCCCAAACTTTCAATCCTTCTTAGCAACGTTATCATGTTATATGATGGGATTTGCTTGTTAGATTCCGTTGTGCGCTTAATCATTCTAAGCTTTATTGAAAGCTTTGAAGTTGCTTACGAGGATTGTCGGTTTAGAGGGAAGTTATTTAAAAGCTTCTACATCAAGTTTATGTGGCATGAATTAGGGGGAAGCTAATTCAGAAGCTTCTCCTTTTCCAGAAGTGTATGGTTTACTTAGCTCGTGCCGTTACAGTATTTCTACTACAAGTTAAAGATGAGTCGTTTTGAAGTCAAAGGCCTCAGAAGACATCATCAGCATTGGACGCTTCATGAAAGCTCTTGTTCTTATCATTATGTACTTGTTAGGAAAAATATTGTAAGGAATTCTACACGTCGTCCCATGGGGGAAGATTGTTGGAAACTCACTTTATGTGACGACATTTAAGAATTCCCATTAGTTATCATAGTCACACACGCTTAGACTAGACTGTTCGATGTATAGTTTAAGGTGCGTGTGTGACTATATATACCCCTCCTTAGCTTCCAAGGAGGGGTGTTGCTTGTGTTTTTATCATTTCAATACATTTATATTTCTCACACACAACCACTCTTCTCTCTCTCTCTTTCAACAATGGCTACCACCACCATATTCCACCATGTTAGACCACCGGATCATATTTAGCAAGTCTACATCGTTGAAGGTATATCTTGACCAATTGTAGGTGCAGACGTATCTGATTGTGCTTTGGTTGCTGGAGCAAAAACTTCGGTAGCCGGAGTTATTACATCAGGTTCTGAAGCAACAATACTTGGAGGAGTAAAGAATTCATCGAAGAACGGTTGAAACAACGTATCCCATTCATTCCTAGAAGGTGGTGTAAATGATGATGAAGTAGGGTTGTATGGGACAAGACCAGAACTAATGTTACTGGGTCCCATTTCATGAAGTGCAGGTTCAGAGCTGGTTTGCTCAGAAGCCATTGCTGTCAGTTCATCAAAATCAACATTCATAGTTTCGAGGATCTTACGAGAATTACGATTGTAGATTCGGTATGCCTTCTTTGTGGGTGCATAACCAATGAAAATACCAATATCAGCCTTTGGTTGAAGTTTTCCCAAATTGTCACCATCATTATTTGGATAGCAAAGAGAACCAAATACATGAAGATATGATAAATCTGGTACTTTTCCATGGAGAAGCTCATAAGGTGTTTTACCATGGAGTTTTCTAATTAGTGACCGGTTTTGGGTGTACACTGCTGTAGATACTGCATCTGCCCATAAAAACAATAGAGCCTTTGCGTAAATTAACATCATTCTAGCAGCTTCCATATGTGTGTGATTTCGCCTTTCAACGATACCGTTTTGTTGTGGAGTGCGAGCAACGGATGTTTCATGAGATATGCCAGCTTCTTCATAATAATCACGCAAGATTTGATTCACAAATTCGGTTCCATTATCTGTACGAATGCGTCGGACAGTAGTTTTGAGACGCACTTGAATCATCTTGAGAAATCTGATGATGAATTTAGGTGCCTCATTTTTTGTTGTAAGAAATTTCACCCATGTAAACCGAGAGTAATCATCGACAATTACGAGGATGTACTTTTCGCCATTAAGACTTTCAACACGCATTGGCCCACAAAGATCCATATGCAACAAATAAAGTTTCTCTTGGTTGGTGTCTTCAGTCTTGGGTTTGTATGATTTCTTAGTGCTTTTCCCCACTGTACACGTGGAACATAAGTGATCCTTGTGAAATGTAAGTTTAGGAAGACCACGAACAAGTTCGTTTTTCGCCAAATGATTAATAGCATCTAAGTTAAGATGAGATAACCGTCGATGCCATAACCATGACTTAGTCTTCGATGCTTTGGAGAGAAGACATACGGGAGAAGCGGCCATCATATCTTGTAGAGACAAAGTGTACAAATTATTCCCTCGAGTACCTTTCAATAAATCAACCCCTTCTAAATTACGAATGAAGCAGGTATGCTCTCAAAAATCAACTTCTAGGTTTGCATCATAAAATTGTCCCACAGAAAATAAGTTGTGACCGAGACCTTCCACATAATACACTCTTGAAATTATAACATTCCCAATATGATATTCACCGTAACCCATTATCTTTGCAATATGATCATTTCCAAATCGAACCGTACCAAGAAACTTGCTGACGAAATTTCTAAGCTGAGAGCGATCTCCGGTCATATGTTTAGAGAAACCAGAGTCCAAATACCAGAGATCAATTTGGACCGCCTATTTTCAACAACGACAGTAGACAATGCATTGGAAACTATTAGTTCTGGAGTGTTAGCAGATACAGATATAATATTATCAGAATTGCTAACATTTGTGTGGCCCTTAGATTTCCTGCGTTTTCTAATGTGAGTTTTTCCACTAACAGGTTTTATTGTTCCAATTTTCTGAGGTTTTGGAGTATTAGCGGGCACTACAGTGGGAGTAGACCTATTTAAAGGGCACTTTGTTCCTACAGTAGTGTCGGTGTTCCTAGTTAAAGGACACACTTGTGTTTTGGTAGCCTTGGTACTCCTAATTAAAGGGCACGCTTTCTTCGCTGTAGTGGGAGTGATCCTAGTTAAAGGGCACGCATTTCCTACTATAGTGAAAGTTCTACCAGTGGGACGCCACATCCAACCAACTTGGGTTAACACTTTCCCAGTCGGTTTCCATTCTAAACCATTTTTACGGGCATTCATCTCATTCACATGGTCAATAAGGAAAGAATCATGACGACTAGAAAACTTACATTCATTGCAATTCCAACATTTCAAATCAGAATTCACAGTAGGCTTAAAACACTGCACATCTGTAGAGCCTTTAGGTTTAGCTACATGATTCTTTTTATTCAAAACAGAAATAACATTCCTAGGATGGGCTTCTACTTTCTTCTTCACTTAACTACTAGATGGGGGCAAGATCCTATCATTCTTCTTGTTTCTTTTAAGCTTAGATCTTTCAGCCTTAGTAGTGGTGCTTACTCCTGTAGAAGGCAACACGGGAATATTAGAAGCTGGTTTTGATTTTGCCTTATCTTTAGTGATCAATATGGTTTAGTCCTAGGGCCCTTGTTAAATGGTGTGATGGCGATGAGGTTCGTTTTGCTGGCACTAGAGGACGGTGCTGAGACAGTGGCTGCGTTATCCACAACATTCTTACCTTTTAGGGTACGAAGTGTTTCCTTTAACTCAGTCAAAGCCAGATTTTTATCACAAATTTGTTCCCTCAAATTAGATATTTCCACCGACTTTCGATTCAATTGTTCAATCAACGATTGATTCTGTGCAGTGGTATTAGCACATGTGGGCTTTACTGTATCAAAGAGTTGTGTATTTTTCTATTTTAAGTTATCAACTTTGGAGAAAATCTTAGAAACTCGATTATCTAGATCAAGTTTAATATTCTCAGCGGCCTCAAGTACGTTCACACAGTTAAGCTTCTTAGATTTCTCTATGTCTATCGGCAAAGGTTTAGCAACCTTGTCACTTGGCTAACGCTGTTTTGATTGTAAATCCAATCGAAAATTCTTTTGAAAATTTGCCTCATCTATATTAACACCTTCGAATGAAGTTTCAAAGATCTCTTGAATAAATTGTTGCTTGCATTCAAGCGAAATACAATGTTTTTGGATCTCATCAAATTTTTTTGAAAGTAAAGTATAAGAATCTTGAAGCTTTAAAAATTCAGCGTCAGATTTGTGACAAGTACTATCTACCACATTATACACATATTCAACATTATGCACAATAGAATCATTATCAAAACTTTTATTTACACAGACGGAGATAATATCATGAGACATCACTTGCTTCAGAAGCTGATCATTTTGGCGTGAAATCCGTTCTATTTCAATTAATCCATTTTCGTAAGCATCATCAATTTCATTGAAAACGCGTCTAACTTCTTCTATTTCCAAAAGCAATTCTTGATCAACATTGCGAAGACAAGCTTTAATATTTTTTACAAATGGAACAATTTCGTCTCGAAATGCAGCTCTAGTGTGCTCAAAATTCCATTCACCTTCCGTTATGGCCGAAGCCGTCGTACGTTCCACAATGACCTTGTCAAAATCGGCTAAGTATTGGTGCACCGCATTTAAACTATCGGATGCCTTACTTACCGGTGGAATTAACTTGGTTAAATCCTTTTTGACAAGTGTAGGAGACGTACTAGGAAGGTTTTCCGTTGATAAACTTTGGGGCACAAAAGCTGTTAATTGAGATAATTCCTTTTGTAATCGAATACGAGTCTTTTTATCAAATTGATCTTTATTATGCTTATCATAATCAATCTTATGGAATTTTGAAAGCATTTTAGAATGAGTTTCTTCCGCAAGTGACTGTGTCTCCTCAGTACTACGAACATAAGGTGCTTCTTTTGATTTGCCAGTTAGGGTCACATCATAAAGACAAGGAATATATTCCTGAGCTTGTTCTGCATAACCGGGATTAGGTGGTAAATCTTGAAGACGCTTAAGTTCGAGTTCTTTAAACGATTTAGTTAAAAGATGAACCTTTTCTGTGGAAGCGTATTGTTTTAAAAGCTGTTGTTCCTTGAATTTAAGAAGTTTGGTAGCATTAATTTCTGATTCAAACTTTTTAGACTCGAGAGTTTCAAAATCTAATTTAAGTTTCTGAAAATCATTTACAACCGAATCTTTTTCTTTTAATTCATTGGAAAGGTTAGCTTTTAATGATTCTATTTCTTTGAAGTGTTCAATATTTTCAAAATGAAATTGGTCAAATTCAGAACATGTTATTTTCTCTGCTTGAGGGACCATTTCAAAAGCTTTGACCTTTTCTTTATGCAACTCAAGCTCAACTGTTAGGGTGGAATTCGTATCTACGGATTGTCTGAGAGCCATATGCATTTGATCAATAATATGTTTAGGCACCATGACCAAATCATGTTGAGCATAAGATTCTATACCTGTCGTAGCATTTGGTTGAGGTTCACTCAAATGTGTTGGTTCGGATACCACACCATTTAAGTTACTAGTTCCCAAATGCTGTTCAAGGTTGTCATTGTCATGCTCAACATGATGTGGATTATCATGAATATTATTAGATGTGGTTGGTACCTCACTGACGACATCAGAACCGTAGTGAGAGAGATTAGCAACGAGAGCAGCCTGGGCAGAGTGAATGTCATCACAATCCGAATCATATGCGTCAAGATCATCTGCTTGATAAGCTGCATTAGAAGTGGAAACGACTGCAATGCCTTCATTGTCTGCTGCCCCTGGGTTTGCAAGAAATGCTAACTCTTCTGAATCCAAAATCTTTCCCTTAGACTGAGCATCGACCAAATACATCTTCTCACGAAACCACGTTGCATCCCTTCTCCTTTTTGGCTGAGTGCATTCCCTAGCCATATGACCTTGTCCTATACAATTGTATCAAGTCACAACCTTTTGTGGACCAACAGTGCTTCCATTTCCATTAGCTTAAGAATTCATAGCTTGAGCATTCACGGTCCTTGTAGTGGGTCCATATGAATTTTGCCTTCCCAGAATAGGTTACACCGTCACTTGACCATCTTGAACAGTGGCTTGTTGTCGAGGATTTGAAGAGGTGCGGAGCTGATTGTTTGTTGGTGGAAATCCTCTAGTTGCATGATATGAGCAAAAACTCATATCAATTAATCAACAAATCACCCTAAAACACATGGAAAATACCTAACTTTTGTGCTATAAAGCGGAATTATGTGGTATGTTTTGTGTTTATGTTTAAATAGGTAAGAAGGATACATTTTCAAGCAAACAAGAAGAAATCAAGCTTATTTGGATGAAAAAGACAAAGAAGGATCAAAGATGACAAGACTTTGAAGATGAAGGACCTATCTTGACAACATTCCAAAGTTGAGGGACTCAAAGTGTAAATTGATCAAAGTCAAGATTCAAGTCAAACATGGTCAACTCTTAAGTCAACCAAGTCAAAGGGTCAAACTAGACAAGTATGCAAGTGGAAGGACCAAAAATGTCATTGGAATGAAGATTCTATCTCATTTGGACATTCTGCCAAACTCTAGGGACTTAACTTGCTAAACAATTCACCAAGAATAAACATGATTCGTGTGTTTATGCTTAAAACCAATGAGAATGCAAGAAGGGAATCACACGGATTGCCAACTAGCTAGACACCTCACCATCACATTAATGAGCCGTCTTGCTACAGTAAAACCCACTATCCACTTTCATCCAATGAGAAGTTGACACTCAATAATCCCTTATCCATATTTGGATATCAATCCGTGTGTTCATATATCAACCAACCAAGGTTTGCCACGTGGCACCTTCTTCAACAAACGAGCCCAGATTCAATCTCGAGCTACAATGCATTTCATGGAAAGATTCATACATGAAATTGCTCGTTATCAAGGGAGGAATAAAAAGGAAATACTTAATCAAGCTGAAACTCAAAGGATTAAAATCCCCCAATTCGTGATGAACACAAGAATCTGCAATTGAGAAATTTATGACACCTGGCAGCCTGCTATTGGTTGGGACATGTCATCGACCCCAACTCACTCTCAGTTCTCTTCTATAAATAGGGAAAGGACCTCTCATTTTTTGTACGTAGCAATGTGTGAAATTCACACACACTTTCATTTTCCCCCTTCATTCCTGTTAGTTAGCAGTTAGTTTAACAAACTCAAGAGCTTGACAACCTCTTGAGTTAGTTATAGTTAGTTGTAACTACTTACCTACTTCTGTAACAAACTTTTACATTCAAATCATTAAAAATCACTCATTTCCTTCAATCTTCTTACTATATCCCGCGTTTCTGTTGAATCTTGTTGCTGTTATGAGTTTCTTGTGATCACACTTGATCATTAGACGCTTTTTGAAGATTTGAAGCTGTTTTAGATCATTCCAGTTGCTGAATTGTTGATTGTAGCAGAATTGGGTAGATTTGATCATGATGATGATGGTAGATGGTTGATTGATTGATATTAGTGCTAAGGTGGTGGTTTAGCATTGTTTAGGAGGCTCAACGCCTACCTACTCCATCAATGGAGGCCTTATGCTAAAAGGTTTTAAGTTTCTGAGTTTTGGTTCCACTTAATTGTCCATTGCATGCTAAATACTAGTATAAATACTAAATGCTGCTCTGATCAAGTGTGTTAATCTGTTTTGGCTTGATTCTATTGTTTAGATAACTTATTGATAGATTGCAAGTTGTTAGCTTGATTTTTACTTGTTTCTGTAATAATTCTCATCAGTCATAGCTTGTTATTGCATTTGAGTACTTGTGTGTTATCTAGCCTGTTCTTAGCTCATTTACACTTCATTTTGTTCATAAAGTTTTGTTAGATATCAGTCATAGCTCAGCAGAATCATTTGCTCAAATTCTCTTCTTAAAAGTTGAAAACAGATCAGATAAGTAGTGTTTGGATTTGCATACATTTTGTAGTTAAAGTGTAATAAACTGGTTAAACTTTGTTCATTAATCTTTCTTTAGTCTTTTTAAACAAGTTTGTGAAGTTTTGAAGTCAAAAGTTTAGTCAAAGAGGCAATTGGTAAGTAAAAAGTTTGGGTCAATCTTTAGATATTAGTTCATCAGAAAAGTAGCTAAATTCAATCTCATGCCATTGCTTCATTTCTTGGTTAAATTCAGTCAAACCTGTTTCTAGATGTCCATTAACATCTGAAGTTTAAGTGTTGGTAAGGAAATTATACAGTTTTCACAAATAAGCTTAGAATTAGCTTTTGAATAAGCACTCAAGCCGTAGCAAGTTTCTGTGATAAAGTAGCTTACTGATTTCTTAAATAAGCATTTCCACTTCATAAAAGTTGCATTTTTCTTCCACATTCTTACTTAGAAACATGTCTTGAACAGATTTTGAGCTTTTCATAATTTTCACTTTTTGGTCAACAAAAGTCAATAAGCTAGGTTTCAACTTATTTTCAATTTCCTGCTTATATACTTGACCATTTTTCACAAGAAAAGACATTTCAGACTCACAATAAGATGTTTAATAAGATTTGACTTAAAAATTGGAATGTGCATGTCTGTATTTTATGATAGCTTATTGATATGTGTGTAAACACACATCTTTTCTACCACTTAATTACAATAATAACCGGACCAAAACGTGTATTTTATGTCTTTTATGTCGGAATTATGCGTGGTTTATGTTTTTGTTGTGATTTAGGATGAAAAGGTGAAAAGTGGAGAAAACACGGGAATTCACGGGCATTTACGGACTTTTACTGAAGAAAAAGATGAAAGACGAAGTCAAGAAGTCAAGAGTGCAAAAAGAACGGAAGTCCAAGACCAATTCTGAAGATTCATCGAAGAAAAAGTCAAAAGACGGAAGATTACTTAAAGCCGAGGAACTCAAGTCTTATTTGTCGAAGAATTAAAAGACGAGTCCAAAGAAATCCCGAGCCAAAAGTCATCAAATTCCAAGATTAACAAAAAGATTAAGAAGGAAGGACTTAAGTGCGCAATTAAGAAGAAAGGAAGGAGGGGAGGAAGTTTCCTCTAACCTCTCCCCTAATCACCTATATATACCTCTCATTTTCATTTCATTAAGTTTTGTTGGATAGCTTGACAAACTATCTCTTCCACTTTTATTTACTTGCACCTTTAATTACTTGCACATTTAAATACATGTTTTGCACCTTAATTACCTTTTAATTTCAAGTAAGTGTTTCTTTAATTACTCGCACCTTTACTTTATCTTGTTGATCTCATTCTACCCTTCTCTAATCTTTGATTTATATGCTTTTGATCTTGTTTATTTGTTTAAAGATTTCATTTTTATGCTTTTGATTGTTATATATCATTTATTTTCATAGCTTATTTGGTTTATTTTCAAGTTTATATAGTCTTTACAAAAGTTATCTTCATATAAAAAGTTGTTTTTCTTAAAGCTTATTCTTTTCTTGTTTTAAAAGTCTTTAAATTTCAATTTATTAGCTTGTTTTCATACGGTTTGCCTTAGGGATTTAGGTGCTTATTTGATTAGTAGCTTATTGTTTTAGCTTATTTTCCATTCATTTCTCCGTATTCCGATCTTGACAATCGGAAAAGGGAATTACATTCCGACCGGTGTGATCGGAAAAGGGTTTGTATATTCCGATTGAGGGGGCTTGGTATTCCGATCAGGGGAAGTTAGGTTATTCCGATCAGGTTAGAGTGACAGCTTTCCGATTGGTTCTCCTTTCCACATTCCGATTGAGGTGCATGTTTGGTATTCCGATTGGGACTAGTGACAGTATTCCGATCAGCGGGTTCCGATCAGCATTCCGACTAAGTTCACTATACATTCCGATCAGAGGTATACATTCCGATCTGGAGGTAGGTTCTTGGTATTCCGATTGGGACTAGTGACAGTATTCCGATCAGAATCTTCCGAGCAATATTCCGACAGGTTTGGTGATATTCCGATTGGGGTGATCGGAATACATTCCGATCTTAGTTATTTTTCATGTTTTGTCTTGTTTAATTTTTAGATTATGTTTTTAATACTTGTCTAATTTTAATTTTCGTCACACTTTAATTTTTAACCGTTTAATTAATTTACTTTCTGTCACGTTTTTAAATATCGTACCTTTTATTTTAATTAGATTTAGATTTTATTTTAACGCAAATTTATTTTAACGCCATTTACTTTTAATTGTTTTGCACATTTTTCATATACTACAACGACAAACACTTTTGTTTCTACCAAAATAAATCTGAGTCACACATTAAACACAAGTTTATCAATTCGATTAGAACACTAGAACGATAATTTTTATACGGGGGGCCAAAAGCCTTGTATAAAATGGCGCCGCTGCCGGCTCTTTTCGTAAAGATTAACGGTTTTCTGTGAGAGACGCGTTGCTTTTTGGGATCCGTTCACTTGTGAGCGTTATTTTCTTGTTAAAAAACTCAAAAAACCATAAAAATTAAAAAAAAATTCAAAAATCCAAAAAGATTTTATCTTTATTGTGTATATATATTGTCTTTGTGTTTGGTTTATTTTTCTTTTTCATTTTCAGGTGTATGCGTACTAGATCTTCTAATTATCAAGAGCCCGAGCCTCAAGAAGATTTAGCTATGTCAGGTGTTAACAACAATCATCCACCGCACCCTAATAATAACAACAATGCTCTTCAACAGCCCGATCTTCGGACCATGGAGGAACTTTGTCAACCAACAATGTTTGGACGAGGAGGACCGATTGCGCCGATGCAAATCAACGCTCCTGAGTTTTCGTTGAAACACCACATGATTCAGCAAGTACAAACAAACCCATTCCGTGGATTGCCTGATGATGATGCCAACAAACACCTCGACAAGTTCATTACAATCACCCAAAGCATGAAGTTGGCTGGTGCCACAATGGATGAACTTCGCCTACAACTCTTTCCACATACTTTATTACATCATGCCGAGAAATGGTTTGATCGTCTCCCGAAGAATTCTATTCACACTTGGGATGACATGACTCAACGCTTTTTGTCGCGCTACTTTCCACCATCCATGGTCACGAGCCTTCGCAATCAAATCAGCGGTTTCATGCAAGATCCTGATGAATCTCTTTTTGATGCTTGGGAGAGATATAATGTCTTGATTGATCGTTGTCCAAACCACAACATGCTCCCTGTGACCTTAATTGATACTTTCTACAACGGTTTGACTTTTCGAGATCGTGATACGATTAATGCAGCCGCCGGTGGCACATTCATGAAAAGGAGACCCGAGGAGTGTAGAGAGCTAATTGAGAACATGACTACTCACCACAAAAACTGGGATTCCTCTGCTTCTTCAAGGAACAACCCGAGAGTCAATGTTTCTTCCACCTCAGCAAACTCTGATATGACCGAACTCACCCGTGTGCTGACTGAAATGAGCAGAAGTATGCAACTCTTGGCTTCAAACCAACAACAACAACAAGTTAAAGCTGTTGCATCTTCTTGTGAAACATGCGGCGGTCCTCACTCATACACCGATTGTCCTTCGACACAAGGAAATCCGGAAAATGTGTATGCAGCTTATGGTAATTATTCACCGGAAAATTACCAAGCTCGACCTCAAGGGGATAGAAATCTGCTGAGTTACCGATCCAACAATTACCTTTCACCCGGTTTTTCTCCTTAAAACCAAAACCCCGCCAACAACTACAATAGAAGCAACCAAATCCCACCAAGAGCTTCTAATCCTTATCACCCACCCGCTCAACAAACCCCACCCATTAACCCTGATGTTGAGGCCATCATGAGAACCCAAGGTGAGCAAATCAAGAACCTGCAGAGCCAAATTATCAATCTTAAAGGAGATATCATAAAGCAAGGAAATGAGATAAGATCCGAGCTTCGAGATAACATTCAATCCTCCTTCAGCAATCAAACCAATGATTTGAAGAATATGCTTGCTAGTTTCTTGCCCGCCGCTCAACCTTCTTCTTCGAGTTCTCTACCTTCAAACACCGTCACTAATCCGCGAGCCAATGTAAGTGCTATTACTACTCGTAGTGGAGTCACCATCGTAGGACCAACAATCCCACCACCACCATCTACACCTCCTCCACCACCATTTATCCCTACTCGTCCTACACCTAGTATTAGTGCACCATTACCGTCTCCGCCTCGACGTGATGAAGTTCCCATAAAGGACCCTTCAACATCTCAACCTTTTCCTACACCTGCACCTTCCCCGCCCAAACCCAATATCCCTTATCCCTCTCGTTTAGGCAAGTCCAAAATGCTAACCAAGGAGGACTCCGACGTGACACTCTATGTGAAGATGATTTCTCAAATGAACTTCAACATTAGCTTTCTTGAAGCACTTGTCCACATGCCCAAATTTGTTAAAGCATTTAAGGAATTGCTTAACAAGAAGGAGAAGCTGATTGAACTCGCCAACACACGATTAAATGAAAACTGCTCTGCAGTTATTCTTAAAGAACTGCCAGAAAAGCTTGGAGATCCCGATCGTTTTGTGTTGCCTTGCGTGTTCAACAAAACTGAAGAATTTACAGCCCTTGCTGATCTCAGGGCCAGTATTAATCTGATGCCATTAAGTGTTTGGAAAACACTATCATTGCCCGACCTTACTCCAACAAATATGACTCTTGAGCTTGCTAATCGCACTCTCGCTTACCCTGTCGGTATAGCCGAAGACGTGTTCATTAAAATTGGCACATTTACTTTCCCGGTCGATTTTGTCGTTGTTAATTATGAAATGGACCCTCGTATTCCTTTAATACTTGGTCGGCCATTCTTGAGAACCGGACGAGCTTTAGTGGATGTGGCCGAAGGAGAGTTAATCTTAAGAGTCGGGGATGATGCACAAGTTTTCAAATGGGGAAGCTTACACGTACAACCTTTGGAGGCCGCGAATCAGTGAATATGATTAATGTGCTCAATGACTTTACCGTCTACGACAATCCTCTATTCGACTCTTGCATCGATAATCCACTTTTTCAAGATTATGATGATGATTCTCGCCCAAATTTGGACCCTTCTCCCATTTATGATTCTCCACCGGTCTTTGATGCTTATGATAATGATTCTAGCTCAGACTCGGATGATTATGATGACCTTACTTCTGAGTATCCCGAGCTGCCCACGTATGATGATTTCGATGAGGCTGATACTCTTTCGAGCGATTCTTCACATGATGAAGATCCTCCGCCATCACTCGATCCTACTTTGGACGATTACTCATTTGAGGAAGACTTCTCTGAATTTCTCAACACTTACTTCCCTCATGAGAGTGATGCTCCTCCTTATGACTTTGAAGATTATCGTCTTGATCCTACTTTGGATTTGAAGAACCTTCTTTCTAAGGAGAAGAAACCGGTCGACACCAATATCCGCAACACGTATGAGTTAACACCTCTTTGTCCCCCTTCTGAGGACGAGGTTGTGCTTCTTCGCGGATCTTCTTCACACTCTGCTGAGCCTGAGTGCTATTTTCCCCTAAAGGAAAAGGTGTTCGACCCCGGTATTGACATTCTGCAGCCATCTCAGTATCCACCTGATGAAATAAAAGGAAATATCTTTGGAACTTATGGAAATCTGCTTGCACCACTTCAACATTGCTTCCACCGTGCTCCATCGCTGCTTAAGGGAACCTTGCCTACTCTTCTTTGGCTTGCCTTGTTCGCCTTAAGCTCGTGCTATTTAGTGGACGAAAACTATGTCTTTGATCCTGGTGGATATGTTTCTTGCTTCTTCCGTTGATGATCAAGGTCGAGTCAGGCTCACGACTCGGTAAACAAAAACCAAGCGCTTCTTGGGAGGCAACCCATGCATCTATCTTTTCGCTTTCTTTATCATAAGTGTAGGGGGGACCCTTTGGTTTGCTATTTCCTCTCCTCACTTCTTAATCTGGGATTCGAGCTTCAATGATCCACTCTTGATGATTCTTGACGACCCGTGATTCCGTGTTCCTTATTCCCGGTTCTATCCTAAACTCTTTTCGATTCACTATTTTATATTTTCTCAATATTAAAATAGGAATCTCTTTAGTTGTCTTTTCCTTAGCAAGATTTAAACAAAGTGCACAATGTCCTAAGTGTAGGGGAGTTTACTACCACATGCTTAAACATTGAGGACAATGTTTATCTTAAGTGTAGGGGGGACTTCTATCGAAGTTAAGTGGTCTTTTCCTTGTATTTGTCCTTATTTTAACCGGAAAATCAATTTTTCGACATTTTTCAAAATTTTTGATCTATTTTGGCCTATTAGTTTTTACCTTTGCATAGTTATTTTCTTCCCTTGCTAGAATAAATCTTTGAATAAGTGGCTTTTATTTTCAAACGTTGTGAATCTTTTGACTCAACCCGAGTTTACTTATCTAAGTTACTCTAGCTAGTATCCTTAACATATTTAAGTCGAGTTTTGCTAGGCTATTATATAGGGAGCTATAAAACGCGAAAGTCTTAACTCTCACGGGTTAAGAACAAGAACTTTTCGCAAGTTCCTATAATTGATCCTAGAGAGTCGTTTATCAAGGAAACTTTAAAACGCGATTTCAAAACTTGAAAAAGTCTAAGAATTTGCAAGATCCTATAGGCGACTCGAAAACCCAAAACTTTGACTTAATAGGATAAGTATCCACGAGTCTCATTACTTGAGATTTTAAACTGTGGTGAACGAGAGATGATAGAGCTAATTATAAGTTTGGTATTCTTTCGTGAATTTATGTGAGTTAATTATGAGCCTATTCTCCCATCGCTTGCTAAATAATTTATCTGCTAATAAATAAGGTTGTACGATTTGAAAAGTTACTTAGCTTCTAGCCCAAGATCGTTTAAAAGTTACTCGGTATGGATTAGAGTTCATATCCAAGGCATAACTTATTGAAGCGGGATGCGAAGATTGGCGAGTCCGAAAAGGCCCTAACAAGGCATGAGGGCTATATTTTGTTGCTAAAGATCCAAAGTGATGTGAAGAATCATTTATCAAAAATCGATATGAAGGATCGAGACACACGACGAAAAGCAAAAACTCCCCAAAAGTCATGGAGAAGTGTATCCGAAAATACCCTAACAAGGTATGAGGATAATTAGATCCAAGTTATAAAAGGAGGCGGATCGTTGTATATCAAAGTCCAAAATAAAGATTGGAGAAAAATGAAGAAGTGGTGGTCCAAGTATGAATCTCTCAAAACTTCAAGTGAAGAAATTCCATTATGAAGAGAAGACCATAATTTCATGAACGTCTCTCAAGGTTTGAAGTATGAAGTCGCTGCCAAATATCGGTCCGAGAAAGGTCTCAAATCGCGAAGTGAGTTATGCCAAGATATGAACTTTATGAGGTCCCGAGAAGCAGTTTTAAAAGATTTTGTCCTTTATCTAACTATTGATTAAATCGTTCACTTTATTTTCGGCCTAATAAACTATCGAAATAAGTCAAACAATGCATCTTCGTGATCATTCAAGACAACAATAAAATATAAGAGATACACCTAGGAATAAGGGAGTCTAAGTGAATAATTGACCTACATGAGTTCGTGTTAGTCTACTAACTTATAATAACAATGATCTCGTTTTTAAGCTTGGTTTGGATAAAGTGAAAACTTGAGGATGATGATTATTCATGACATTTCCAAAACCTAAGGTATGCTTTTGATTTCTTTATTTTGTATGTTTTTAATTTTCTATCTCTTTAATAAAGGCCAACGTGGATTAATTATGATGAAAATTGTAATCTTGCTTTGTAACTAATGCACTGCATGAGGACATTGCAATGGTCAAGTGTAGGGGATTTGATATGTGTGTAAACACACATCTTTTCTACCACTTAATTACAATAATAACCGGACCAAAACGTGTATTTTATGTCTTTTATGTCGGAATTATGCGTGGTTTGTGTTTTTGTTGTGATTTAGGATGAAAAGGTGAAAAGTGGAGAAAAAACGGGAATTCACGGGCATTTACGGACTTTTACTGAAGAAAAAGATGAAAGACGAAGTCAAGAAGTCAAGAGTGCAAAAAGAACGGAAGTCCAAGACCAATTCTGAAGATTCATCGAAGAAAAGACGGAAGATTACTTAAAGCCGAGGAACTCAAGTCTTATTTGTCGAAGAATTAAAAGACGAGTCCAAAGAAATCCCGAGCCAAAAGTCATCAAATTCCAAGATTAACAAAAAGATTAAGAAGGAAGGACTTAAGTGCGCAATTAAAAAGAAAGGAAGGAGGGGAGGAAGTTTCCTCTAACCTCTCCCCTAATCACCTATATATACCTCTCATTTTCATTTCATTAAGTTTTGTTGGATAGCTTGACAAACTATCTCTTCCACTTTTATTTACTTGCACCTTTAATTACTTGCACATTTAAATACATGTTTTGCACCTTAATTACCTTTTAATTTCAAGTAAGTGTTTCTTTAATTACTCGCACCTTTACTTTATCTTGTTGATCTCATTCTACCCTTCTCTAATCTTTGATTTATATGCTTTTGATCTTGTTTATTTGTTTAAAGATTTCATTTTTATGCTTTTGATTGTTCTATATCATTTATTTTCATAGCTTATTTGGTTTATTTTCAAGTTTATATAGTTTTTACAAAAGTTATCTTCATATAAAAAGTTGTTTTTCTTAAAGCTTATTCTTTTCTTGTTTTAAAAGTCTTTAAATTTTAATTTATTAGCTTGTTTTCATACGGTTTGCCTTAGGGATTTAGTCTTGTGCTTATTTGATTAGTAGCTTATTGTTTTAGCTTATTTTCCATTCATTTCTCCGTATTCCGATCTTGACAATCGGAAAAGGGAATTACATTCCGATCGGTGTGATCGGAAAAGGGTTTGTATATTCCGATTGAGGGGGCTTGGTATTCCGATCAGGGGAAGTTAGGTTATTCCGATCAGGTTAGAGTGACAGCTTTCCGATTGGTTCTCCTTTCCACATTCCGATTGAGGTGCATGTTTGGTATTCCGATTGGGACTAGTGACAGTATTCCGATCAGCGGGTTCCGATCAGCATTCCGACTAAGTTCACTATACATTCCGATCAGAGGTATACATTCCGATCTGGAGGTAGGTTCTTGGTATTCCGATTGGGACTAGTGACAGTATTCCGATCAGAATCTTCCGAGCAATATTCCGACAGGTTTGGTGATACTCCAATTGGGGTGATCAGAATACATTCCGATCTTAGTTATTTTTCATGTTTTGTCTTGTTTAATTTTTAGCTTATGTTTTTAATACTTGTCTAATTTTAATTTTCGTCACACTTTAATTTTTAACCGTTTAATTAATTTACTTTCCGTCACGTTTTTAAATATCGTACCTTTTATTTTAATTATATTTAGATTTTATTTTAACGCAAATTTATTTTAACGCCATTTACTTTTAATTGTTTTGCACATTTTTCATATACTACAACGACAAACACTTTTGTTTCTACCAAAATAAAACCGAGTCACACATTAAACACAAGTTTATCAATTCGATTAGAACACTAGAACGATAATTTTTATACGGGGGGCCAAAAGCCTTGTATAACTTATTCTTGGCTTATTGAAGTTGGCTTATTTGAGTTCTAGTGAGTTTTGAGCTTTTTCCTTGGACAAAGTCTAGGTGTTTTTCAATTTTAAGCTGTTTGAAACTTGTTAGAGCTTAATTGGTTCATTTTTGAGCTTATACGAGCTTATTTGTTCTTGGTGCCCGTTTTTGGTTAAATTTCCCTCTTAAATGCATATTGGTCCTCATAGTTTGTAACTGTTTTCATAACTAGCTAAACTTCCATTTAATTAGGGTTTGCAAGTTTGTAGTCCTAAACTTTTCATTAATTGTCATTTTCAGTTAATCAGTTTTAAAAGTTGTTACATTTGGTTAGATAATTGTTAGATTTTACATAATTGGTCCTTTTACTTTCTGATTTTTACATTTCAAGCATTTAAGTTTCATTTACTTACATTTTTAGCACATTACTTTCATAGATTTACATTTTTGTCTTTTTGTGAATAAAAATTTGGTATTTGCTAAATGTTTTACGGTTACGTAGCTTAATATTTTTCACCATTTTTACATGCTTGATTAAATAGACATGAAAATCCAAATAACCCTATCAACCAAAAACGATAATAAACTTGATATTGTTAGGACTTTCAATTGGTTAAGAATCGAGAGAAACGAACTTCAATTTACTCAATTTCAAATGGCGCCGCTGCCGGTTCTTTGACTTTACGAGAGACTATCGATTGACGGTTTTCATTGGCTTTTGGGATCCGTTCACCTTGTGAACGTTATTTTTTACGTATCATAAATAAAAAACATAAAAAATCAAAAATATAAAAATATAAAAACTAAAAAATAACAAAAACAATTCTTTTCCTAAAGAACTGACCAAAAAAAATAAAAAACCAAAAAACAATCTTTTTCCTAAGAGATTGCACCCAAAAATATATATTATTGGATTTCCTCGGTTTTTATGTACATATAGTATTTTCTTAAAAAAAACCCTAATAAATACAAAAATATTTTCTCTATATTATTATATGTAAATACGTATACGTATAAGAACAACCAATACACATATTCTCCATAAGTATTGCCAAGGAAATACACCGTGTTAGGGAGCGTTCCGGTCTTTGTGATAGGTGTGAAAACACCCATCTTTTTACCACTTAATTACAATAATAACCAAGCCAAAACGTGTATTTTATGTCGTAAATGTCGGAATTATACGTGGTTTGTGTTTTTGTTGTGATTTAGGACGAAAAGGTGAAAAGTGGAGAAAACACGGGTATTCACAGGCTTTTATAGAAGAAAAGGACAAAAGACGAAGTCAAGAGATCAAGAGTGCAAAAAGAACGGAAGTCCAAGGCCTATTCTGAAGATTTATCGAAGAACAAGTCTAAAGACGAAAGTTTAATAAAGCCGAAGAACTCGAGTCTAATAAATAAAGAAATTATATGACGAGTTTAATTAATCCCGAGACAAAGTCAATAAAGTCGAAGAACTTAAAAAACGAGAAGACGTGAAGAAAGAAAGAAAGAGGAGGCAACACATGCACCTCCCCATTTTCCTATAAATACCCTCCTAAACTCATTTAGGAGGGTTGGTTAGTTTTAGTTTTAGGAGTAGGAGTAGTTTAGTTTTAGAGAGAGAAAGTGACAGTTTCTGTCACTAGAACTTTAATCTTTCATCTTCCTTTCTTGTTTTTAATTGAATCTTTACTTTTACGCTTAATCTTGTTTTAAATTTAATCTTTTTAATCTTTCTTGTTAATCACGTTATTGTTTTCATAATCTTTTTCATCAAGTTTTTACATGAAGTTCAAATCTTTTAATTTTCGTGTGTTTTTTGATGTTTTATGAGTTTTAACCTTCTCTCTAGCTTATTGATAGCTTATTAGAGTTGTTCTTAGCTTATTGTCCTTGAAAAAGTGCTAAAAAGTTGCTTATTTTCGTCATACATCTGGTTCCTATTTTTTAGGAACGTCTGATTCGATTTTGGAACTTTTCATAAAGTTGCGAAATTGAACTTTTCATAAGTTGCGAAATCGTACTTTTGTCTGATTCGATTTGGAACTTTTCATAAAGTTGCGAAATTGAACTTTTCATAAGTTGCGAAATTGTACTTTTGTCTGATTCGATTTTGCAACTTTTCATAAAGTTGCGAAATTGAGCTGATTTGATTTTGCAATTGTCCATAATTGCGAAATTGTGTCCTGATTCAATTTCGCAATTCTTCCATAATTGCGAAATTGAATCCTCTACAAAGTTGCGAAATCATTGTTTTTTCAATATTGCAAAATCTGATTCGATTTTGCAATTATTACGACATTGTGCATTGCGACATTGTGCATTGCGACATTGTGCATTGCGACATTATGCATTGCGACATTGTGCATTGCGACATTGTGTATTGCGACATTGTTGCATGATTTTGCAATTATTGCGAAATTAATTCATTTTTTTATTAATTGCGAAATTATGTCATTTTTGTCCAATTTTATTTTTAAACTTATTTTCCCTCCCGTTTTTACTTAGCTTTATTTTTACTTATTTGTCTTAGTTTAATTTTTAAAGTATTTTATTTTCAAGTCTACATTTTTATCACGTTTTAATTTCTCGTCATTTACTTTTAAAGTTTTTATATTTTCGTCATTTACTTAATTTCTTTTAAAGTCTTATTTTTAGTTTAACTTTTCAAGCTTTTATCTTAATTTCTTTTAAAGTCTTTTATTTAAGTTTTAATTAGTTTATCGCTTTTATTATTTTGTTATTTACGTTAAAGTTTGCAATTTTTTTAGATACTCAACGACCTATTCTTTCTTTTCACCAAGAACAACTGAGTCGCACACTTAACCGGAAATCAATTCGAGAAGATACCGAGAAACGAAATTTTCAACTAGTAAAATCTCTACAATAAAATGGCGCCGCTGCCGGCTCTTTTCGTGAAGATTAACGGTTTTTTTGTGAGAGACGCGTTGGCTTTTGGGATCGGTTCACTCGTGAACGTTATTTTTCGTGTCAAAAATTTTCTAAAAATACCAAAAACATTTGAAAAATCTTAAAAAGCATTTCTTTTTCAAAGTTTTTGCACCAAAAATATTCTTCTTGCTTATCTATCTTTCCTTATGGGTTTTTATGTCCATTGTGTCGGGTGTGGGAGACGATTGTACGGGAATGACTCTTGTCAATGGTGTACATGTGAGCGGTGCGGAAACGATATCAAAGATACACAACTCATATGCGGATTTTGTCCTTTGTGCCACTCAACTAATTCGTCCTTTTTGAACCCACCTAGTCTTTCCCCGTGCATCTATTCTGGAAGCGATTCTCATTGGCATGTTTCGTGCCCGGTTCGATACCTGTATGATCACGGGCAAGAACCGGGGTACAATTATGACAATGATAATAGCCATCCACAAGACGCACCCGCTCCTTCTCCTTACCCGTTTTGCAACAACTGTGGGGGTCCTCACGATACCTCTTATTGTCAACCAATGAATTATTATGAGCCAGATCCGTGTCCTCAATTTTCTTCACCGATAGATTATTATGAACCAAATCCGTGTTATAATTCTTCTTAACCGATGACTGACTATGAGCCACATCCGTGCTATAATTCAGGTTTTCATAACTATGAGCCCCCACATCACACCCTCAATCATCAATCCTCTCAGGGAATTCGTATTGATCAACAACTCACTACTCTGAATGAAGAAAGGCACGCCATTATTTTGGAAATTCAAGAAGCCTTTGTTCAGTTTAAAGAAGCATGGGCGGAGGAAAAGCGACTGCAACAAGAGCAAGTATCTAATCTTAGTGATTACACCCCTCCTCTTGTGCATCAATACTATTATGATGATGATGACGACGATGCTGTATGCACTTTCAACACATCTTCTGAAGTTGCTGCTCCTACTCTCGATGTTCCTACTGCGTCTAAGGATTGTGATACATTGAGTGAGCTGAGTGATTTTGGTCTCGATAAATTATTTGATGATGAGGTTTGTGACTTACCGACTGCAATGGAGCCTGAGGACGACGTTGCTCTTACGAAAGAGGTCGATCCTAATGATGACGATTTTTCTCCAAGCTATGAGAATTTCACTTTTGAAATTTCTCAATCTCCACCGGGAGATGCAGGCGATGACGATTTATTCTCTCCGGCTTACGAGAAGTTCACCGATGAACATGATCTTGTGGATAAGGTGGAAGACACGCTTCTTCGCGATAGATTACGAAAAGTGCACCTTCTTATTGCTCAAATCGAAGCGTTGACTTCTCCTCCCCTTTCCGAGTCTTTGCCTCCATCTATTCCTCCCGTTGAAGATAATGACCCATTGCTGGAAGAAATCGACATTCACTCCATACCACCAGGTAATGATGACGATGACATGGAGGGGGATATTATTTTTGATAATTTGCTACTTGAAAGTATTGACCCAAGTCCCCCTCCCGAGCACCTTTCATCCTCTCCTTTAGCCACTATTACGGAGGATGAGTGCTTTGACCCGGGAGGTGACATTGATTTTGCTATGATTGATAACAATACGGCTTTGCCGCTTGCTCAACATCCATTATCTTTGGGGGAGGACAATGTGCTTACTTTACCCACCCCACCTCCCGTGGATCTTGATTTCACATACTTTACGTATGTTGAAAGAACCTTTCTCCCATACATGACTTATCCCCCCGCCTCTCCTTTGTTGATGTCAACCGGGAACGAGGACAAGGTCTTTGATCCCGGTATCACATTCGAGGCTTCCCCATGGACCATTTAATTCGGGGACGAGTCAGGCTCGTGACTCGGTTAATATAAACAAGTGCTTTTTGGGAGGCAACCCAATTATCTATCTATCTTTACCATAAGTGTAGGGGGAGCCCCGTGGTGTTTCTTGTTCTCTTTCTTATCATGTGCAGGGATTAGAGCTTCAAAGACACACTCTTGATGACTTTTGACGAACCGTGATTCCGTGCTCCCTTTTTCCCGTTTCTATCCTAAACTCTTTTCGAATCACTATTTTATATTTCTCAATATTAAAATAGGAATCTCTTTAGTTGTCTCTTCCTTAGCGAGATTTAAACAAAGTGCACAATGTCCTAAGTGTAGGAGAGTTTACTCCCACATGCTTAAACATTGAGGACAATGTTTATATTAAGTGTAGGGGGGACTTCTATCGAAGTTAAGTGGCCTTTTCCTTGTATTTGTCCTCATTTTAACCGGAAAATCAATTTTTTGACATTTTTCAAAATTTTTGATCTATTTTGGCCTATTAGTTTTTACTTTTGTATAGTTATTTTCTTTCCTTATTAGAATAAGTTTTAATAAAGTGGTTTTAATTTTCAAAAGTCATGAATATTTTGACTCGACCCGAGTTTACTTATCTAAGTTTGCTCTAGCTAGTATCCTTAACGTGTTTAAGTCAAGTTTTGCTAGGATTTTATATAGGGAGCTATAAAACGCGAAAGTTGTAACTCTCACGGGTTAAGAATAAGAACTTTTCGCAAGTTCCTATAATTGATCCTAGAGAGTCGTTTATCAAGGGAACTTTAAAATGCGATTTCTAAACTTGAAAGAGTCTAAGAATTTGCAAGATCCTATAGGCGACTCGAAAACCCAAAACTTTGATTTAATAGGCTAAGCATCCACGAGTCTCATTCCTTGAGATTTTAAACTGTGGAGAACGAGAGATGATAGAGTCAATTATAAGTTTGGTATTCTTTCGTGAATTTATGTGAGTTAATTATAAGCATATTCTCCCATCGCTTGTTAATAAATTTATCTGAAATAAATAAGGTTGTACGATTTGAAAAGTTACTTAGCTTCTAGCCCAAGATCGTTTAAAGTTGCTCGGTATGGATTAGAGTTCATAGCCAAAGCATAACTTATTGAAGCGGGATGCGAAGATTGGCGAGTCCGAAAAGGCCCTAACAAGGCATGAGGGCTACATTTTGTTGCTAAAGATCCCAAGGGATGTGAAGAATCATTTATCGAAAATCAATATGAAGGATCGAGACACACGACGAAAAGCAAATACTCCCCAAAAGTCATGGAGAAGTCTATCCGAAAAGACCCTAGCTAGGTATGAGGATAAATAGATCCAAGTCCTAAAAGGAGGCGGATCGTTGTATATCAAAGTCCAAAGTAATGATTGGAGAAAAATGAAGAAGTCGTGGTCCATATATGAAGAATCTCTCAAAATTTCAAGTGAATAAATTCCTATTATGAAGAGAAGACCATTATTTCATGAACGTTTCTCAAGATTTGAAGTATGAAGTCGCTGCCAAATATTGGTCCGAGAAACGTCTCAAATCGCGAAGCGAGTTATGCCAAGATATGAACTTTTTGAGGTCCCGAGAAGAAGTTTTAAAAGATTTTGTCTTTTAGCTAACTATTGATTAAATCGTTCACTATATTTTCAGCCTAAATAACTATCGAAATAAGTCAAACAATGCATCCTCGTGATCATTCAAGACAACAATAAAATATAAGAGATACACCTAGGAATAAGGGAGTCTAAGTGAATAATTGGCCCACATGAGTTCGTGGTAGTTTGCTAACTTACAATAACAATGATCTCGTTTTTAAGCTTGGTTTGGAGAAAGTGAAAACTTGAGGATGATGATCATTCATGACATTTCCAAAACCCTAAGGTATGTTTTTGATTTCTTTACTTTGAATGTTTATAGTTTTCTATCTCTTTAATAAAGGCCAACGTGGATTGATTATGATGAAAAATGTAATCGAGCTTTGTAACTAATGCATTGCATGAGGACATTGCAATGGTCAAGTGTAGGGGATTTGATAGGTGTGAAAACACCCATCTTTTTACCACTTAATTACAATAATAACCAAGCCAAAACGTGTATTTTATGTCGTAAATGTCGGAATTATGCGTGGTTTGTGTTTTTGTTGTGATTTAGGACGAAAAGGTGAAAAGTGGAGAAAACACGGGCATTCACAGGCTTTTATAGAAGAAAACGACAAAAGACGAAGTCAAGAGATCAAGAGTGCAAAAAGAACGGAAGTCCAAGGCCTATTCTGAAGATTTATCGAAGAACAAGTCTAAAGACGAAAGTTTAATAAAGCCGAAGAACTCGAGTCTAATAAATAAAGAAATTATAAGACGAGTTTAATTAATCCCGAGACAAAGTCGATAAAGTCGAAGAACTTAAAAAACGAGAAGACGTGAAGAAAGAAAGAAAGAGGAGGCAACACATGCACCTCCCCATTTTCCTATAAATACCCTCCCAAACTCATTTAGGAGGGTTGGTTATTTTTAGTTTTAGGAGTAGGAGTAGTTTAGTTTTAGAGAGAGAAAGCGACAGTTTCTCTCACTAGAACTTTAATCTTTCATCTTCCTTTCTTGTTTTTAATTGAATCTTTACTTTTACGCTTAATCTTGTTTTAAATTTAATCTTTTTAATCTTTCTTGTTAATCACGTTATTGTTTTCATAATTTTTTCATCAAGTTTTTACATGAAGTTCAAATCTTTTAATTTTCGTGTGTTTCTTTTGATGTTTTTATGAGTTTTAACCTTCTCTCTAGCTTAGTGATAGCTTATTAGAGTTGTTCTTAGCTTATTGTCCTTGAAAAAGTGCTAAAAAGTTGCTTATTTTCGTCATACATCTGGTTCCTATTTTTTAGGAACGTCTGATTCGATTTTGGAACTTTTCATAAAGTTACGAAATTGAACTTTTCATAAGTTGCGAAATTTTACTTTTGTCTGATTCGATTTTGGAACTTTTCATAAAGTTGCGAAATTGAACTTTTCATAAGTTGCGAAATTGTACTTTTGTCTGATTCGATTTTGGAACTTTTCATAAAGTTGCGAAATTGAGATGATTCGATTTTGCAATTGTCCATAATTGCGAAATTGTGTCCTGATTCAATTTCACAATTCTTCCATAATTGCGAAATTGAATCCTCTACAAAGTTGCGAAATCATTGTTTTTTCAATATTGCAAAATTTGATTCGATTTTGCAATTATTGCGACATTGTGCATTGCGACATTGTGCATTGCGACATTTTGCATTGCGACATTGTGCATTGCGACATTGTGCATTGCGACATTGTGCATTGCGACATTGTTGCATGATTTTGCAATTATTGCGAAATTAATTCATTTTTTTTATTAATTGCGAAATTATGTCATTTTTGTCCAATTTTATTTTGAAACTTATTTTTCCCGCCATTTTTACTTAGCTTTATTTTTTGTTATTTGTCTTAGTTTAATTTTTAAAGTATTTTATTTTCAAGTCTACATTTTTATCACGTTTTAATTTCTCGTCATTTACTTTTAAAGTTTTCATATTTTCGTCATTTACTTAATTTCTTTTAAAGTCTTATTTTTAGTTTAAACTTTTCAAGCTTTTATCTTAATTTCTTTTAAAGTCTTTTATTTAAGTTTTAATTAGTTTATCGCTTTTATTATTTTGTTATTTACGTTAAAGTTTGCAATTTTTTTAGATACTCAACGACCTATTCTTTCTTTTCACCAAGAACAACTGAGTCGCACACTTAACCGGAAATCAATTCGAGAAGATACCGAGAAACGAATTTTTCAACTAGTAAAATCTCTTTATTACCTTGACACGTGTATCGATCAAATTCAACAAAGCAAGAATAGATAAATACTTCCAATAGGCAATAATTCGAAGAATACAATTACAAAGTGAATAGAATGGCAATGTGCTATAAAATGCCATCTAAGGGTCAATAGGTACTTAAGTGCTTCGCGCCACCTAACCCCCCGTTCACTAGTGCGTATTCTAAGAAGGAAGGCGTCATTGGGGGTCTTGCACCCAATTAGTAATTACGTATATTATACTTTCTTGTGGATATTTCATATTGAAACTCGAAGATGATAATCCCTTCTTCTTCAAAGTCAAACGAGAGCTTCTCTCTCATTCCTCGTATTGAGTTGCATGCTCACTTGCGGGCGTGCACAAATACCGATTGGTGTACAACCCCTTCCTCCGAAAAGGAAGAAAAAGAGAAAGAGTAGGAACACCACCGTCCATCAAGCCGATCCCGAGAATCGTGCTTTGATCCACACACAACAAGAAGCCATGGCCGGAGTTGACACTCGACCTTTGATGGAGCACTTGCAATCCAATGTGCAAGGATATGCTGATGCTATCAAGATACCCGATATTCCCGCAAACACATTTGAGCTAAAAACATCCATGATTAACTTAGTTTCAAACACACCATTGTTTGGGAACAAGAATGATAATCCACATGATCACCTTAAGAAACTTCTTGCTCTTTGCAACACCATTAAGTACAATGGAGTTCCCCATGATGCCATTAAGTTGATATTGGTGCAATTTTCACTAGAGAGTCCCGCTAAGCATTGGTTAGATACACAACCACCCGAGAGCATTACCACATGGGATGGTTTCACTAAGAAGTTTTTGAACAAGTTCTTTCCCCCCATCTAAGACCACGACTTTGAGGAACTTAATTATAGGCTTTCAACAAAAACCTAGTCAAACTTTTAGTGATGCTTGGGAGGAGTATAAGGAGTTATTGAGGAGATGCCCTAACCATGGATTCGATGAAGTTCACCAAATCAATACTTTATACAATGGCCTTAGACCTCATCACCAAGACTCACTCAATGCTTCCGCGGGAGGAAATATTCTTGCTAAATCCATTCAAGACGCTTGGGACATAATTGAGACTAAAGCAATGGTTCAAACTAACACACAATTCGATGAGAGAGTACATGTCATTCAAGAAGGAGGTTCCAAACCATTTGAGACTCAACTCATTTCATCCATCCAAGAATTGACTCAAGCTCAGAAGGAAAGTCAAACAATTATGTAAAACACACAAAAGATGCAACAAACCATGATGAATGACTTTATGAAACTCCCTTTGGGCAATAATTCCACCAATGATGTGCATGCTATTACTCTTTCATGTGAGACTTGTGGAGGTCCCCATTCCTACCAACAATGTGATAAGATACAAGGTTATCAAGGGGAGTGTTATGCATACCAAGAAGAACATAGAGAACATTTCAAACCCAACATCAATCAAAATAACCTTTCTTATAAGTCTCAAAACTATCTTGCACTACCGGGATTCCCACCCTAACCACCCACCCAACTTCAACAAAATCCCCCTCAATTGTTACAAAGGAACCAAGGGTCAAGGCCACAATACCAAGGGAATAACTATTGACCACCAAATACTTTTCACAATCAAGGAAATACATTTCAAGGCAACAATCAAAGGTTTTACAATCAACCTCCACCTTTCAAACCCCAAGGTTTTCAAGGGAATGTGCCATATGATTATAACACAATTGAGCTTCTTCACAAAATGAATCAAGAGAATGAAAGGAGGTTCCAAGCTAATGAGAAAAGAATGAATGAAATGCATGAGGAAACACACAAGAAATTTATGATGCTCTTCAATCAAAGATAACAAGGGGCTTTACCATCTTACACACAAACAAACCCAAGGGCAAATGTCAATGCTATTACAACAAGAAGTGGAAAAACAACAAATGATCCTTCACCTCCTACACCTTCTATTCTTAAACCTACTTTGGTATCCACTTGTGATAAGCCTTCTACATCTACTTCACCACCTCCAAATTCTACTACTTCATCAACCACACCTTCTCAACCTATTCCCACTTCTCCTTTACCTTCCACAACTCCCAATGAAGAAGCTAACAAAGAAAAATCTTCCACTACAACACCTACAACATATACACCTAAACCAAATTTTCCTTACCCTTCAAGATTGAAAAAGAACAAATTGAAAAACAAGGATGATATCCAAGTCTCAAATTTCTTAAGGATGTTCAAGCAACTTAACATAAACATCTCCTTTGCGGAAGCTCTTGCTTACATGCCAAAATTTGCTAAGATGTTCAAGGATCTACTCTCCAACAAGGAAAAATTGGTTGATTTACCCAACACATCCCTTAATGAAAATTCTTCCACCGTGTTACTCAAAACCTTACCAACAAAACTTGGAGATCCAGGGCGCTTTTTGATAACTTGTAATTTTCCCGGGGTGGAAAATTGCATGGCTTTGGAGGATCTAGGGGCAAGCATAAACCTCATGCCTTTATCGGTTTGGAAAAAACTCTCTCTTCCCGAGCTCACTCCCACTAGGATGACACTTGAGTTAGCCAACCGTACCATAGCTTACCCGGTAGGTATCGCGGAGGATGTGTTTGTAGGTGTGGATAAGTTTACCTTTCCGGCCGACTTTGTAGTGGTTGATTATGACATGGACCCTAGAGTTCCTTTGATTGTTGGTAGACCGTTTTTAAGAACGGGTCGTACTTTAATAGATGTGGTGGAGGGAGAACAAATTATGAGAGTTGAGGATGAGAAAGTGGTGTTTAAGTTAGGAAAAGTGTGTGATGAGAAAGTGATTAAGAAGTCTAAAGCTTGTGAAACCATTAACATAGTTGATGTGCTAGATGAGGTGTGTGATGAGCATTTTCATGACGCTTGCAAGAGTAATAGTGAGGATATACCCCATGTTGAGACCGTGGCCTCAATTGCTCCCTCCTTAACACCTTTTGGAGAGAGTGATTTCCTCTTAGAGGAATTTGTGTCCAACTTTCTTGGTAATGATGATTCTCCCATCAATTGGGAAGAAGATATTCTCACTATCCAAAAGTTGCTCAATGAGGACCCCATTCCTTCATCCATTCCACAAGAAGTAACCAATGATGATCCATCCATAGTTAAGCCTTCCATAGAGAGTCCACCTCCACTTGAACTTAAGGACCTTCCATCCCACCTAGAGTATGCTTTCTTAGAAGGAAAAGACCAATTACCCGTGATCATTGCTAAAGATTTGAAAGAGGATGAGAAAGAGAAACTCATAGAAGTCCTTAAGAAACATAAGCAAGCCTTAGCATGGAAAATATCCGACATAAGGGGAATTGATCCACATTTTTATGCACACAAAATCCTTATGGAGGATGATTACAAACCCGCTATTCAAAGCCAAAGAAGGGTTAACCCTAAAATCCATGAGGTCATTAAGAAGGAAGTTATCAAACTCCTTGATGCGGGCATTATTTACCCCATTTCTGACTCTCCATGGGCTATCCCGGTACATTGTGTTCCTAAGAAGGGTAGAATCACCGTAGTACCCAATGAGAACAATGAGCTTATTCCTACGAGACTTGTTACGGGTTAGAGAGTTTGTATTGATTATAGGAAGCTCAATGAGGCTACTAGGAAAGATCACTTCCCATTGCCTTTTATGGACCAAATGCTTGAACGCTTAGCGGGAAATGAGTACTATTTATTTCTTGATGGATTTTTGGGTTATTTTCAAATACCCATTGACCCTAAGGATCAAGAAAAGACCACATTCACTTGTCCCTACAGTACATTTTCTTACAAGAGAATGCCTTTTGGCTTTGTGTAATGCATCGGGGACATTTCAAAGGTGTATGATGGCAATTTTCCATGATATGATTGAGCAAACTATGGAGGTTTTCATGGAGGATTTCTCCGTTTTTGGAGATTCATTCACCTCTTGTCTCGCCAATTTAGAACGAATGCCTAAGCGGTGTGAGGAAACCCGTCTTGTTCTTAATTGGGAGAAATGTCATTTTATGGTGAAAGAAGGGATTGTCTTGGGACATAAGATATCCAATAAAGGATTAGAAGTGGATCGAGCTAAAATTGATGTGATTGCTAAGCTTCCCCCACCTACTACGGTTAAAGGTGTAAGGAGTTTCTTGGGTCACGCGGGGTTTTATAGACGTTTCATACAAGATTTCTCTAAGATAGCAAGACCGATGACCCACCTCTTATAAAAAGAGGTTCCTTTCATTTTCAACCAAGAGTGTTTGTATTCTTTTAAGACTCTTAAGGAGAAATAGACTAAGGCTCCCGTTTTGGTTTCTCCAAATTGGGAATTACCTTTTGAGCTTATGTGTGACGCTAGTGATTATGCGGTGGGGGCCGTGTTAGGATAAAGAGTGAATAAGCATTTTCAACCTATACACTATGCTAGTAAAACCATGACCGGAGCACAACTTCATTATACTACCACGGAAAAATAGTTCCTTGCTATAGTTTATGCCTTTGAGCAATTTAGACCGTACCTTGTGCTATCCAAAACCATAGTGTATACGGACCATTCAGCTCTCAAGTATCTCATGACAAAGCAAGATGCTAAGCCTAGGCTTTTGCGATGGGTTTTATTGCTCCAAGAGTTTAAGATAGAGATTCGAGATAATAAAGGAGCCGAGAATTTAGCGGCGGATCACTTGAGTAGACTTGAGCATCCTTTTCAAGGAGATTTGCCTCATAAGGAAATCAATGAATCCTTTCCATTAGAGGAGCTCATGTCTATCTCTTCTCAAGAGGATGCTGCCCCTTGGTTTGCGGATATTCCAAACTATCTTGTGGGGGATGTGCTTATAGAGGGTATTACTTCCCAACAAAAGAAGAAATTTCTCAAGGAAGTTAAGTATTACTTTTGGGATGACCCTTACCTTTTTAGGCAATGTGCAAACCAAATCATTAGACGGTGTGTAGATGGGCCCGAGGCATTTAAGATTTTAGAAGCTTGTCATAAGGGACCTACGGGTAGACATTTTGGGCCCAACTATACCGCCAAGAAAGTCTTTGATTCGGGTTACTATTGGCCGTCCATTTACAAAGATGCCCAAGAGATGGTGAAATTCTGTGATGTATGTCAAAGACAAGGAAAAATTACCCAACGTGATGAGATGCCACAAAACTTCATTCAAGAGTGTGAGATTTTTGATGTATGGGGAATAGATTTTATGGGACCATTTCCATCTTCCAAGGGAAATAAGTATATACTCGTAGCGGTGGATTATGTGTCAAAGTGGGTGGAGGCTAAAGCCTTACCTACTAATGATGCTCGAGTTGTTGTGAAATTTTTGAAGCAATTGTTTGCTAGATTTGGTGTACCTCGGGCCATCATAAGTGATCGTGGTACACACTTTTGTAATGATCAATTCACGAGAGTTATGAAGAAATATGGAGTTAATCATAGACTTTCTACCGCGTATCACCATCAAACCAATGGTCAAACCAAGGTCACAAATCGTGTTTAAAGAGAATTTTTGAAAGAACGTGGGAGAGCATCGAGCTTCTTGATCGGATAAGCTTGATGATGCCTTGTGGGCTTTTAGGACGGCTTTTAAAACACCAATTGGTTGTACTCCATATAGGCTTGTCTATGGAAAAGCATGCCACCTCCCATTCGAGTTAGAGCATAAGGATTCTTGGGCTCTCAAGTGGGCTAACTTTGATTTGAACCTAGCCGGCTCACATAGGAAGGATCAAATTAATTAAATGGATGAATTGAGAGCCAATGCTTATGAGAACTAATTGCTTTATAAGGAGAAGACTAAGAAATTGCATGATGCTAAGATTAAGAACCATGAGTTTAAAGTTGGAGAGCCGGTTCTCCTCTTTAACTCAAGGTTGAAACTTTTTGCGGGCAAGCTTAAGTCGAGATGGTCCGGTCCATTCACTATTGCTCAAGTATTTCCATATGAAACTATTGAGTTGTCACAACCCGATGGTCCCAATTTTAAAGTGAATGGTCACCGTGTGAAGCACTATTTTAGGGAGGACATTTCCGTGGAAATGGTCCAAGAGGTCCCCATTTTCCCCATGAATTAATTCATTGTGGGAAGAGTCGAGCTAGAGACTCCTTAAATCAAGCTTGAATAACTAGGTTTGGAAGTTTTTAGATCTAGAGTGTTGTAGGTAAGAAATAAGGATAGAGAGTTGATGAGAAGTGTAGGGGAGACCTTCTTTTGTCTTCATGTTGTTTGTAGGGTTGCCATCATCACGTGTTTTGGAGCTTATGGAGGAGGCCCTTGTATCCGGTTCACTTTGCTACTATTGTGATTTTTCATAGACACATTGTGCTTTAAAAAATGAATTCACTATAGTTGATCTTTCCTTAACTTGGGTTAAGCAAAGTCTATTCATTGTCATAAGTGTAGGGGAAGTTTTATACTTCCATACTCTTAAACATTGAGGACAATGTTTATCTAAAGTGTAGGGGAGACTTCTATCGAAGTGACCTTACCTAGACTATTACCTTAGTTTCATGATAACTTGGAAATAAAATTTTCAAATATTTTTCAAATTTTTGATCTACTTTGGCCACACAAAATATGCATTCATAATTTTTGCATTAATCATTTTTTATTTGTATAACACATTTGCATTGTATATATTTCTTCTTTTATTTTTTCATCAAAAATATATAAAAAAGAAAAAAAAATATATAATAAGGACATGGTTTAACGAATTTAGACTTCTTTGACATGTTAGGCCCGCCATGGATATTTTGACTCAACCCGAGTTTGTGTATCCAAGAATTCTCTAGCTAGTATCCTTAACCATGTAGTATTTCATTGGTCTATTAGGCTAAGCATCCACGACTCTCATTATTTGAGATTTTAAATTTGTGGAGAATGGGAAATGATAGAGTTGAAGCAAGTATAAAAAGACTAGGATAAACTTCATGATAATTACTTGTGGCTAAATTCTTCTCTTCTTTACCTCTATTTTCTTCGCATGTATATATGTTAATAAATAATCAAGAACGGTTTTAATCGGTTTGTAATCTCTTATGCATTTTTGTCTAATCATTCATGGTTGGTATAAGTACGTCTTAAGATTCTAAGCTAAAACGTTTTATGTGTACTAGATTTATGTCATGCTTAATACTTAGCAGGTGTTTTTCCTTTTATTATTTTCAAACTTTTTTTGTGAGGAATAAAGAAAAATAAGAGCGGCTTATGAAAAAATGAGTGGCTAGAAAAAAAAGAAAAAAAAATAATTATACAAGACTCCCAAGAGGGGCAGTGAAGTGTTAATTATAGTAACTATTAGATCCCAATATTACCTTGACGGGTTGCGGGGATTTAATAGTTGCTCCAATCCAATATTACCTTGACGGGTTGCGGGATTGAAGATCCAAAGTATCAAAAAGGCGGAGGATGTAAATTATTGCGTGAGTTTTATTTTCCTTTCCTTAGCGAGTGTGTAGCTACTTTTTAATGCATGACATGAGGATTTTACACATAAGGCGAATGACTTATGTTAGCCTCAAAATATTGAGTCAAACAAGAATGCATGGTCATAGGTTATTATTGTAACATTAGTTAGAACGTTGTAATAGGTAGTTAATTAGTCGTGGTTTACGGGCTTGGATTTAAACTAATTAAAGTCCAAAAGACAAGCCCGGCCCAATATATAGCCCATTAAAGCCCGCATGTGGGTGGACTATATATACTACCCTCCTAGCATGTTAGGAGGGTGGATGATCATTTATAACTAATCTTCTCTAATCTAATATTCACCAAGTTAATCATCCTTCTCTCTACTTTCTCTCACTACTTTCTCTCTCTAGGAATCCATCTCTTTTCATCTATTTTCTATCATTAATCATCTAAATAATATGGGACAACATTTGGTATCAATCGCCACAGGGTAGATTGTGTTTGGTTGTTTGGTTTGAGTTTGATTCGGTTGATTTTTCTATATAAATCATCCCGAATTAATTTTTTTTAGTATTTCGGGCTAGAAATCTTGATATAAATCAGTTATATCGATTTGGTAGGGATTTAGTTTGGTTTTTGTGGTTAAAATCGCAAGATTTTGAGGTGTTTGGATTAATTTTGGAGTTACGGTTAATTTACTGTATCAAGATCATTCCGGAAAAAGTTTTTTCAGAAAAGGGTTTATTATTCCGAAAATACAGATTTTTGGATAAGGGTCTAATATTCTGAAGAAGTGAGTATTCTGAAAAAGTGAATATTCTGAAAAAGGGATTTTTCTGAAAAAGTTGTTTTTCCGAAATTTTTTCTGAAATTATCAATACTCCGAAAAAGATTTCGAAGATTTCAGTATTCCGAAGAAGTGTTTTTCTGAAAAAGTCTAATTTTTCTGAAAATCCTCTTATTCCGAAGATTTATCCGAAGATTTCTCTGAAAAATCAATTATTCCGAAGATCCACGTTTTTCTGAAAATCCATTATTCCGAAGAAGTGATTTATCCGAAGAAGTCTATATTCCGAAGATTATTCCGAAGAACTGCTTATTCCGAAGATTATTCCGAAGAATTGCTTACTCCGAAGATTATTCCGAAGAATTGCTTATTCCGAAGATTATTCCGAAGATTATTCCGAAGAAGTGATTATTCCGAAGTTTATTCCGAAGATCCTCAAATCTGTGAAAACATCCATTATTCCGAAATTGTCAGTTATTCTGAAAATGTCTGGTGGTATTTTTGACTGAAGCATTTGTAGACTTAGCCACTATCTAGAATAGGTTCGGAACATCGTTTCCAAAAAAAAAAAGAGTTTTTTGGCGAGAAAACCATTTTAAAATTTATTTTTTCCTAGACCATTTTAGGCCATTTATGCTTCGAATTCAAATTTTGGCGATGCGACAAATATTTCGACCAAAAATTCAAATTTTCGGACCAAAATTCAAATTTTTAGGCCATTTTTAGGTTTTATTTTTGTCAAAATTTTTCACTTTTTAAAATTTTTCCCTATTAGTTTTTGGCTATTTCGGACTTGATCTCAAAATTTGGTAAGTCAAAATTTTCAGTTTACCGTTTTGTCGGACTGAGGAATTTATTGTCGGACTAAGAAAAAAAATCGCAATTTTCAGAATTTAAACCACAACCCAATCACACCATATCTACTTAAGATCCAAAGTCAATTCATCAACTGTGTCACCCATTATGGATTCCGTAACACAAGATGTGCATGCACTCAAATCCAAGATGTCGGTTGCAAAAGAACGATGCATGACACACTTTAGATCACTCTAGTCTCACCTTCAAGTTATTTCAAATGACGATTTAAAAGGCACTCGCGTCGAACTTGGATTCAAACGGGTATTCATGTCACTAACTGGTCAAGATGTTGAGACATTCACAAGAACAATGTTACTCAATGCAGCTCACCTTGAACAACAACTTGCCAACGATGAATTTCAAGAGTTGAATCCATAGATGCCGTTTTGGTTCTCGAAAATCAGTTTCAGCAATTCATTAGTACACAGGTGTCTGTACACTATGATCGAGAATTTATAAACAAATACTTCTTTAAATATAATCGGTTAGAAGTTCAAGAATTCAAGGAGACGTTTCTTCAACACATGAGAGATGTAAGGAAGTTAATTGCCGAAAGAACACGTCATAAACTACCAGTTGAAAGACGGGTGAATGAAAGACTGATGCAGACGAACGAGATCAATGTCGATGATGGTCAAACATTGGATGATTGTTCGATTATCACAGAAATCAGCGGGATAGAATCAGAACAGCAACAAACCATCCACTACTCAGGGAATGATCCAGCAGCCGATGATGCAGATATCAGACCCATTTATGATGAAGAGCCAATGGCTGAGGTACAATTAACTGCTGTGTATGATTCTCAGATTCATGACCTTGAAACTAGGTTAGCTCAAAAGACAAAAGATTTTGAGGATGCCAAGCTCGATTTTTCAAAGAAAAATGATAAATTTGAGGCCTATTTTGAAAAACTTGAAAAAGCAAACGTTGTTCTTGAACAAAAACTGGATCGTAAGATTCAAGATTTTAATACGGAAAAAGAACATTTTGTGAAACAAATAAATTTGTAAGAATCAAAGTTGGCTTCTCAAAATCCAAGTCCTCCGCCTGCTTCATTAAGTGAAATATCTGTGCAACCTATCGACACAGTAGATAGTAATGACGCGAATGCTGATAACGACATATTTGATAATATGAACATTAAGTTAGAACAACGTGTCGCTTAATTACTTCTACAAAATGAGCAATTGAAAGATAAGATTCAGGAAAAGGTTTTTGCATTAACAGCGGTGAAAAATGAATTAAGGAAGCTAAAAGGAAATAGTATGGATACTAAGATAACAAATCAGTCAATCTTGGGGAAACCTCCTACTCAACCATTCAGAAACCGCTCGGTTGCTAGACAACCAAATGCGTTCAAATCTGAACGACCCAAAACATCGAACTCAAGGTTTGCATCCCAAGTTGACGTGCGTAGCAATTTGCCAAAAACAGTCAGTCCACTATCTAGATTCCCCTTAACACATTTTGCCTATGCAAAACCCAATCACATGAATGCTTCAAGCAACTCTAGAAATAGCTCCAAGAACATGCCTTAGAGTAGTTCAAATGACACGGGTCATAAAAGCTATCTAGAGGATGCTAAGATAAAGACACAAGCAAGAGATAGGACCCAACCGAAACCTAGGAGCGTTAATCACACATCTAGGAATTCTAGACCCTTATATGATGTGCCCAAATCAGCCTATCATAGGAACACTAGATCCTTCTCAGATGCTAAGCACTTTGCTTGCACGAAATGTAACAAATGCGTGTTTAATACCATTCATGATGATTGTATCACACAAGTCTTGAACAAGGTAAACCAAAAGGCTAGAGCATATCAAGGACGGAACCTTATAGGAAATAGATTTTCTCCAATTAAGTCTTCCGCTGTGCATGAGAAAACTACGTTTCCAAGACCTTGTCTAAAGTGGATACCGACGGGTAGAATCTTCAAAACAACTGGTCTTAAATGGGTTCCTACTGGAAAGATATTTCCATCTAGCACGAAAAAGGTTCAAAGTGAACCCCCACATGGTTCTCATCAAGATATTGCTAACCCACATGCAAGCATACAAACTACTGATGAAAGTGCAGGTAATAAAGTAACGGTTCAACAAGAACATAAAGGTTTTCCTTATTCATACCGTTCAACAAAAGACACTCTCAGAGTTTGGTTGCTGAAGAAACAAATATCAGAGAAATATGTGTCTCAGGGGTTTCACAAGTAAGCTCAACACTATGGCTTATATTCAACTCACAGACTGTAACCCGGGCTCTCAAGACAGGAAAGTTTATCCCGATGATAACTTATCCTCTGAACGGGAAACTAATTTCTCTGTCATGAGCTATATTAAAAACATTCAGTTTTTAAGCTCATGTAAAATGATTTACAATTACCTCAGATTGTGACTCGTACTTCAAAGAAAGGAAAGTTTATCACGATGATTACTTATCCTCAACAACGGGAAACTTAAATTTCTCGGTCATGAGCTATCGATAAAAACATTCAAATTTTTTAAGCTCATGTAAACGACTTACAGTTAAATGTCAGACTATAACTCGAACTTCAAATAAAGGAAAGTGTATCTTTAAAGATAACTTATCCTAACAAACGGGTAGAGCAATCTATCTTGGGTTGAACTTGTCACAAAACATTCAACGTTTTGAGCTCAACACAATGGCTTGTAATCACTTTCAGATTGCAACCCGGAACTATATTCACGGGGGAGTGTACGATTTCGTGCTCTTACCCTTAGCAAAAGAAGTTAAATCTTCTTACACTTGAGTGTATTCGTAAAGACATTCAAATTCTATGAAATCAAGTTTAAGCTTTAGAACACAATTTTTCAAAAAGAATTGATTTTTCAAAAAGCGTTGAACACAATTTTTTCAAGAATTTCTCAATGATATTCAAAATCTTTCAAATATTATGTGTTCAACAACTCCTATCCTCAAAAGTTTAATGTGGATCATATCCTCATAATGACAATTCCATTGGATCAATTTTTGAGGGGGAGCTTTCCAAATTTCATGCTAAATTTGACACATTTTTCTCCCAAAGATTTTCAAGACTATTTTTCAAAATATATTTTAATCAAATTTGGTATCTCTAATATCAAAAGATTTTATATATTAGAGATAGGGGGAGAAAATTTGATTAAAATGTGATCTAAAGACTCAAGCACTCATGGTTACGATCAAATACCCATAACATCTTTAATTCACGACATTATTGGTGTCAAAAGGGTGGTTAGGTTTAAGTCCTATGATCCAACCAGAACCGGAGGGATCTTCCCGAGGACAATCCAATAGATTATTAGAAGTCCTTAGGAAAGATGGAGTAGAATGTGAACGTAGCTGAATGCCGAGTAAGTACTGATGCTAGCACCGGAACAATCACAACAAGGTGTTAATAATGATGTCCTGGTAAACATTGAAGGGGTTGAAGAATGAAAAATAAATGTAAGGATAAAGTGTCTAAAGAAAGAAGCCCTCCATACAACTTAGGCAGAAATCGGGTCAACTCATCATGAAGACAAACTCATCATGGACCCAGTGATGTGAAGCACAACCCTTTCCTAGCTACTCAGGCTTCTCTCAAAAGAAGTTTATTTTATTGTTACGGAGATCAACACAACTTCTATTGACTTTCTCACTCCGAGATAGTTGATATTGAATAGGTGGCATCTGCTCCAGCCTCCGACCACTAAAAGAGCACAAATCGAGTCTAGAGCCAAGAGATCAATCAAATCTCGTTAGGACACACGGATGAAGATAAAAAGAGTCCTACGCTATATCCTTGCGATATTGCTAGATCACTTAGAGTGATACCACTTAGTATTCACAATGATGAGTGGAAATCCTTCCAGTGTTAACATAAAACAACACTGCGGAAGGTCATATGCAAGATTCTTTATGAATTGAACATATGTAAAACTGAAAAGCAATAGTGGTTTGATTTTGAATTGATTCAAACTCGTTTCAGGTTTCTACACAATATCTTTATGGTCTTGCCAGAACATTCAGAGTAATATTCATTAATATTCACAGTGACGAATGGAAATCCTTCTAGCGTCAACATCAAACAACGCAACGATAGGTGACTTGTGAGATTCTTATGAATCAAACTTGTGTCAACTGGAAAGCAACAATGGTAAGATTCTTAATGAATCAAACTTGTTCCAGGAATTTGAATTGACGACTTTAATCAAGCGGATATTTATCCAATTGATTCACTCTTTATGTTCGCAGTCTTGCTTTGAGACGGTCGAGTAAAGAGAACGGCTAGTACAACCGCGAAACCCTGTCAAGGAGATTCTTAATTGAATCTACCTAATCACAGGTACGGTATTAAATATCGTATAAGAGTCTTCACCGACCGGAGGTAAAACGCTACCGATTTAGGAAGAATGTCAAAGCCATTCAGTCCGTGTCTATGTTTTGTCTCGAGAAGGTGGCGTCACGGTGTACTCAACAAAGTCAAAGATTCAAAACCACATATTCATGCCCAAAGACTTATTCAACAATTAATTGTGTGAGCATGTGGATGAAGACACAAGATCGCAAGATGGCAAAGACAAGTCAAGAATGATTTGAAGATCTCAAGATAAAAGACTAAGTCGAAAGACAATGACAAAGGCTCAAAGATCACAACATGAAGGAACAAAACTACTGTTACACGTTCAAGACTCATTTATGAAGAGATTCATTGATCTCCAAATATCAAAAGGGTATGACCTCACATTGGGGGAGATTGTTAGCCTCAAAATATTGAGTCAAACAAGAATGCTCGGTCATAGGTTATTATTATAACATTAGTTAGAACGTTGTAATAGGTAGTTAATTAGTCGTGGTTTACGGACTTGGATTTAAACTAATTAAAGTCCAAAAGACAAGCCCGACCCAATATATAGCCCATTAAAGCCCGCATGTGGGTGGACTATATACACTACCCTCCTAGCATGTTAGGAGGGTGGATGATCATTTGTAACTAATCTTCTCTAATCTAATATTCACCAAGTTAATCATCCTTCTCTCTACTTTCTCTCACTACTTTCTCTCTCTAGGAATCCATCTCTTTTCATCTATTTTCTATCATTAATCATCTAAATAATATGGGACAACAACTTATTACTCTTGAAACGGACTTATATTAATTGTGAGCGGTTTTTCAAGTAATGGATGAGAGGATTACTTAGGATTAAAACCGTGCTTCCTTATTTTTGGATTTTACATTTCTTATATTTCATGCTTCAAATAATGACAAATTTGCCAAAAAGCAATTTGCTCAAATAATAACCGGTTCCATATTTAATTGTCTTGAATAAGTTGATGCAATTTTTACTTGTGAATACAATGATCCTATTTTTAAGCTTGGTATGGGGAAAGTGAAACTTGAGGGTGATAAGTGTCCATGGTACCAAAGCCCTAATTTAAGTCATTGACTTCTTTATGAGTTTTTCCATCAAAGCCATTTCAAGAAAAATCCAAAAAGATATAATAGAATTGTTTCTTTTGCATTGCATTGTTCAAAATCAAAATCATGCATCATATAGAGTAGCATAGAGTAATAGCATTCCATATTGGCCAAGGTGGGTTAATTATGAGGAGAATGTAAATTTGTGCTTTAAAATATAGTATTGCATGAGGTCATGGCAATGTTCAAGTGTAGGAGATTTGATATGAGCAAAAACTCATATCAATTAATCAACAAATCACCCTAAAACACATGAAAAATACCTAACTTTTGTGCTATAAAGCGAAATTATGTGGTATGTTTTGTGTTTGTGTTTAAATAGGTAAGAAGGATACATTTTCAAGCAAACAAGAAGAAATCAAGCTTATTTGGATGAAAAAGACAAAAAAGGATCAAAGATGACAAGACTTTGAAGATGAAGGACCTATCTTGACAACATTTCAAAGTTGAGGGACTCAAAGTGTAAATTGGTCAAAGTTAAGATTCAGTCAAACATGATCAACTCTTAAGTCAACCAAGTCAAAGGGTCAAACTAGACAAGTATGCAAGTGGAAGGACCAAAAATGTCATTGGAATGAAGATTCTAGCTTATTTGGACATTCTGCCAAACTCTAGGGACTTAACTTGCCAAAAATTCACCAAGAATAAACATGATCCATGTGTTTATGCTTACAACCAATGAGAATGCAAGAAGGGAATCACACGGATTGCCAACTAGCTAGACACCTCACCATCACATTAATGAGCCGTCTTGCTACAGTAAAACCCACTATCCACTTTCATCCAATGAGAAGCTGACACTCAATAATCCTTTATCCATATTTGGATATCAATCCCTGTGTTCATATATCAACCAACCAAGGTTTGCCACGTGGCACCTTCTTCAACAAACGAGCCCATATTCAATCTCGAGCTACAATGCATTTCATGGAAAGATTTATACATGAAAATTGCTCGTCTTCAAGGGAGGAATACAATGGAAATATTTAATCAAGCTGAAACTCAAAGGATTAAAATCCCCCAATTCGTGATGAACACAAGAATCTGCAATTGAGAAATTTATGACACCTGGCAGCCTGCTATTGGTTGGGACATGTCATCGACCCCAACTCACTCTCAGTTCTCTTCTATAAATAGGGAAAGGACCTCTCATTTGTTGTGCGTAGCAAAGTGTGAAATTCACACACACTTTCATTTTCCCCCTTCATTCCTGTTAGTTAGCAGTTAGTTTAACAAACTCAAGAGCTTGACAACCTCTTGAGTTAGTTATAGTTAGTTGTAACTACTTACCTACTTCTGTAACAAACTTTTACATTCAAATCAATAAAAATCACTCATTTCCTTCGATCTTCTTACTATATCCTGTGTTTCTGTTGAATCTTGTTGTTGTTATGAGTTTCATGTGATCACACTTGATCATTAGAAGCTTTTTGAAGATTTGAAGATGTTTTAGATCATTCCAGTTGCTGAATTGTTGATTGTAGCAGAATTGGGTAGATTTGATCATGATGATGATGGTAAATGGTTGATTGATTGATATTAGTGCTAAGGTGGTGGTTTAGCATTGTTTAGGAGGCTCAACGCCTACCTACTTCATCAATGGAGGCCTTATGCTAAAAGGTTTCAAGTTTCTGAGTTTTGGTTCTACTTAATTGTCTATTGCATGCTAATTACTAGTATAAATACTAAATACTGCTCTGATGAAGTGTGTTAATCTGTTTTGGCTTGATTTTGTTGTTTAGATAACTTATTGATAGATTGCAAGTTGTTAGCTTGATTTTTACTTGTTTCTGTAATAATCCTCATAAGTCATAGCTTGTTATTTCATTTTGAGTACTTGTGTGTTATCTAGCCTGTTCTTAGCTCATTTACACTTCATTTTGTTCATCAAGTTTGGTTAGATATCAGTCATAGCTCAGCTGAATCATTTGCTCATATTCTCTTCATAAAAGTTGAAAACATATCAAATAAGCAGTGTTTGGATTTGCATACATTTTGTAGTTCAAGTGTAATAAACTGGTTAAACTTTGTTCATTACTCTTTGTTTAGTCTTTTTAAACAAGTTTGTGAAGTTTTGAAGTCAAAAGTTTGGTCAAACAGGCAATTGGTAAGTAAAAAGTTAGGGTCATTCTTTTGATATTAGTTCATTAGAAAAGTAGCTAAATTCAATCTCATGCCATTGCTTCATTTCTTGGTTAAATTCAGTCAAACCTGTTTCTATATATCCATTAACATCTGAAGTTTAAGTGTTGGTAAGGAAATTATATAGTTTTCACAAATAAGCTTAGAATTAGCTTTTGAATAAGCACTCAAGCCATAGCAAGTTTCTGTGATAAAGTAGCTTACTGATTTCTTAAATAATCATTTCCACTTCATAAAAGTTGCAATTTTCTTCCACATTCTTACTTAGAAACATGTCTTGAACAGATTTTGAGCTTTTCAGAATTTTCACTTTTTGGTCAACAAAAGTCAATAAGCTAGGTTTTAGCTTATTTTCAATTTCATGCTTATATACTTGACCATTTTTCACAAGAAAAGACATTCCAGACTCACAATAAGATGTTTAATAAGATTTGACTTAAAAATTGGAATGTGCATGTCTGGATTTTATGGTAGCTTATTTTTGGCTTATTGGAGTTGGCTTATTTGAGTTCTAGTGAGTTTTGAGCTTTTTCCTTGGACAAGTCTAGGTGTTTTTCAATTTTAAGTTGTTTGAAACTTGTTAGAGCTTAATTGGTTCATTTTTGAGCTTATACGAGCTTATTTGTTCTTGGTGCCCGTTTTTGGTTAAATTTCCCTCTTAATTGCATATTGGTCCTCATAGTTTGTAACTGTTTTCATAACTAGCTAAACTTCCATATAATTAGGGTTTGCAAGTTTGTAGTCCTAAACTTTTAACTAATTGTCATTTTCAGTTAATCAGTTTTAAAAGTTGTTACATTTGGTTAGATAATTGTTAGATTTTACATAATTGGTCCTTTTACTTTCTGATTTTTACATTTCAAGCATTTAGGTTTCATTTAATTACATTTTTAGCACATTACTTTCATAGATTTACATTTTTGTCTTTTTGTGAATAAAATTTGGTATTTGCTAAATGTTTTACGGTTACGTAGCTTAATATTTTTCACCATTTTTACATGCTTGATTAAATAGACATAGAAAATCCAAATAACCCTATCAACCAAAAACGATAATAAACTTGATATTGTTAGGACTTTCAATTGGTTAAGAATCGAGAGAAATGATGTGACAATCTACCATTTTCAGGTAGTAAATTATTTTCTCGTATAATATTTTGAAACTTATTTTTGTGTTGGTTGACGAACTCACAATTTACGGATTTAAATTTGGGCTTACGTGCATAATTTAGCGTCTTTTACGACTAAACCGGTAACCTTAGGATTACGTATTTACGTTTTTGAACTCCGTTTTTGATGAGACAATTTTTATTGGATTCGTTTTGTGACGTTGATTCATAATTTATAAAACCGTTTTTCGTGAAACGACCCGAGGGCACGCAAATCGAGAAAACTATAATCGAGAGATACCCGTAAATTAGTGAGGTGGGACAAAATACATTATCCCACCCCACTAGCAAGCATGGGACGGCACAACAAGACACCACATCAATATGTGGCATCTTGTTAACTTGTTAGCTACAAGTGTAAGACTAAGCTTACACTTTAAGCCACTCCAACTAACTAAAACCACTAGCTACTCACACAAACCATTTTACACTCATGCAAACAACTTCAAACTCTCTCAAAACCTTCACCATTTCCGTCCACTTTGAATAACAAAACACCCCTATTTGATCTTTTCTAGCCATGAAATACTTGTTAACTAGCTCTATCATGGAGTTACCTTGAAGCCTTGATCATTTGGTGGCCATTTTAACAACAAAGGAGGTGATTTGCTTGTGTCCTAGGGCTGATTTCTAAACTATTGTTCTTGGTGTTTGATGATCTTGGAGTTACTTGTGGTGTTCATCAAGTTCTTGTCTTCCAAAAACAAGAAATACACTTGGTTGGTAAAGAAGATCATCCTCTCCATTTTCTCTTGTTATTTTTGTAAAGAACAAATGTATTTTCTTTCTTGTTGTATATGTATATGATGTATATATGATGATAAAAATGTTGTGTGGGGATCAAGTGTTGATAAATATGCTTAAAAAGGTTAATAATCATAAGAAACAAGGCTAAAATCATGCTTATTTAGTTGGCTGTATAAAAACAGTATATAACTAAAACTTTAACTGATAAACTTGCATGGTAGAATCCATTTACAGTAAGTACAAGATGTTATACACATGTGAGAGTTGGCCATGCAATGGAATCAATATAATGAGTGAGATATGATCAAAACAAGATGAGAGTGCTAATCTGAATAAGCTGTTTTGTAGGGACTGTTAAGCATAGATAAACTTAAAATGAGAAGTAGCTATATCTAAGTTAAATGTAGAACATAATATGAAGATCATGCCATCCAAAAATGAGCTTCTAATTCATTATAGAACTCTAGATATGGTAAAAATGGTGAACATGAAAATAAAAATCAGATTTTGAGAATTAATGTTTATTATTATTATATAAGCACTTAAATTTTATTGTATAAAATGTAAAATAAAAACCCACTAACTTATGAAACTTATTTATATAAATATGTAAAAGGTTAAGTAAATGGATAAATTATATAAATGGTAGTGGAATAATACTTATAAGTAATAAAAACTATAAACTTGATTTTTACGACTTTTTCGGCTATTACCGTAAAATTAACGTTTTTCGCCAATTAAAACTTTGACGATCAAACCCGTCTAATGTAAAGTTTTTAAAAGTCATATACTGATATATAAGTAACTAATACAAGTAAAAACCGATAAAACCCGAACTATAGGACATACGGACATTAACGAGCTAACTAAGCATATTGGACTAATAATTGGACTAAATAAGTTAAACACTTATAAAAAGAACTTATTGGGCTTAACCCATTTGGGCCCAACATGGAAAGTATAGATACTGATAATATAAGTATAAAATGGATCAAAACAAGTTAAAGAACTTATACTAAGCTTATTGGACTTAAAATAGATCAATAGGTAAGACTAGTAAACTAGTAAAAAGTTACCAAAACGTAAACACTAAAATGAGTAAACAAGGATGTATAAACCCACTTGATCATCATCATATGTACAAAATCATCATATGTATATTGTTATTTTGATAAAAGTCATTGGATAAAGTCTAAGACCGATTATTATTTATATAGGTTTCCGTGACCGAAGCACGCCCGTAGCCGATAATCCGCCTTTCATTATCAACGTGAGTTCATAGCCTCGCACTCTTTTAAATGTTTTATAAAATGATTTGTAAACCCGCGAGGGAGATAACATGCTAGATTTTGATAAAAATAGAACACAAGTAGTCCCGATGGTATGCTTAATGATATGGACCCGAATGATGCTATGACCCTATAAACGAGACTAAAAGGATTATTAGTAGTTAGGTTATGTCACTTAAAGTCCCATTAGCATGAATTGTGAACTACCGGGATTTGGTAGACGCTTATGCATTTGATAGTACTATTTGGGGACGATCACCCCAGTTCGCGCCTTGACGGTTGATCCCCGTCGTACCACATTGATTGGTAAGCGAATTTATGTATGAGAAGATTCCATAGCGTGATTTTTGTGACGACACGCTAACTTAGATGGGCAAATTGTTTGTCGGGTTCGTGGCCCGCTGTTTTCGTAGTAAGGTAACAATGTCATGCGGCTAGTAATAATCCTAATCCAAATAAAACGTATCCTATACATAATGTAATCCAGTAACGACGCTAATAACGATGAATATATTACCTATTATGGTAATATTGAGGCTACGGTCTCATGGACGGTTTAAGATGTATGCTTGATTTATATATTGCCTGACTAGCAATACGTGGACTTACTTCCGATATTATACTTGTGTTCTGAATTTAACGATTGTTTTATATAACGGTTTTTATTAAACTCTATGAATTCACTCGGCATTCGCTGATATGATTTTTGCATGTTTTTATCTCAGGTGCTTGAAGGTAATCCGGATAGAGATCGACTCTGATGGCCCACATAATGTTAAAAATGTTCATTCGATCTATGTTTTGTAAACTTAATGACCTGTATAATTTGGGACCTGTTGTACACTTTAAAACTTTATATCGAATGAATGTATGTTGAACCTTGTACAACCATTTTTATGTGTTGTCTATGATTGGAGTTATTGTGCTATCCCGTAACACTCTAAAAGACCCTTCCGCTGTACCGATACGAAAATTGAGAGTGTTACAGTTTGGTACCAGAGCTCTCGTTATAGAGAACAAAAGATTTTAAAAACCAAGGTTTTGAACAAAACTTTTCAAAATCTTTTGACAATGAACATTTGAGAAAATATTTGAAAAATCTTTTGGCTATAACGGTGCCAGAGATCTCCGACGTTACCAACAAGCCCTATTGAGAAGATATATATTTTGATATATATAATTTAATTTATATATATGTATATATCGTGATTTCAGTATGTAATTGTTTAATAAGTATGTTATCTTAATACGAGATATATATAAATGCAGATTGTCATGGCTAACCCTAATATTCCTGTAGAAAACCATGCTATTCACGAACCTAATGTAGATGATGATCCTTATTTAGACTTAGTAGAATATGATATGGATGATGAGGAGGAACCATTTGAGGATCCCGAGCCCGAGTTAGGACTAGGAGATCAGATTGCCCCTCAGGTTGACTTGGTAGAGAATGAGATTGATAATGTTGATATAGAGAATGATGAGGAGATTGGGTTAGATAATTTAGATGATGAGATTGACGACGAGGATGTCGAGGAGGATGTAGGTATAGACGTTGAGGTTGATTATGATGAGGAAGCCGAGCTTATTTATCCTTATGATGTTCCAGAGGGCGAGCCTTTACCCCCACCAGTTGATTTGTCTAATTCTGAGGTTGAGTTACCTAGGGATGAAATGTCTGAATCGTCTGAATCTGATTTTGAATCAGAGGAGGATGAGGATGATGATGCACCTGACGGTACTGATGGTATTACTACTTGTAGACGTGAGATAGGAGAGTTGTCTAGTACTCGAGAGGCTACTCATATTGATGGTCTTGCACCATGGGCCTTGAGACGTGATCTAGATGCTTCCCGTGTTAAGAGTAGTATGACAGAGGTCGGATTAGGTGTTGTTCAGACTCAAGTTGCTTATTTGGAGTCGAAGACTAAGGTTGGTGAGAAAGAGCGAGAATTACTTAGTTTGGATTTGACTGATGTAGAGCGTGGTTTGAATGAGGCTTTTAGGAGGTTATCAGTGTTGGAAAGTGGTGAGTTTGCAGAAATGAAGAGAAAGGTGAAATCTATGGAGATTCAGTTGAATGTAGCTCGTGCGATGCGTGAGAAAGCTGAGAAGGAGTTGAATATATCCGTGGGTTGGAATAGTAGATTTTATGCTGACATGGTAGAAAGAGGAGTGATCCGTAAGCGCCCAGCTGAAGATGTGTCTAGTGATCGTCCGACGAAGATACAGAAGACGATGGATGATGGACCATCTTGCGGTTCTCAGTAGACCAGTCTGTATTTAGTAGTGACCTTTGTATCTTTTGTACTTTTGTAGCTTTGACTGAACCGACTTGTTAGTAGTAGACTTGGCACGAATTTTGAGTGTATATAGTGCTAGAACTTTGATATGGGATGTAACTAAGACGATACTTTTGTTTCAAATCGAATGAAATATGTATCTTGTCTTGAATTCCATATTGTGCCTTATTTGTATCTTGATTATGATTTCAATCCATATTATATGAATCCTTGTTGGGTGAACGCTTAATACTTTGAAATTATGAAATTATAGAACTATGCCGCCCAAGAAGGCTGTGACTGAGGATGATGTACGTAGGATTATTACGGAGCAAGTTACCGCATCTATGACTGAATTTATGGCAAATGCTAGAAATAAAGCTGGTGGTAGTGGAGCTGGCGGTAGTGGATCTGGCGGTAGTGGAGCTGGCGGTAGTGGAGCTGGCGGTAGTGGAGCTGGCGGTAGTGGAATTGGCGGTACTAATGTGAATGTGAATGCTAATAATGTGAATGCTAATGCTGGAGGAAATGTAGGAGGACTTGGAACTAATGCACCTGAAGTTGGTGGCTGTACTTATGTGACGTTCATGAAGTGTGAACCTCTACCTTTTAATGGAACTAAAGGTGCTGTAGGATTAAGCCAGTGGATTGAGAAGATTGAGTCGGTGTTTCGGATTAGTAAGTGTAAGGAGGAAGATAAGGTGACTTTTGCTATGGCTACTCTTAAGGGTCGTGCGTTGACTTGGTGGAACGGGAGAATTGCTTTCATGGGTCTTGATGCTGCTAATGCTACTCCTTGGGCTGAAATTAAGAAGTGGATGACTTTGGAGTGTTGTCCTCATAGTGTGATTATTAGGTTAGAACAAGAGTTGATTCATCTGAGAATGAAAGGTGTGGACATTGATAGTTACACAAACCGATTCCATGAGTTGGCCTTGCTATGTCCTCGATTGGTGGAACCCGAAGAGATCCGAATTGAGCAATATATTAAAGGGTTGACCAGGAATATCCGGGGGGACGTGACATCATCTAAACCACTGACCATTGATGATGCTGTTCGAATGGCTTACCAACTCATTGGACAGATAATTCAGGATAGGGAAGATGAAGCCCGTGTTGGTGAAAAAAGAAAGGGAGACGGTGATCGTGTAGATAGAGGTGATAATAGGAAGAATTTCAATCGCCGTCAGAACCAGAGAAAGGGGAATGAAAATGATCTTACCAACAACACACCGCGCAAAGATGATAGATGTCCTAAGTGTGGCAACAAGAGGCATGCTGGCGACTGCTGGAAGTGCCGAAATTGCGGAAAGCTTGGACACAAGGTTGAAAGGTGTAAGAAGGGAACCATTTGCTACAACTGTAATGAAGAATGTCATAGGAAATCGGAATGCCCCAAGTTGAAAGTGATTTTACCTGGAAGAAACCCCCAGGGTGGTATCTATCAACTTGGAACAATTGAGGTGAAGAAAGAGGATCCGAATGTCGTTACCGGTACGTTTTTACTCAACAATCATTATGCTGTTGCTTTATTCGATTCGGGTGCTGATAGGAGCTTTGTATCCACTAACTTTAGTGCCCTTATTGACATTGAACCTGTTGAGATAAATACCAGTTACGAGGTGGAATTGGCTGATGGTAAATTAGTGAAAAGTAATAATCTATTAGAAGGATGCTCTCTAAATCTCTTAAAGTATTCCTTTCCGATTGATTTGATGTTGATAGAATTAGGTAGTTTTGATATTATTATTGGTATGGATTGGTTGTCGTTGAATAATGCTACTATTTTATGTGGAGAGAAGAAGGTTACGATTCCTCTTAGGAATAGGATGTTAGTAATTGATGGTAATCGAGGTGAATCCTGTTTGAAAATCGTTTCATGTATTAAAGTCCAAAAGTACATCAGGAACGGTTGTGAGTTATTCTTAGCTCAAGTGACCGGGAATGAGTCTAGGGAGAAACGATTGGAAGATGTACCTATTATTTGTGAATTTCCTGAGGTATTTCCTAAAGATTTACCCGGACTTCCACCGATAAGGCAAGTAGAGTTTTGAATCGATTTAATTCCTGGTGCTGCACCGGTGGCACGTGCGCCTTACCGATTAGCCCCTTCTGAATTAAAGGAGTTATCTGAGCAACTTAAGGAGTTGTCTGATAAAGGTTTTATTCGACCGAGCTCGTCGCCTTGGGGAGCTCCAGTCTTGTCCGTTAAGAAGAAGGATGGATCTTTTCGTATGTGCATTGATTATAGGGAACTGAATAAGTTGACAATTAAAAATCGATATCCTTTACCTAGGATTGATGATTTGTTTGATCAACTACAAGGATCTAGTGTGTATTCTAAGATAGATTTGCGGTCAGGATATCACCAACTTCGCGTCCGTGGAGAAGATATTCCTATAACTGCATTTAGAACTCGTTATGGACACTATGAATTTCAAGTAATGCCATTTGGGTTAACTAACGCACCTGCGGTTTTCATGGATTTAATGAATCGAGTGTGCAAGCCCTACTTGGATAAATTTGTGATTGTGTTTATTGACGATATTCTAATCTATTCTAAGAATGAAGATGAACATAGAGAACATTTAAGGATTGTTTTGAAATTGTTGAAGGATGAAAAGTTGTATGCTAAGTTTTCGAAATGTGATTTCTGGTTAGATTCTGTGCAATTTCTTGGTCATGTGATTAACAAAGATGGAATTCATGTTGATCCTGCAAAGGTTGAAGCCATTAAGAATTGGTCTGCACCGACAACGCCAACGGAAGTGCGACAGTTCTTAGGATTGGCTGGCTATTATAGGTGATTCATTAGAGAATTTTCTTTGATAGCTAAACCCTTGACTAAGCTTACCCAGAAGAATAAACCTTTCGTTTGGGGAAGTGATGAAGATGGAGCATTTCAGACATTGAGGCAAAAATTATGTAGTGCGCCAATCTTATCATTACCCGACGGGAGTGAAGATTTTGTAGTGTATTGTGATGCATCTCTTAGAGGCTATGGAGCTGTTTTGATGCAGCGAGAGAAAGTGATAGCTTATGCTTCTAGGCAATTAAGGAAGAATGAGGAGAATTATACTACTCATGATCTTGAGTTAGGAGCTGTAGTCTTTGCTCTTAGGTTGTGGAGACATTATCTGTATGGCACCAAGTGTACGGTATTCACCGATAACAAAAGCCTACAGTATATTCTCGACCAGAAGGAGTTGAACATGAGGCAACGAAGATGGATAGAGTTATTAAGTGATTATGATTGTGATATAAAATATCACCCAGGAAAAGCCAATGTTGTTGCCGATGCGTTAAGTAGGAAAGATAGAGAGCCTATCAGGGTACGTTCTCTAGTCTTGACCGTGCATAATAATTTGCCTGAGCAAATTAGAAATGCGCAAATAGAAGCTTGCAAGAAGGAAAATTTTGTTAATGAAGGGTTCCGAGGAGAAGGAGATCCTTTAGAGGTTAGAGCTGATGGAGTGAAATGCTTAAGAGGTCGTATGTGGATACCTAAGTTTGGAGGCTTAAGAGACTTGATTATGTTAGAATCCCATAAATCTAAGTATTCCATTCATCCGGGATCTGATAAGATGTACCATGATTTGAAGAAGTTGTACTGGTGGCCGAATATGAAAGCCGACATAGCTATGTATGTTCTTCAATGCTTCACTTGTGCTAGAGTCAAAGCTGAACATCAAAATCCATCTGGACTACTTCAACAGCCAAAGATTCCTGAATGGAAGTGGGAGCGAATTACGATGGACTTTATCACCAAGCTTCCTAGAACATCATCTGGAAACAACTCGATTTGGGTTATTGTCGACAGACTGACCAAATCAGCACACTTCATTTCGGTTAAGGAGCAGTTCTCACTGGAGAAGCTGACTCGTATATACCTTGAGAATGTTGTATGCAAGCATGGAGTGCCTATATCGATCATTTCAGATCGAGATCCTAGTTTCGCATCGATATTTTGGAAATCTCTCCAAAGATCTTTGGGAACGAATCTCGACATGAGCACTGCTTATCACCCCTAGACTGATGGGCAGAGTGAAAGGACGATACAAACACTAGAAGATATGTTGAGAGCTTGTGTGTTAGATTTTGGTAAGAATTGGGATAAACATTTGCCGTTAGCAGAGTTTTCGTATAACAATAGTTACCATTCTAGTATTAAGGCTGCACCGTTTGAAGCTTTGTATGGTAGGAAGTGTAGATCTCCTGTATGTTGGAGTGAAGTTGGGGATACCCAGCTCACGGGACCGGAATTGATCCGGGAGACTACGGAGATGATAGTTCAGATTAAGAATAGGTTGTTGACTGCCCGTAGTAGACAGAAAAGTTACGCGGATGTGCGGCGGAACCCAATGGAGTTTAAAGTGGGTGACCGAGTAATGTTGAAAGTATCGCCATGGAAAGGCGTTATCAGATTTGGAAAGCGAGGGAAATTGAATCCCCGTTATATTGGACCCTTTAAGATTCTATCTAGAGTAGGTCCGATGGCTTACAAACTAGAGTTACCCCCAGAACTTCATGGTGTTCACAACACATTCCATGTATCTAATCTGAAGAAATGTCTAGCAGTGAGTGATGAGAAAATTTCATTAGGTAAGGTTCGAATAGATGGGAAGTTGCATTTTATCGAAGAGCCCGTAGAGGTTATGGATCGTGAGGTAAAGCAATTGAAACAAAGTCGGATACCTATTGTCAAGATCCGATGGAATTCAAAGCATGGACCGGAGTATACTTGGGAACGAGAGGATGAAATGTGGAAGAAATATCCGCACCTCTTCGATTTCAATAAGAAACGGACATCCAAATGAAATGGATCACGAGGACGTTGATCCCTTTTAGGAGGAAAAGCTGTGACAATCTAACCATTTCAGGTAGTAAATTATTTTCTCGTATAATATTTTGAAACTTATTTTTGTGTTGGTTGATGAACTCACAATTTACGGATTTAAATTTGGGCTTACGTGCATAATTTAGAGTCTTTTACGACTAAACCGGAAACCTTAGGATTACGTATTTACGTTTCTGAACTCCGTTTTTGATGAGACAATTTTTATTGGATTCGTTTTGTGACGTTGATTCATAATTTATAAAATCATTTTTCGTGAAACGACCCGAGGGCACGTAAATCGAGAAAACTAGAATCGAGGGATACCCGTAAATTAGTGAGGTGGGACAAAATACATTATCCCACCCCACTAGCAAGCATGGGACGGCACAACAAGACACCACATCAATATGTGGCATCTTGTTAACTTGTTAGCTACAAGTGTAAGACTAAGCTTACACTTTAAGCCACTCCAACTAACTAAAACCACTAGCTACTCACACAAACCATTTTACACTCATGCAAACAACTTCAAACTCTCTCAAAACCTTCACCATTGCCGTCCACTTTGAAGAACAAAACACCCCTATTTGATCTTTTCTAGCCATGAAATACTTGTTAACTAGCTCTATCATGGAGTTACCTTGAAGCCTTGATCATTTGGTGGTCATTTTAACAACAAAGGAGGTGATTTGCTTATGTCCTAGGGCTGATTTCTCAACTATTGTTCTTGGTGTTTGATGATCTTGGAGTTACTTGTGGTGTTCATCAAGTTCTTGTCTTCCAAAAACAAGAAATACACTTGGTTGGTAAAGAAGATCATCCTCTCCATTTTCTCTTGTTATTTTTGTAAAGAACAAATGTATTTTATTTCTTTTTGTATATGTATATGATGTATATATGATGATAAAAATGTTGTGTGGGGATCAAGTGTTGATAAATATGCTTAAAAAGGTTAATAATCATAAGAAACAAGGCTAAAATCATGCTTATTTAGTTGGCTGTATAAAAACAGTAAATAACTAAAACTTGAACTGATAAACTTGCATGGTAGAATCCATTTACAGTAAGTACAAGATGTTATACACATGTGAGAGTTGGCCATGCAATGGAATCAATATAATGAGTGAGATATGATCAAAACAAGATGAGAGTGCTAATCTGAATAAGCTGTTTTGTAGGGACTGTTAAGCATACATAAACTTAAAATGAGCAGTAGCTATAACTAAGTTAAATGTAGCACATAATATGAAGATCATGCCATCCAAAAATGAGCTTCTAATTCATTATATAACTCTAGATATGGTAACAATGGTGAACATGAAAATAAATATCAGATTTTGAGAATTAATGTTTATTATTATTATATAAGCACTCAAATTTTATTGTATAAAATATAAAATAAAAACCCACTAACTTATGAAACTTATTTATATAAATATGTAAAAGGTTAAATAAATGGATAAATTATATAAATGGTAGTGGAATAATACTTATAAGTAATAAAAACTATAAACTTGATTTTTACGACTTTTTCGGCTATTACCGTAAAATTAACGTTTTTCGCCAATCAAAACTTAGACGATCAAACCCGTCTAATGTAAAGTTTTTAAAAGTCATATACTGATATATAAGTAACTAATACAAGTAAAAACCGATAAAACCCGAACTATAGGACATACGGACATTAACGAGCTAACTAAGCATATTGGACTAAATAAGTTAAACACTTATAAAAAGAACTTATTGGGCTTAGCACATTTGGGCCCAACATGGAAAGTAAAGATACTGATAATATAAGTATAAAATGGATCAAAACAAGTTAAAGAACTTATACTAAGCTTATTGGACTTAAAATAGATAAATAGGTAAGACTAGTAAACTAGTAAAAAATTACCAAAACGTAAACACTAAAATGAGTAAACAAGGATGTATAAACCCACTTGATCATCATCATATGTACAAAATCATCATATGTATATTGTTATTTTGATAAAAGTCATTGGATAAAGTCTAAGACCGATTATTATTTATATAGGTTTCCGTGACCGAAGCACGCCCGTAGCCGATAATCCGCCTTTCATTATCAACGTGAGTTCATAGCCTCGCACTCTTTTAAATGTTTTATAAAGTGATTTGTAAACCCACGAGGGAGATAACATGCTAGATTTTGATAAAAATAGAACACAAGTAGTCCCGATGGTATGCTTAATGATATGGACCCGAATGATGCTATGACCCTATAAACGAGACTAAAAGGATTATTAGTAGTTAGGTTATGTCACTTAAAGTCCCATTAGCATGAATTGTGAACTACCGGGATTTGGTAGACGCTTATGCATTTGATAGTACTATTTAGGGACGATCACCCCAGTTCGCGCCTTGACGGTTGATCCCCGTCGTACCACATTGATTGGTAAGCGAATTTATGTATGAGAAGATTCCATAGCGTGATTTTTGTGACGACACGCTAACTTAGATGGGCAAATTGTTTGTCGGGTTCGCGGCCCGCTGTTTTCATAGTAAGGTAACAATGTCATGCGGCTAGTAATAATCCTAATCCAAATAAAATGTATCCTATACATAATGTAATCCAGTAACGACGCTAATAACGATGAATATATTACCTATTATGGTAATATTGAGGCTACGGTCTCATGGACGGTTTAAGATGTATGCTTGATTTATATATTTCCTGACTAGCAATACGTGGACTTACTTCCGATATTATACTTGTGTTCTGATTTTAACGATTGTTTTATATAACGGTTTCTATTAAACTCTATGAATTCACTCGGCATTCGCTGATATGATTTTTGCATGTTTTTATCTCAGGTGCTTGAAGGTAATCCGGATGGAGATCGACTCTGATGGCCCACATAATGTTAAAAATGTTTATTCGATCTATGTTTTGTAAACTTAATGACCTGTATAATTTGGGACCTGTTGTACACTTTAAAACTTTTTATCGAATGAATGTATGTTGAACCTTGTACAACCATTTTTATGTGTTGTCTATGATTGGAGTTATTGTGCTATCCCGTAACACTCTAAAAGACCCTTCCGCTGTACCGATACGAAAATTGAGTGTTACAAATGAACTTCAGCTTACTCAAATTCATTGCAACAAGTTTTGACAAGTAGGCAGTGAGATGGTTGAGAACATCAGCTGGCGTATCATTTGGAGTAAAGACCGGTGCTTGCATTGGTGGAAGTTCATTGGAGTAGAAGGCTTGGGCTGGTTGTGCTTCAATTGGAAAATATCTTTGCTGAGGAGTATAGCCCATTGGAGAAGTGTTGGCTTGTGATGGTGATGTCTGATGTGGTGGTTGCTGTGAAAAAGATTGTTGATGAACATTTTGTTGAAATGCTTGCTGTGGCATAATTAGTGGTTGATAAGATGGTTGTTGTGGTTGCTGATAGGTGTGTGGTGGTGGCTGCTGCAAGTATGATGGTTGTTGATAAGTATAAGCCATGTTTTGTTGAGAAGCATACATGGCAAGTGGATCATGAACTTGAGGTGTAGACAACCGAGCCTTGATCACATGGCATTCGTGTTGTTGAAGAAAAGCTTGAAGTTGATCCATATTGGTGTTATGCAAGTCCTTAGCCAATTTAACAGCCGTCACGTACTTACGCCATTCTGAAGGAAAGGTGTTCAAATACTTGGTGTTTAATTGAAACTTAGGAATTGCCATGCCATAGATATTGAGCTCATTCAACAATAGGGTAAATCTTAAATAGTAGTCATTGAGAGTCTCCCCGGGGACATAGGCAAACTTATCAAAAGTATCATAAATCTTACACTCTCGTTCTTGTTATTTAACGAGGTGCCTTGCATTAGAACACGAATTCTATCCCATAACTCTTTGGCAACCTTATGTTTGCTGACGAGTTTGTAGACATCTGGAAGAAGGGATTGGAAAATGATGTTTGTAGCATATTTATCACATTTGTCCTGAATCTTCATATCTCCAGTCAATTCACCCGTTGTGCGAGGACGAGTAGCTGTACCTTCCGTCACTGTACCATAATCTAATGATCCATTGAGCACCGATGCCCAAATGAGATGTCCATTCTCTTTGTTTAACATGTAAAGTTCCATTCGGGAAGTCCAATCCTCGTACATGGTCTTCTCCAACATTGGTGGACGATTATCCGTACCCGAGAGGATGGACTTATCCGTAAGAGATGTGTACTCCATTTCAATAAGTTAAGATTTAAAAACGTTGATCGAACAATGAAAGAAAGTAAATGTGTTTGTTGTTGTGAGTTGAAGTCAAGAAACAATGTTGAAATCCCCTAAAATATGTTCTCGATGACCAAAAAAAATATTCCAAGACGAACAAAAACACATGATTCGAAATTTTTTTAAGGAATAATTTTTTGGATCGTCGGAATATTGATCGGAATAACTGATCGGAATATCCTATCGGAATAATATATCAGAATACCCCTGTTGGAATAAACTATCGGAATACCCCTGTCGGAATAATCTATCGGAATACCCCTGTCGGAATAATCAATCAAAATAACCAATCGGAAAACCTGTCGGAATATAACTATCGGAATACCGTCGGAATGACCTGTCGGAATACCAGTATCGGAATAACCGTCGGAATGACTTATCGGAATACCAGTATCGGAATACCCGTCGGAATATGAAAACCCTTTTCCGATGGGAGCTGTCGGAATACCTAAACCTTTTCCGATGGTTTCTGTCGGAATATTACCCACTTTTCTCGGACAAAACTCAACCAATTCGAGATTTTAAGCCAAAAAATGATAAAAACACCCAAAAATTTTGTGTTTTTAGCCAAAGTAAATATACCAAATCTCTACCACAACTATGTAGAAGATTTGTATCAAGAAAAAACCATAAAAAACACAAAAAAAAATTTGGTTCGTATGAAATGGATCAAAATAGGCACAAAAAATCAAGAACACAAACACATAAACAATACAATCATCCCATGGCTCTTGATACCATTTGTAGGATATTGTAAATCTAGCTTATGTTTTAGAGAGAGAAAAAGATAGAAATATGGTAAGAACACACACACACTTTGAGAGAGAAAGTACGAAAACATACTTTTACTATGTGTAAAGTTATGTGAACCAACACCCTTTCCATCTAAGGAGAGGGTTTATATACCAAGCCCATAAGATGGGCTTGGGCTTACAATTGGGCCGGCCATACAAGCATGGACTGGGCTTTTCCTTGTTTGATATATATAAAGGTATCTAGACTACGAGCTACTACTTAATATATTGTCAGAGTGACTGAATCTTCCTAAATACGTAAAAACGTATTTCCAACACGACCTAAGTGATCTCCATGTCTAAAAAGACAAACACTAAACAAGAAAGAAAATACAAGAATACATCTCAGATCTAGGGTTAGAGAGTTGTATGTGAAATGGGTGAGGATCAAGTGATAAATGAGATTCTATTTATAGCCAAAAAGCATTTTGTTCACGCGGAGCCCGTTCAGCCTTTTGCGCTAAGGCTCTGACTTTATAAGTAAAGGCTGCGTAGATCTGGACAGGTTTTGTTCTTGGTCAAACCGGGTTATACCCATTGAATCCCCAAATCTTTTCTAGATATCATGTGAAGTTATTCATAATGTCACCCAAATTACAAATCATGTGATGTCATGCATGATGCCAAATGAATTTATATTCATTTTGATTTTACTTAAAACTAAAGTAAATGTAGAAAGAAAAAGTGAGTTATGTTCTAAAGAATGTTTACTTAACTTTTGTTTTAGCAAAAAGTGTTTTGTTGATTATAGAAAGTTTTAGTAACTTAATTAAGGTTTAATCAATTTGTTTAAAACATATTTGAAGTCTTAGTTCATTCAATCGTATAAGAAGATAAGTTAATATTTTTTGGTTAAAAACTAGTGGTTTGAAACTTACATATATGTTACTTGCAATAATGTTGTGTTTGTTATCAACAAAATATAGAAAGATCGTAAGATATAAATAAAGAAAATCGCATTTATACAAAAAAGAAAGCATAATACATCATACATAACACTAAATATAAATTACAGTGTTTAATATTGTGTATCCGAATGATTTTAGCAATTTCATGATCTTTATTTGTTTACTAAGTGTAAAACCCACAAAATAAGGTCATTACTTAATTCTTACTTTTCAAATATTTTTGAAGTATTTTATAACATTAAATATTATTATGTTTAACGGTTTAAGTTGAAACCGATATTAAATAATTTATTTAATATTTTGACAAGCAACGAGGACTACTAGTGATCGCGATACTGACGGATGCCCACAATTTTATATTTTATTATCGATCGTTTCGATATTTAATACTTTCGACGATATCGTTTTAATTACGTATCGAGTCGTTATATTATTATTTTTCGTGCGCGTTTAAACTTTTAAGTATTTTTACGAAACCCGAGCCCCGTAAATATTTTCAAAATTGACTAATAATTATTTCCCGCTTTTTAGCTAACTATTTATATTTTTAGCCACAACTATTGCCAAATTGCAACTATGGTCCCTACCCCACTATATAAAAACCCAAAACAAACACACACAAATCATTTTTCACTTCCAAAATTTCACCCACTCCTATCTTTCTCTCTCTAATTGCCGAAACATCACTCAACCCCCTAAACACATATAATTTTCAATTTATCTTGAGTTTTAGGATGATTTGAACTAAACTAAGCATAGACCCATTCATATTTTTGATCAAGGATCACATTGGTATAAGAATTTTACACATGCAAGCACTTTTTATTTTCTTGATGTTGGTAGGTAGAAGCCATGATCATGCATGGTGTTTTTAGCATGATCCATGGTGGTTCTTGCTAGAAATCTTGTTAAAAACTTTATTTTGATCTAAAGATTTTTATTTTGATTATGATTTTGATGTTATGGTAGATGTATGATGATATTAGGGTATAGGAATGATCATTTCTATGGTTGATTTTGGTCAAAAAGTTGATTTTGTACAAGATTTTGGTAGCCATTTTATAACAGTAAGTAAACTGTAAAATCCGAATTTTTATGTTTTGAAAATGGCTTAACTTATAGCCTAGGGTTGTAGATAATTTTATTAGCTTCGATTTGATATTAGGTAGAGCTTCTAGCTCCAAACGAGCGCGAAGTTATGATGTTTTGAATGATCGTGTACCGGGAGACGAGTATCGACACTACAAATAGTTGTTGTCGATATTTGGATCGAATCTCGGGGACTCTAAATGTAAGTTTTGAAATGTGTAACCTACTGATAATGATGTGTTTACCTTAGAGGTTGATTTTACTTTAAAACTCGAGTGTCGGTTTTGTAAACGGAGTCGTTTAAATAAGTTAAAACGGTTGTATGAAAAATTAACGTAAATCTGTCCGGATTTTGTAGTTTGAAAATGAGTCGGGTAAAGGACTTTAAAAGTAATTTCATTTGATAAACTTGTAGGAGGACTTTCTATATATAGTAAGTTAGTTTATCGAGTCGTTTCATAAACGGTTGACAAGTTTAAAAAGGGGTAAATAAGCTAGTACATGTAGTATGTGCCGGCGGACTTTGTTAAAAGTGTAAAATGGTAAAGTAAATGAGTAGTAAAGTATAAAGAAGTATTTATATCGTTTACTCTCGAGTGTATTGTGGTTTTATGAGTTTGAGTTTGATGTTGTTATGTATGATTAATTTCTCGAGTCTATTATTAATGTACGCACCTTATTTACTAGGTTGCGGTTGTCGTATTTATCAGACATCTACTATCGTCGGCGATCGTCTTCAACTACTTCTACTACTTAAGGTGAGTCTATAGCCTCGTTTGAGATCATTCAAATATTTTAAAACCCGCGAGGGGGAATACATGTTTTGTAAACTTAGAACACAAGATTTTATGGTATGCTTGTCCCTCTATGAATGGACCCGTGGTTGCCTTTAAATTGCATTAAGTGATTGCCTTTGTTAAAGCCTCAACTTTGGACCGTTAACTAGCTTATGATGGGCTAGCCGCTAGTACAATTAATAGATCTATGGGGGAAGCCGCCCCGGTTCAGTTTGTGTGGACTTGTCATAGAAGCTTAGGCCCGACCTCCACACTGTTTGAGCATATTGTATTGAGAAGTCAAGTATACGGCAATGTACCAATAATCTGGAGGTAATGACAATTAATAAATCTCCTGTCTTATCAGACCTCTAAAGGGAGTGTCTAAGGGCTCGGTCTCATGAGCTTATTGCAATTTATGCTATATACAATTATCATTGTTGATGCAAATTATTATTCGATGCTTATTAAGCATGCCACAAACTTATAATCTTTGCTTGTGTTCAAAATGATTATATAAACCTATAGATTCACTCGGCATTTTTGCTGATGATTTTCTCACATGTATTTCAGGTAATCAGGAAGGGTGAAGCTTGGAAGCCACGGGAATGAATGTTGTGCACTACTTTGTAATATAAACTCTTTGAATGTTTGTCGTTCCTTTTGTTCAAAACAATTTAAATCTTTTGTTTTGGTTGTACTTTGGTTACGATGTCTTGGGACTACGCTACTCTGACAAATGTTTTAGGAACGATAAATATAAAACGCCTCTTTTCGAGTCGTTCTTTATAAATTATGTGTTGTTGTATCATTGTTTAGCACCCAAAGATGTATTCCGCTGCGTGTAAATTTGGGGGTGTTAAAGATTGGTACCAGAGCCATGAGTTATAGAGAACTAGGTCTTTTTCTAAAAACCTAAACTATAACTGTCGGTTTTATTTTTCAAAGAGTCGGTGCACATGATTTCGCGTGACTTCAGGTTCAAGCTACTTCTGGGATTACAACTTTAGTATACATTATTATGTATGCCTTATTGCTAAGTATTTATAAATAAATACTATAATTCATGATCGATATCTATTAATATCGTTAAACTTTTCGATGAAAGTTATCATTTATTAATGACTTGTTTAAATAAATTTCTGGAATTTTTTTTCCTGTAATTATTTTGAAGGATTCTCTATATTTATTTAAATTTTTGGAAATTATTCTATTTTATTTTGTTATGACCTTATACCTATTTTGTGAATTTACCACCATCAAATTACGTCTTCGATGAGGAGGAAGCAGGTTCCACTGCTGCAACGAGTCACAGTCAACTAAGCCATGTGGATCCCCACGTGACTAGTGTTTATTATTTTGTGTCATTGTAATCTATTCGTCCTTAAGATCATTCCTTGTTGATCGATGATAATAGTTTCCTTTGATCCTTATAATGATTTTGAATTCTTGTATCGAGAATGTGTATGCATTTGATGATTGACTTTATACATGATATGACTATACCATGATTACAAATAACTCATTCATTTTATCTTCTCTTTGTGATGTGACAAAATCATGCCACCTAGGAGAATGACAAATGATGCCATTGCAAGGCTAGTTGCTGAAGAGGTAGCGAAAGCATTAGCTATGGATAGAGCTGCACGTGTTAACACTGAAGGAGCAGGTGGCTCTGGAGGTGCGGGTGCTGAAGGTGAAGGTGAACCTGCTGGACCAGAAGCTGTTGGAGGAGCAGGTGTAGCTGAGAATCCTGCAGATGAGGTTGCTCCGGCTGCTGCTGCGGTTAAAGAATGTACTTTTGCTGGATACATGAAGTGTCGACCTACTACATTTCAAGGAACTGGTAGAGCACTGGAATTATTCAGGTGGGATGAGAAAACAGAAAAAACATTTGAGATTAGTGATTGCTCAGAAAGGAACAAGGTTAAGTTCGCAGTTGCTACTTTCAAGGATCGAGCTTTAAGCTGGTGGAAGATTCAAGTTGCTACAGTTGGTTTAGAAGCTACAAACAGGAAACTTTGGGATGAAATTAAAAGGTTGTTGAAAGAAGAGTTCTATCCAGAAGAAGAGTTATCTGCTTTGGAGGATGAGTTGAGGCACCTAAAGCTGAAAGACAATAACATTGCTGCATACACTAGCCGATTCAATGAGTTGGTTTTGTTGTGTCCAGATGCTTTTGTTACTGAGAAGAAAAAGATGGATCAATACATTAAAGGGTTGCCTGGGTACATTAAAGGTGAGACAACTTCATCTCGACCCAAGAACTTTATTGAAACTGTAAGAATGACACATACACTTATGGGGCAGAAGGTTCAAGATAGGGCTGAGAGAGCTGCTGAAGGTAGTAAGAGGAAATGGGAGAATTCGTAGAGTGGTAATCAGGGTAGTAACCGCCATAGGCAGTACAATCAGAAGAGAAATGATGGGGCTAGAGCTGTAACTAACAAGAATGATAATGCTAATCATGGGGGACCGGCCCAGAAATGTAGGAGCTGTGGTGCTTGTCACTTTGGTGATTGTCCACCAAGGTGCACTAAATGTGGAAAGGTTGGGCATGTTGTGGAGAAATGCAAGACAAGGGTCCCTGCCACTGGAGCGAATGCTATTCCGATCAAGACTTGTTTTGAATGTGGAGAACGTGATCATCTTCGCCCTCAATGTCCAAAGTGGAAGAACAAGAAAGCAGGCAAAGCTGCTGGGGCAGTTTATGTTGTTAAGGATGCTAATCAGGCACAAGGTCCAAATGTGGTGATTGGTACGTTCTTACTCAGCCATCGTTATGCTAGTGTGTTGTTTGACTCAGGATCTGATAGGAGCTTTATAAGCACTTCCTTTAGTCGTTTAATTGATATTGAGCCAACAAGCATAAATGCTAGTTATGAGGTTGAGTTAGCTGATGGACAATTAGTTAGTACTACCACTATATTTAAGAAGTGTCCTTTGAAATTAGCAAATCATTTGTTTGAAATTGATTTGATGCCGATAGAGTTGGGTTCGTTTGATGTGATTGTTGGTATGGATTGGCTGGTTGCTCATGATGCGGTGATTGTATGTGGGGAGAGAGTTGTTCACATACCGGTTAAGGGCAAGGTGTTAGTAGTTAAAGGTGATGTCGGTAGATCTCGTCTGAAGGTGATATCTTATATCAAGGCGAGGAAATATGTAGAAAGAGGTTGTCACCTGTTCTTGGCTCAAGTAGTAGAGAAAGAACTACCGGTTAGGCGTGTGGAGGATGTTCCGGTTATTCGTGATTTTCCTGAAGTATTTCCCGATGACTTGTCAGGGCTTCTGCCCCAACGAGAAGTCGAATTCAAGATTGATCTAGTGCCAGGAGCTGCACCGGTGGCGCGTGCACCTTATCGTTTGGCACCGTCTGAGATGAAGGAGTTGGCAGATCAGTTGAAGGAGTTAATGGAGAAGGGGTTCATTAGACCAAGTTCGTCACCTTGGGGAGCTCCAGTATTGTTCGTGAAGAAAAAGGACGGATCGTTCCGAATGTGCATAGACTACCGAGAGTTGAACAAGTTAACTATTAAAAATCGTTATCCACTTCCTAGGATCGATGATTTGTTCGATCAACTTCAAGGTTCGTGTGTGTACTCGAAGATCGACTTGAGGTCGGGTTATCATCAACTTCGTGTTAAAGAGGAGGACATACCTATTACAGCTTTTCGGACGCGTTATGGACACTTTGAATTTCAAGTGATGCCGTTTCGGTTAACTAATGCACCTGTGGTATTCATGGACTTAATGAATCGTGTGTGTAAACCATACCTCGACAAGTTTGTGATTGTATTTATCGACGATATCCTGATTTATTCCAAAAGTCAGGAGGAGCATGAAGGTCATCTGAGGATTATTTTGGAGTTGTTGAAGAAGGAGAAGTTGTATGCAAAATTCTCCAAGTGTGATTTTTGGTTGGATTTTGTCCAATTCCTTGGGCACGTGATCGATAGTAGCGGTGTTCATGTTGATCCTTCCAAAATTGAAGCTATTAGAGATTGGGCTAGGCCTACAACCCCGACTGAAGTTAGACAATTCCTGGGATTAGCTGGGTACTACCGGCGATTCATAGAAGGATTCTCTTTAATTTCTAAACCTATTACTAAACTTACAGAGAAAAACAAGAAGTATGAGTGGGGTTCAGAAGAAGAAGAAGCATTCCAAACTTTGAAGCGGAAGCTGTGTTCTGCACCAATTTTTGCTTTGCCTGACGGAGCTGAAGACTTTATGGTATATTGTGACACATCACGTAAGGGTTTTGGTGTTGTGTTGATGCAAAGGGAGAAAGTGATCGCGTATGCATCTCGTCAATTGAGGAAGCATGAGGAGAATTATACTACACATGATTTGGAATTAGGAGCTGTTGTCTTTGCTCTTAGACTTTGGAGACACTATCTCTACGGTACAAAGAGTGTGGTATATACCGATCATAAAAGCCTGCAACATATTTTGGATCAGAAGGAGCTCAATATGAGGCAGATAAGATGGGTAGAATTGTTGAGTGATTACGACATTCAAATTTGCTACCATCCCGGCAAGGCGAATGTAGTTGCCGATGCTCTTAGTAGGAAGGATAGAGAAATAACCAAAAGGGTTAGAGCTTTAGCCATGAAAACTTATTCTGATTTATCTAATCGAATACTTAAAGCTCAAACAAAGGCGATGAAAGAAGAGAATGTGAGAAACGAAGACTTGGGTAGAAGGATGACACCTATATTCAAAATTTGTGATGACGGAATTCGGTATTTCGAGAATCGTGTATGGTTACCGGTGTATGGAGGACTGAGAGATCTAATTATGCACGAATCTCATAAGTCTAAATATTCGATTCACCCAGTATCAGATAAAATATACCAAGACTTAAAGAAATGTTACTGGTGGCCGAATATGAAGGCTAACATTGCTACTTATGTTAGTAAATGCTTGACGTGTGCTAAGGTGAAGTTTGAGCACAAGAGACCTTCGGGTTTACTGCAACAACCTGAAATCCTAGAATGGAAATGGGAGAAGATCACTATGGACTTTGTTTCGGGACTTCCGAGAACTTCTAGTGGTTACGATACGATTTGGGTGATTGTTGATCGGTGACTAAGTCGGCTCATTTCTTGCTGACAAAGAAAACTGATGACTTAGACAAACTTACTCGGTTGTATTTCAAGGAAGTTGTTTGTAGACATGGAGTTCCTTTGTCAATTATTTCTGATCGAGATAGTCGGTTCACATCTGAGTTTTGGAAATCGCTTCAGCAAGCTTTGGGGACTCAGTTGGACATGAGCACTGCGTATCATCCGGAAACGGACGGACAAAGTGAAAGGACTATTTAGACCTTGGAGGATATGTTATGAGCGTGTGTAATAGACTTTGGAGGTAGTTGGGATCGACACTTACCTTTGGTGAAGTTCTCATACAATAACAATTATCATGAAGGCTGCGCCTTTTGAAGCACTTTACGGGCGAAAGTGTAGATCACCAGTTGGTTGGTGTGAGGTTGGAGAAAGTCAGTTGATGGGTCCTGAATTGATTAGAGAAACAACTGAGAAGATCATGCAAATCAAGAATCATATATTGACAGCTCGAAGTAGGCAGAAGAGTTATGCGGATAAGAGGAGAAAACCATTGGAGTTTGATATTGGCGATATGGTTATGTTGAAAGTATCACCTTGGAAAGGAGTAATTCGATTTGGCAAGCGAGGAAAGCTTAGTCCACACTATATTGGTCCATTCAAGATTATTGATCGAGTTGGTCTTGTGGCATATAAGTTGGAATTGCCAGAGAAGTTAAGTGCTATTCACAATACTTTTCAGGTTTCTAATCTTAAGAGGTGTTTGGCGGACAAGAATTTGATAATTCCACTTGAGGAGATTCAACTGGACGACAAGCTGCATTTTATTGAGGAACCAGTGGAGATTATGGATCGAGAGGTGAAACGGCTTAAGCAAAGTCGGATCCCGATAGTGAAAGTGCGATGGAATTCCCGACGTGGACCCGAATACACTTGGGAGCGAGAGGACTACTTCAAGAGCAAGTATCCACATTTATTCGTAGACGGACCTAAGGAGAAGTAAGCCCCGGGACGATGCTCTCCTAAGGTGGTGAGGATGTAAAACCCACAAAATAAGGTCATTACTTAATTCTTACTTTTCAAATATTTTTGAAGTATTTTATAACATTAAATATTATTATGTTTAACGGTTTAAGTTGAAACCAATATTAAATATTTTATTTAATATTTTGACAAGCAACGAGGACTACTAGTGATCGCGATACCGACGGATCCCACAATTTTATATTTTATTATCGATCGTTTCGATATTTAATACTTTCGACGATATCGTTTTAATTACGTATCGAGTCGTTATATTATTATTTTTCGTGTGCGTTTAAACTTTTAAGTATTTTTACGAAACCCGAGCCCCGTAAATATTTTCAAAATTGACTAATAATTATTTCCCGCTTTTTAGCTAACTATTTACATTTTAGCCACAACTATTGCCAAATTGCAACTATGGTCCCTACCCCACTATATAAAAACCCAAAACAAACACACACAAATCATTTTTCACTTCCAAATTTTCACCCACTCCTCTCTTTCTCTCTCTAATTGCCGAAACATCACCCAACCCCCCAAACACATACAATTTTCAATTTATCTTGAGTTTTAGGATGATTTGAACTAAACCAAGCATATACCCATTCATATTTTTGATCGAGGATCATATTGGTATAAGAATTTTACACATGCAAGCACTTTTTATTTTCTTGATGTTGGTAGGTAGAAGCCATGATCATGCATGGTGTTTTTAGCAAGATCCACGGTGGTTCTTGCTAGAAATCTTGTTAAAAACTTCATTTTGATCTAAATATTTTTATTTTAATTATGATTTTGATGTTATGGTAGATGTATGATGATATTAGGGTATAGGAATGATCATTTCTATGGTTGGTTTTGGTCAAAAAGTTGATTTTGTACAAGATTTTGGTAGCCATTTTATAACACTAAGTAAACTGTAAAATCCGAATTTTTATGTTTTGAAAATGGCTTAACTTATAGCCTAGGGTTGTAGATAATTTTATTAGCTTCGATTTGATATAAGGTAGAGCTTCTAGCTCCAAACGAGCGCGAAGTTATGATGTTTTGAATGATCGTGTACCGGGAGACGAGTATCGACACTACAAATAGTTGTTGTCGATATTTGGATCGAATCTCGGGGACTCTAAATGTAAGTTTTGAAATGTGTAACCTACTGATAATGAGGTGTTTACCTTAGAGGTTGAGTTTACTTTAAAACTCGAGTGTCGGTTTTGTAAACGGAGTCGTTTAAATAAGTTAAAACGGTTGTATGAAAAATTAACGTAAATCTGTCCGGATTTTGTAGTTTGAAAATGAGTCGGGTAAAGGACTTTAAAAGTAATTTCATTTGATAAACTTGTAGGAGGAATTTCTATATATAGTAAGTTAGTTTATCGAGTCGTTTCATAAACGGTTGACAAGTTTAAAAAGGGGTAAATAAGCTAGTACATGTAGTATGTGCCGGCGGACTTTGTTAAAAGTGTAAAATGGTAATGTAAATGAGTAGTAAAGTATAATGAAGTATTTATATCGTTTACTCTCGAGTTTATTGTGGTTTTATGAGTTTGAGTTTGATGTTGTTATGTATGATTTATTTCTCGAGTCTATTATTAATGTACACACCTTATTTACTAGGTTGCGGTTGTCGTATTTATTGGGCATCTACTATCGTCGGCGATCGTCTTCAACTACTTCTACTACTTAAGGTGAGTCTATAGCCTCGTTTGAGCTCATTCAAATATTTTAAAACCCGCGAGGGAGAATACATGTTTTGTAAACTTAGAACACAAGATTTTATGGTATGCTTGTCCCTCTATGAATGGACCCGTGGTTGCCTTTAAATTGCATTAAGTGATTGCCTTTGTTAAAGCCTCAATTTTGGACCGTTAACTAGCTTATGATGGGCTAGCCGCTAGTATAATTAATAGATCTATGGGGGAAGCCGCCCTGTTTCAGTTTGTGTGGACTTGTCATAGAAGCTTAGGCCCGACCTCCACACTGTTTGAGCATACTGTATTGAGAAGTCAGGTATACGGCAATGTACCAATAATCTGGAGGTAATGACAATTATTAAATCTCCTGTCTTATCAGACCTCTAAAGGGAGTGTCTAAGGGCTCGGTTCCATGAGCTTATTGCAATTTATGCTATATACAGTTATCATTGTTGATGCAAATTATTATTCGATGCTTATTAAGCATGCCACAAACTTATAATCTTTGCTTGTGTTCAAAATGATTATATAAACCTATAGATTCACTCGGCATTTTTGCTGATGATTTTCTCACATGTATTTCAGGTAATCAGGAAGGGTGAAGCTTGGAAGCCACGAGATTGAATGTTGTGCACTACTTTGTAATATAAACTCTTTGAATGTTTGTCGTTCCTTTTGTTCAAAAAAATTTAAATCTTTTGTTTTGGTTGTACTTTGGTTACGATGTCTTGGGACTACGCTACTCTGACAAATGTTTTAGGAACGATAAATCTAAAATGTCTCTTTTCGAGTCGTTCTTTATAAATTATGTGTTGTTGTATCATTGTTTAGCACCCAAAGATGTATTCCGCTGCGTGTAAATTTGGGGGTGTTAAACTAAGGAAAACAAATCCCGAGAATTGTATGATATTTCTTAGCTTCTTCTTAAAGAATAACCTCAAGAAAAACATGTTTATCATGTGTGACATATTTGCATTTCATTTATGTTTAAATAATATTTTTTAAGTTTTGCTCGCATTTGCAAAGATCACATTTGTTTTGATAATCGCTTGCGAAAAACACCTATACGCATTCGTTTGTTTTATTAAACCAGGTACATTTTTCTCCATGGCATGCAGATGTGGACGGTCCACAACAATTATAGCGACGAATTGAACTTGTGAGGTAGGAGGTGTTAGATCGTTTCTTGTTTATAGGAAATCATAAAGTTTTCTAAGAAAAAGAACGATTAAAAAGGATAATAGAACAATACAGGAACAACCATTCTTTTTGTATTCTAGAACAAAAATGTCAAGGAATATTTGTGTTATGGTGTGTTTGGACATGAAATGCCAAAAAAACGAAAAACCCTGACAACTAACGAGATTTTTAATAAGCATAATGATTGTTAATCACCAACGCACCAAAATCATGGTATTTTAGGACATTTGGTGTAATTTTCATTAACTAAAGACCGTATTTGCATCCCGCCCTAACCACAAGGACTAATGGTGTAATTTACGCTAGTCATTATTTTCCTGTAGTGTGATTGACATACATATAAACATTGAAATAACAAGTTGTACCGAGATAATTGCATTTTATACAATTTTGTACTAGCATGTATGTTTATAATAGGAGACAAGATAATTTAGTGTTAATAAAATCAAGTTAACCTAATTGGTTGAACTAGAAGCCACTTTTAGAAAAAGAGCTTGTTGAACTATGAATCAACAACTCGTTCAAGGTTAACTAGAAGAATGATATTTAAAACATTAACCTCTATATTATAGAGGGGAATCACGGTTCCTAATAAACAGTGATTCCCCTCACATATCTAATAAGCAACTTTTTATTTCCCCTCACATACACCCATCTCCCTCACGATCTTTACACATACTTTACACACACATCTGACACACCGTTCGCTTAGTGTTCTGTTTTCCCTCTCCAGTTGCAATCAATGCTTGGTTGCCCCCTTGATCATTGTCTTTTCATGAAACGGCCTTTGGTAATTAATTTAATTTTCCCTTTGATTAAAGCTTAGGGGTTTATATTGTTTGTTGCATTGTTCGTTGACACACACACACAAATCCCACACACACAAATCCCACCCTCCCATCTTAATCCCAAATAATCCCAATAATTTTTATTTTCATGAAGTCATATATTTGATTTGATGATCTACCATGAATCCTAAAAATATTGATTTTGATGAAGTTATATATTTGATTTGATCAAGATCTGATCTACCAACAACATGGCTGTATTGCCCGTAACTCTTCGTTGCCACCATGTGCTGTGCGACGTTGCTGGTTCGTTGGTGGTGTTGTTTATGGATGGTTTTGATCTTTTTGGATTGTGACTAGCGGTTTGAAAGTGTAAAACCCGCCTTAAAAGTCCACGAACATTAATTACGTACAATCTCAGCTTTGATTTAAACGTTGCGTATCTATTTATTCAGAAAAAAAATATTAGTAATTATTCAAGTATCACGTAATCTCTATTTATTCAATAAATAAATAATACATTTCAGAGTTTTAACACGAGAATTTAAAGCATGAACACGAAAGTCTAATATTAAAACACGAAACGAAAATGAAAAAAAATAAAAATTTGTGCCAACACTAAAACTTTGTCAAGCATATGAAATGGAAAGCAAAGTTGAATTATTAAAAAGTATCATAGAAGATTGAGGTAATACCGAGTACTAAAATTTAGCCTAAACGTTTATTACCCCTCCATTGTGTGTTGACAAAAATCAAATATTGAATGAGAACAAATCAATTCTGTATCCCGATCTTTTTGGCCCATTATCATTATACATAACTTATTGTTTTAAATGTGATAAATACTCGGTCAGAGACACCAAGTCATAACTTCAATCCCCTACAATCACGATGGTAAGTTACGTGTTAAAACATATATATACATATGATACGCTTAACTTAAGAAAATCACACAGACATTACTCCCTTCCATACCACACGTTTCTTTATATTTCTATGGTCATATGGAAGTCAGGGGCATACACAGTTCAAGGTTGCATTGATGATCGTATGTGGGTTGCGGTTTTTTTTGTTTCATGGTTGGTACGTGTTAGCATACGCTTGGGGTTGGTTCGGTTTTGTCTCATTAAATTTTGTACTCGAGTTCGTTGTCGGTCGATGAGTTCATTGACGATGATATAAGTTTGGCTAAGGTACGGATATTCCTTGCCTATCATCTTTACTACCGTATGATCAATGTTTTTTTTTCCGCTATGCGTTGTTGTCTTCCATGACTTTAAGAAACTTTTGTGCATTCATAGTGATACGAAAACATACTATACACTACTGGTTATATGGTTATATGTAAAAATGTTATAGGATTTATTATTTTTCTAATGACTTTAAAGTATGTTATCACTATGTGTGCATTCATTAAAAACGCTTTTGGAGTAAACTTGTGTTTTATGATATCTAACCAAACTTTTGACGTAAGAATATAATGCTTTGACATTGGCAACATTACATGTATCTATAGGTCAACTTAGCTTAGTTAAAATTAAGAATCATTCCATGGCTAATCATTTGATAAATCTAATAACTAGTCATATAACATATGTGCAATCAGTAGGATGTTAACAAGATAAATCTTATCAAGACATATGATTAGAACACTTACGAGCTAAGTTACTATTTATGGAAATACTAAGTATAACAATACACGAGTCATAAAATACGTTAATCAGGAAAACATGAACGTATAACAGTAAAGAAAACTACTAAAGAAGGAAAGACACGATAAACCATGAACAAGTAATTCATACCATGAACAAGTAACTCAGACCATGAATAAGTAACTCATACACGTCCTTTAACATGTAGATCAAGTGAAGTTGGAGTTGTTCAGTTCCGTTATCCATCTCTCTCACTGCTTACTGGACACAAGGTACGGATTTCCCGTCCTTTCAGTAAGGACTTCCTTTCTATGCATGATTAGGATTCCCCGTCTGCAGCCAAATGCTTTTCCCCGTATGTGTTTAAGCTTATCATAAATCATGTTAAAAACGAAATAAGTTACCTGAGCATTATATACAAGCACGACCAGTTTATGTACTAGTTACGGAGGTACCGTAACCGCGACACTAGAGGCACCAGTGTCGTGACTCACATGCAGGAGAGTGATATCCTGCATCGTCCCACTCATGTTCAGTTTGGCCATTTTTATATGTATGTTTAGTGGGGCGTATGGATGCATCCTAGGCTTATCAGTTTACAAGTTATCAGGGTGAATGTGGTGTGTGCTCTACATCCTTCACATTAGAGCTGATCCCTCCACCCAGCACAGTATTTAGAGGTCACCCTCTACAGTTATTTAGAGGGCACCCCTCTACAGCATGACGAGGTCACCCCTCCAGTTATTCATGCACCGTTGTTACAACACATGACCTATATAAGCTCTGGCAATTAAAACACAGTAAATGCATGTTTTCAGATTTAATAGATAGCAGTTCAGCTTTATTATTTATAAATCAGACTTTACAGATTATACACAGATTTCTGCTGCAACTTTACTTATCAGTCTTACAGCTCCAGTATTTTATCATCTGTTTCATTTCAGTAATTCCTTATCATGCTTTATATCCGTTCACTGAGCGTTATGCTCAGCCGTAGTTCTTTCATGTTCTAACGGCAGGTACACCTGGACGCTCTTAGGATTCTGAGAGCATGTGCATTGAATGGAAGCTATCCGGACTTTTTACCTTATGCACTTCTTACATTATCCTGCTTATTTGGACATTGTTTAGTCCTTTCCTTCAGTATTTTACTTTTCATGTTTTGAGCTTATGTTTGGATTACCGATGTTTGATTCCGGTATTTCCTTTATGGTCAGTTAATGTTTTAGAACATTTACCTTATGCTTTGATGACACGCCATAAATACATGTAACGGTCCACTTATCCAAGTGGGGTGTTACAATTATGGTATCAGAGCGCAAGGTTCGACATGTACTCCAAAACTTGACCTGTGACTAGTAGGTAATCACCAGGAACTTCCCAGATTTTGGCGTTGTTATCTTTCATGTTTCTCATGCATTTATCAGTCAATTTCCTCCAGTCATCAGTCAGTTTTCTTAAAGTTTTGACTTAGTAAAAGGTTGGTACTGGACTGGTCATATTTAGTCGCATGTGGTTTTCTATGAATTTTGTTTTGGTGAACCGACCCACAGGCGTTCACCCCTGCCGTTCAGATTTTGTATTGGTAAACCGACCATAGGCGTTTACCTTTACTCGTGACGGATTCATGTTTTCAGTCAAGTATTACATGGTGAACCAGCCATAAACGTTCGCCATTTCTCAAGTCAAATTTCATGTTTTTCAGTCAAACGATGTTTTGTGAACTGAACGATAGATGTTCACCTTTGCACATATCATGATATTTTATAAAGTTTGACAAGTATGAATTGGACTACAACCAACCATGTTTAGTCCCAGATTATAAATTTCTATACATGACAGTTCCCATGAAATTTTGACAAGTATGGATCGAACCAGAATTGCCCATACTTAGTCACATGTTTTCTTCCTTGAATGATGTGGATTGAACTATAGCCATCCACACCAGTTGATGTTAAACTTTAGTCGGTTATATTTTCATGTTCTTTGTAACAGCCAAATTTCATGCTCTCACGTGAAGGTCGTTTTCATGCTGAATAAGTTTCATGTCTCCTTACGAGGATTATGATTTCAGCAAAGCAATGATGTTTTCATGCAAAGATATAGAAGAATTTTAGCAAAACTCTATTTCATGATAGATCATGTTTGGTCTTTATCAATCTTGTCTTCATGCTAACCATTGATGAAACTCCGTTTAATCATACTTGTGAGCCTCTATACAACCAGCATTAAGTCTGCGCAGGAATTGTCAGCCTATCATGTTACTCATTTCGGTTCAGTATGCTAACGGTTTAAATCAATTTATCTTTACCTTGATCATGTCAGACGATTGACACCAATATCGATCATATCAGCAAAATTTTCAGCGGTACTACATGTACAGTATTCATCTTGTACTTCACGTTCAGTATTCAGGTTTACTTCATATACCTTACTCTATGGCTACTGTTAATCGATCCTTAATCACCTCAGGCGTTTCCACTTGTCGACATTCTACCAAATGCTGATGCTGCTTCTGACTTGAAGATTTTACCAGATATTGATGCCGCTAACACTTTGAAGACCTCACAAATGCTGATGCTGCTGATACTTTGGGATTTCTCAAGATGCTGAGGCTGTTTATACTAAGAAGAATCTATAGAACAAGGACGAAAACTATAAATTTGAGATTTTTGACAAGAATAAACTTCAATCATCAGACACTACCATTACATTCCATGCTTTTACTTCCTCAGTTAAGATGTCACACGTCACACAACCATATTTCCAGTCAGAAGAGTGGGAACCGGTACCCAGCCGGCCACTCAGCAGAAATAGTTACATGAATCACGGTCATGATAATGACCGCCATAAAATTGACAGACAAAGCAGTAGTGACAACCACCATGATAATAATTAATTAGTCAGTAACCATCGGAACTCCAGAACGGACGTGACCAGAAATACAGAGGTCAGCAGTCTAAACGGTCCGCCAATCCTAACAGTTATCAAAAACTCTTAACCTTATTCAGACTCACCTACTAAAAACACATGTCAAGACATCAGTCAAGACACAAGTTCCAAGTATTATTTCGGTAGACACGTGTCAGGATACCAGTCATGATACATGTCATACGAATATCTTCTCAAAGTACGAGTCAGAACTCATAACTCTGTATGTTTTCTAAACCAGGCCTTTAATGATTCAGGGTACCCTCCAAGGGGATACACCCGTTCTGTTATGCCACACATAAATCAGATGATTTAAAAATTCAGTCACCACCACTAGAGAATTATTCAGGTTAAACACATAGTATTCACTCCGTGAGGTTACAGACGAACTCATTCAATGAAAGGTCGGCATGTTTACTTCACGCATTCTTATGTCAGCTTTATCTTAAATTAGGAAGTCACCTGCCTCTCACCCAGAAAGGACTCAACAGTATCACCATATTTATTAAAGTTTTATTTTCAGTTAACAACGAGATCCGTCTTACCAACCCTAAACATATTCATTTTACTCCTGCCAGAAAAATCAGTACAAATTGTTTCAGCTTTACGAGCACATGAATTTCTATCTTTTAGCTACGAAGACTTTTCAGCTACCAGTTATAAATTCACTTCTGAAATTCCTTAAATCCATGACCAGCAGATTATTCTAGATTTCCTAGACGTAATTTCAGAAATTTTTCATAAAATTCCTTTCTAACCACGAGACAAAATTGTACATCGAGCTTGTCTCAGTAACAGAACCTGTTTTCAAAACTCCTTGTTGTAGGGCTGCAGCTAAGTTAAAAGAGTTGTAGCATTGGCTGCAAGAATTACCGGAACAAGGCCTTATTCGCCCTAGCGCACCATCAGGAGATGCACCATTTTCTATCTATCAGAAAATAGGCCGGTAGCATGAGATCATGGATCGACCACCAAAAGTTTGACAAGATCACCATTATTTATCTGAGCTGTTATAAAGTTTTAAACGTCTTTTCAGAATAATTCACGATCATACTACCATCGGTGACGAGAGAATGAACGTGATGTTTTCCATATTGCTGTTTCACATATTATAGTCTCTCTAAAAGTTTGATTTCTACTTCTGAGCTCCATAATGCTCCAGCTATATTATGAAATTTATGAATAAAATTTTTCCCATGGTTTCTCAGACAAAATCGTCAGTATGTTCTTTGATAACATTCTGATCTCCTAAATTCTAGAGAAGAACCTGAAAATCATCTTTTCACGACCTTGTAATTCTCCGATAGGAGAAAATTATATACGCAGCTTTCCAGATGTGAGTTCCAGATGAACAAGGTGGCATTTCTAAACCACCCTACCTCAATAGAAAGAAATTTCAGACAGTCCTGCGAAGATGAAGGCCATCACCAGATGGTCAATATCGACGCCGGTGACTAAGGTACATAATTTTCTAGCACTCAATTGACTGATACCATAGAAATTGCGGACAGTTCCTACGATTAGCCTTCCATGGCTAAGCTTACGCATAAAGGAGAGGACCTACGCTAAAATTTTGTATCACGTAGGATCCTACGCTAGGAGAGATCAATTTTACCCAGAATAAAAATTCTTTCATGACTATTCACCCAGATTCCACCAGAATGTACCATAATCCCAGGCAGAATTTTAATAGAAGCAGTATAACACAATTGATGCAGCTATGTTCATATCTGGATGCCTGACATACCTCACGTTCAAGATAGGACTCCGACATGCTAATGAGTTATTACAACCATTAGAAATTTCTGAACAGAAATGAGATAAGATTCCATGGAGGTTATTGTGAGTTATCACAGACTCAGACGAAGCATGATGCTATCTAAGTCGTTGTTAACCAATTAACCCAGCCTACACGTCTTCTTTTATCCGAAATGATTACGCAGTAGCGGACCTGCAGAAAATTCAGCAGTAAATCGTAGGATTTCAAGGTATTCCATCGACCATCATATCAGACAGAATTCATGTTCACGATCACGTGTACGTTTACGTTTATTTTCACTTGCAAGTTTACGTCTCATTCGCAGTATGCTGCTGTTTCAGTTCATGTTTTATGCTATCTCATGATTTAAGCTCACGTTTGCGTTCATATTATTGTTCACATTATAGTTTGTGTTCCATTCCGCGATACATGTTTCACAGATTACCGAATACGGTTATAGAAAGCTTAAGAAATCAGACTCTAGTTTAGCACAATTTTTCATACTCAGGCAGACGTTTCAGTCTCAGGCCGTATCGTCTGGCATTCCTTCCTCAGACAGCATACATTCATGATATGTCTAGTATCACGTTCACAGTACGATCCACAGATCATGTTCACGACATATTCCATGCCCAACGTTCATCAGATGATCACGAACCATGTTCACAATTGCTCACGTAGCACGTTCACAATTGTTCACGTAGTTCGTCCCTATATGTTTCAGCAACTTGCTCAGAGATATAATTGTTACCTTTTCAGGATAATTGTACATACCGTTTCATGTATATTACATGCTATAGCTTATTCATTCTACCAGATTTATAAAATCCATGTTAAGTATGGATCCAGAAACTATTCAACATTGTCAGGACAGAGTCATCAGAACTAAGATTTTCATTGTATTTAGACCTTGAAGGAGTCGTTTCGAGCGGGAAGCCACTAGGAACAGAGGAGTCCATCCGGACCCCTCATCCTTTCCTTCAATAGATCAGTTAAGTTCTTTCAGTCATGTTATGTTCCAAGTTCTCTTCAGTCAGGTCATGTTATACTCTTTTAGCAGCATTACGTCTTATCTTGGGGACGAATTATCTTTCAGCTTATATACCTTTCAACTTCATATTCTGTCAGCCTATGTGTCCTTTCTAGCTTTTATAACTGCATCAGCTTATTACCTTTAATTCGAGGACGAATTTCTCCTTTTTAGAGGGGAAGAATTGTAAAACCATAGCATTATCGTCTCTCTAATTCGAGGACGATTTTTTTTTAGAGGGGAAGAGTTGTAAAACCCGCCTTAAAAGTCCACGAACATTAATTACGTACAATCTCAGCTTTGATTTAAACGTTGCGTATCTATTTATTCAGAAAATAAATATTAGTAATTATTCAAGTATCACGTAATCTCTATTTATTCAGTAAATAAATAATACATTTCAGAGTTTTAACACGAGAATTTAAAGCATGAACACGAACGTCTAATATTAAAACACGAAACGAAAATGAAAAAAAATAATAATTTGTGCCAACACTAAAACTATATCAAGCATATAGAAATGGAAAGCAAAGTTGAATTATTAAAAAGTGTCATTGAAGATTGAGGTAATACCGAGTACTAAAATTTAGCCTAAACGTTTATTACCCCTCCATTGTGTGTTGACAAAAATCAAATATTGAATGAGAACAAATCAATTCTGAATCCTGATCTTTTTGGCCCATTATAATTATACATAACTTATTGTTTTAAATGTGATAAATACTCGGTCAGAGACACCAAGTCATAACTTCAATCCCCTACAATCACGATGGTAAGTTACGTGTTAAAACATATATATACATATGATACGCTTAACTTAAGAAAATCACACACACATTACTCCCTTCAATACCACACGTTTCTTTATATTTCTATGGTCATATGGAAGTCAGGGGCATACACAGTTCAAGGTTTGCATTGATTCTCGTATGTGGGTTGCGGTTTTTTTTTGTTTCATGGTTGGTACGTGTTAGCATACGCTTGGGGTTGGTTCGGTTTTGTCTCGTTAAATTTTGTACTCGAGTTCGTTGTCGGTCGATGAGTTCATTGACGATGATATAAGTTTGGCTAAGGTACGAATATTCCTTGCCTATCATCTTTACTACCGTATGATCAATGTTTTTTTTCCACTATGCGTTGTTGTCTTCCATGACTTTAAGCAACTTTTGTGCATTCATAGTGATACGAAAACATACTATACACTACTGGTTATATGGTTATATGTATAAATGTTATAGGATTTATTATTTTTCTAATGACTTTAAAGTATGTTATCACTATGTGTGCATTCATTAAAAACGCTTTTGGAGTAAACTTGTGTTTTATGATATTTTACCAAACTTTTGACGTAAGAATATAATGCTTTGACATTGGCAACATTACATGTATCTATGGGTCAACTTAACTTAGTTAAAATTAAGAATCATTCCATGGCTAATCAATTGATAAAATTAATAACTAGTCATATAACATATGTGCAATCAGTAGGATGTTAACAAGATAAATCTTATCAAGACTTATGATTAGAACACTTACGAGCTAAGTTACTATTTATGGAAATACTAAGTGTAACAATACACGAGTCATAAAATACGTTAATCAGGAAAACATGAACGTATAACAGTAAAGAAAACTACTAAAGAAGGAAAGACACGATAAACCATGAACAAGTAGTTCATACCATGAACAAGTAACTCAGACCATGAATAAGTAACTCATACACGTCCTTTAACATGTAGATCACGTGAAGTTGGAGTTTTTCAGTTCCATTATCCATCTCTCTCACTGCTTACTGGACACAAGGTACGGATTTCCCATCCTTTCAGTAAGGACTTCCTTTCTATGCATGATTAGGATTCCCCGTCTGCAGCCAAATGCTTTTCCCCGTATGTGTTTAAGCTTATCAGAAATCATGTTAAAAACGAAATAAGTTGCCTGAGCATTATATACAAGCACGACCAGTTTATGTACTAGTTACGGAGGTACCGTAACCGCGGCACTAGAGGCACCGGTATCGTGATTCACATGCAGGAGAGTGATATCCTGCATCGTCCCACTCATGTTCAGTTTGGCCATTTTTATATGTATGTTTAGTGGGGCGTATGGATCCATCCTAGGCTTATCAGTTTACAAGTTATCAGGGTGAATGTGGTGTGTGCTCTACATCCTTCACATTGGAGCTGATCCCTCCACCCAGCACAGTATTTAGAGGTCACCCCTCTACAGTTATTTAGAGGTCACCCCTCTACAGCATGACGAGGTCACCCCTCCAGTTATTCTTGCACCGTTGTTACAGAACATGACCTATATAAGCTCTGGCAATTAAAATACAGTAAATGCATGTTTTCAGATTTAACAGATAGCAGTTCAGCTTTATTATTTATAAATCAGACTTTACAGATTATACACAGATTTCTGCTGTAACTTTACTTATCAGTCTTACAGCTCCAGTA